>CM053769.1:129522141-129608125 GCA_028658325.1 Potorous gilbertii
ATCTACAAGTTGATTTCATAGTATGCCTAAGTCAGGTCATTATAAAACTTGCCTTGTTATTGTAGATCAGCTCACTAGGCGGGTAGAAGCATTTCCTAGTTCTAAAGCAACAGTGATTTTTGTAGCCAAAATCCTTCTCAAAGAAATTTCACACTGCTATGGTCCACCAGCATGCATTGATTTGGATGGGGAGGTGGTGTCTCATTTCCCTTTATATCCTACTCTAGGGATAACTCCTAAGTATATCCCCTACCACCCACAGAGTTCTACTCAGGTTGAACATATGAAAAAACTCATGACTCTGATTGGCAAACTGTGTTCTGAAACCCATCGGAAGTGACCTGATGTGCTTTCCCCAGTGGGAATCACATATCTCTTGTTTTGAAATGCTTTTTGGCCACTCTTCTATTAAAGCAAAGCTTTTCCCCTAGTTTATACATCTTTGTTGGGAGGAGATACATCCATTACTTCTTATATATGGGAGCTACTGAAAGAATTTCAGGAAGCAGGATCTGTGGTATAGACTGGATCCTTGGACTTTTCACTACTCGGCTTTCACCCTGGTAATAAGATCTATATCCTGAACTTTCAATGAACCCATGGAACTCAATCTGCTTGGGATACTGCTAACCACCCTGACCAATCAAGATTGGATAAAAGGACATAAAGCCTGTCCTCTTGAGCTGATACTATATGAGTCTACAAAATATGATTGTTACAGGCTGTTCAGTATTAATATTATCCCAAGAAACCCTTCACAATGGAGTAAATTCTCCTCAGAGTTTGATAAATTGGACACCCTTAGGAGAATGGCTGTTTTTCACTTTGCCACTCTTATTTGGCCTTGGGATCTTTGGCGAATATCATGTGTAGAACTGGCAGAATCCAACCCTTTCTTGCACTCTTCTCCTAATTCTAATACTATTATCCATTACCCTCTCTAGCCAGGTCAGTTTAGACCTTTGCGTTTGGAGAACTTCAAGCAAGACCATCCCTTAGAAGACTGCCACCACCACCAGGACAGAGCAATTGTGTCCAAATTAGTTGCACACCAAATAGTCAAGACAACACCAGCCTAACCTGTATAACCAATGGCAATAAGCCTGCAGCTCTCAAACCTCCCCTGCCTCACTCCTAAAACTTACAGTATGACAGGTACTACTCCCTCCACCATCACCAGAAAGCCACCCCTCCAACATGATTCTAACACGCCATTTCCCTGGGGAAAGCCAACAACAACCAGCTCCCCAGTACAATCTCCAACAACCACGTATTAATTCCTGGGACAACTAGAGGGGGAACTAGGAAAAGACTTTAGTTTCTTCACAATAGTATTTTTTAATAAATCTCCTTGTTTTCTTTCAACAATATCCTCAACGTTACTACCTATAGCACCTTCCTCTTTGGTCTTATGTCTTCCTCAGTAATAAGTGGGTAAGAAATAATGCCATTATTAATGCTCATAGTCAAGTAGGACATCGCTTATGGGACGTTAGCTTTACTGGGTCTCATAGATGTTGGATTTACAATTACTTTCTCCAGAGTACTTATGACCCATGGATGCTCATTCCAGAGGAGTACAATGATATTATACTATTAATAGCAAACACAAATGAGAGTGACAACCTGCTAAATTTTATGGACACCTTTACTCCATTCCTTTTGGCTAATTGTAAAATTAACAGTAGCAATTACGATCTAACTAACTTTATAAACCCGGTGAATATAACAGTTAAGACCCTCTGGGACTCCCAGATCCTCACCACTTTGGGGATCAATGAATCTTTTTACAAAACTAGACTCCTTCTTTGTTTTAAATGGACTTTGCCAACTCTCCCTCTCTGCATGATTAAAATAAAGAGCATACTTAGGAAACTCAGTGCAGTGTAACTATGCGGTCCCACTTCCTGACACAAATAGAGCTGAATCATTCATTTGCACCAAGACTGGAGTTTTCATTAGCACTAACGGGCCATTTTCTTTTTTACTAGTACTTGTATTTATTTCAGGTATGCAGTTTACACACATATTATTGACCAAAATTGGATCACAAACAAATATACAAATATCATAACAAGCATTATCAAATAACATAACTGGCACTAGTGTTATAAGCATATTAATGGAACTGGTAAGGAAGAGTCATGAACTGCAGTCCATGGCATTTTTCTTTTGAACCAAATCAAAACTCTTGGTAGCACCATGATGGAAATACTTACAAGAAACATAGAAGAAAGAACATTTTTACTATTTTTTTCAGAATCACTTGCTTTGCATTTTAGTGAATTAGGCAGGCAAGTTAAAAGTGCATGTATTTTGGCCAGTCACCTTCTTTTGTAAAGCAAAAGTTAAAGGGAATTAAGTTGGCCATACAAAGAATCTGCCTTTTATACCTGTGCAAGCACTGCACTGTGCTTTGATTCAATGGTTGGAGAAGGGATGTGTTTTGCAAACTGCTGTTATGTAAAAGTTGTCCACTAAAGCCTAGGGAGTCTTTGGGAGGCTAATGCCTCTTCAGCAGCAGCAGCAAGAAGAATTATGTATTTCCCTATCTACCACAGTCATTTTAGGTACTAATCGTGCCTCTTAAAACTAGACTTTTGTTAACACTTACTGGCTTCTGGAACATACCAAAATATTGTGGTGGTGGGTGGTATCATTTATTTGTTCAGGAGAAGACATTACCTTTCATCCTCCAAAATGGTATGAAAAATGCAGTATTGCCTGCTTGGTTCCCCCCTCCCCACATCTGTTTTTAATCACTCTGTAAGTTTAATTGGAAATGAAATGACTAGAAATCTAGGGGCATGGTGACTTGGACAAAGAAGAGACACATTTGAGACAAATGGAAATTTATAGAATTGTGTATAACAATCTAGCCAGAGAGAGAATTTTGTGTATCCTACTCCCACGAACATGAATAAGTAGAATATTTCAATCAATAAGTCATATTTCTGCTGCAGTGGAAAAGCTAGTAAGACACAACTCAGACCTTAGCTGAAACATCCAGTGCCATCTCCTCCCTTCAGGCTGAAGTATCTTCCCCTATAGAAATGGTGTTACAACACCATCTAGTATTATACCTTCTCAGTGATGCACAAGGAGGAGCTTGTGCTAATATTAATAAATTTTCTTGCTCTTATATTAATAAATCTGGAGATATTGTCAGCAATATCGATGAACTCCAACCAATTATGTCTAAAACTCACCAGATAGCAATAGAGAGACACATGGAACAGATAGTGGTGACTGGCGGGATCCCTCTTCCGGTTTTTTTTTTTTAACTGTTCTGATTTGCTTGGGTTTTTTTGAGGGAAGAGGCAGATCTTGCCTACTATAATTAAATGGGCTCTTATTATTTTATTTCTTATTATTTTCTTTCTACCTTGCATTCATCTATGTGGGGAAAAAACTGTCTGAGAAGAGCATTAGATGCTGCCTTAAATAAAGGCCAAGTCCCAATTCAAAAAGTATCACCATCTGGAGTTTTGCTCTAGTGTAAATGACCAAGAATTTTTCTTTGGAAATTGAAAGACTGACTGTGGTCTTAAGTGAATCTGTCTTTTCCCTTCAAAATTAGACCATTTCTCTGGCACAACTGACCCTGCAAACCTTAGACCAGTGGGAAGCTTTCCATGGTCTCCCAGATGATCTATGAGAGCTGAGTATCTCAAGGATCAAATGGGGGAGGGAGGGCATTGAGAAATGCAGATCTGGAATTAGGCTTACTTAATCGTACCACACTGATTTTTGCTTAGGCTTGCTATGATTCATGATACCTAGTATTACTAAGATGTTAGATTTTAACTTCCCCATTCTTGTGAACCAAAGCCCACTATTTTGTAAGATCTCTACTTTCATAGTTCTTCTCAGTGTGAACTTCAGAGATTAAAATTTACATTGTCTTTGGTAGTAGGTAAGGGGGTGAAGTCCTATTTGGAAAGAAAAGAAAAAGAAAGAAAGAGAAGCAAGGAAAGAAAGAAAAAGAAAAAAGAAAGATCAATTTAACTCTTTTGAAAAGGAACACGTGACATTGTAAAACCTAGGTGTTAGCTTGTTGAGCAGGCCAAAGAAAGGGCATTGCTTATTGGTTTTCAGAGGTCACCTAGCTCCATGTTTCTGTGCTACCTTATGGCCTTTTTGATCATGTTAGAAAGTGTCAGAATCTATGAAAATTATTTGAGTAAGAGAAATAACAGAACCCTATTCCCTCCTCTCCCTCCAGATCTTCTTCCTCTCTTCATTCAGAGCCTGGAAGTAAAGGTCTTTCCAGAAGCTCGCCACTAACTTAAGCAGATTAATGTTAGAGGGCTGCTTCACCCCACCTCTGTTCCTTTAGGGAAAGAAGTTTTGACTTGTTTTCCCCTTGGATGAGTTTATATTCAACTTCCCAAAGAGGAAATGTCAGTGTGACTTATAAAATCCCAACCTCTACAGTAAATAAAAATGCATCCATATTCTTAGCAGGTATTCAGGAGCAAGTCTTGGTTCCTTGACCTTTCCTGGACAACTCTGACTCTGCTTCTCTTGCACAGTACACACACAAGGACCTCAAATCATTCACAAGATGGAATTTAGATCTGCTGTATCTTGGGACTCAGCATTCCGTTCTTTACCCAAGCAAGACTGGTTTTAGAAACAAGGAAGAAGGAAGGAAGGAAGGAAGGAAGGAAGGAAGGAAGGAAGGAAGGAAGAAGAGTTGCCCAATTGGCCTGTTCCAGTGGGAAGCTCCTTCTCTACTTACAGAGGTTGTAGCTTTTCCTTCATTCTCAAAGAGGACCATGACATCAGGGAAGTGATGTCATAATATGAAACTGAATTGGATTTAAGTTAGGTCACCAGCCTCATATTTTCCTCCCTTAAAGACCAGTCTTAATCCCAAATTAGTCTAGTTCTCATTGATTGGCCAACAATAGGTCCCAGGCCAAGCCCTATTCGGTCACTGTTTGGGCCCTGATTGACTCAGAATGAATGTAAATAACAATTGTTTCTGTTTTAGCCGGAAAACCTGAGGGTTTTAATCTCTCAGATCCGTTTTTTAAACTAGATAAAAACACCACTCTCTGCCTCATTTCTTAAGAAACCTTAATCTTAGAATGGGTATTTCCTCAGTCAAATTGAGATCTGTTAAAGACCTTAGCTTGAAAAGGCCAAGGTCCCCACTTCATTCAGGGCCATCTCTAGTTGTCCTGATCTCTGGCCACTGGACCCAGATGGTTCCAGAGGAGAGAGTGAGACTGGTGACTTTGCACAACCCTCCTTCATTTAAATAAATTCACTTGCAAGTCATGGATCACCTCCCTGATGTCATGGTCCTCTTCAAGAATCTGTGAGATTGGTTCTAGAGGCATTATATCCCTATTCTACAGATTAGGAAACTGAGGCTCAGAGAGGTTAAGTGGTCACAAAAACAGTAAGGGAAAGAAGTAATATTTGAACTCAGGTCCTCCTTCCTCTAGATCCTCCTTCCTCCAGGTCTCACAGCTAATCCTTATTTCTAGACTTCCTCTCAAATCCACTTCATCTTGTTATCTTTGGGAGGGGGGAGGGAAAGGAGGGAGAAAAAAAATGGAATGCAGAATTTTATGAAAGTGAATGTTAACAACTATCTTTACATGCAATTGGAAAAAT
Source organism: Potorous gilbertii (assembly GCA_028658325.1). NCBI lineage: Eukaryota > Metazoa > Chordata > Mammalia > Diprotodontia > Potoroidae > Potorous > Potorous gilbertii. The sequence goes on from CM053769.1 coordinate 129,527,773, forward strand.
AAAATACTGTTAAGTGGAAAAAAGAAAAGAAAAAATCCACTTCATCATCTCATGATTTTGTAATTTTTTCTTATTGGAACAGTTGTTCCCAGGACAGCATCCACAGGAGACGTTTAAAATGAGTACAAGTATTCTTCATTCTCTCAGCATTACCTGTCTTAATACCTGACTGCACGGAATGCTATCTGGTGTCATTTCTTTTTTAAATCTCACATTTCAAAACTGTCACTTAAAGAAGAATTATTCATGATTTCTTAGCCTGAGGCTTTTCTCAACATTTCCTACTCTCATTTTTTTCCCCCACTTAACTCTCTAAAATAAAAACAATCCACATTTATATAGTACTTCAAAAAAGCCCTGTGAGGTAGGAAGTGATAATGTAAATACTGTATTTCCATTTTACAGAAGGGAGACTGAGACTGAACCTTGTAAAGTGGCCTCCCCAGCATCACAGAGATAGATAAGTATCAGAGGTAGAATTAGAACCCAGGTCTTCATCTCCCCTTTGCTTTTTACACTATTTACCTTACACTGCTCTCTATAGAAACAATCCCGTGTCTCTTTTCTAATCACAATCATAGATTTCATCCTGGGAATTCTCTTAGACTATCAGTCTTAAATCCAAAAATAATCACTCTTTGTGACTGCCCCACGGTATCTTAATATTAGCAACATTATGTCATGGTCAAGCCACACCAGGAAAGGGTAGAAGTCCCCGGCAGCTGGATCAGCAGGCCAGAGCAATGACCAGGGAGCTGGAAGGCAGACTGATCACCAGGCTACAGGACATGAACAAGGTTTGGAGTATAAGTAGGTAGACTAGGGCTAACATTCAGAAGTCTAAGCTGGACAGGAGGCAGAGTGAGTGTGTGTGTGTGTAAGAGAGAGAGAGACAGACACACAGATACACAGAGGGAAGGAGAGATGGGGGAAAAACAGAGGTAGGGATGGAAGGAGAAAGAGAGAGACAGAGACAGAGAAGGAAGGGATAGGGGAGGGAGAAAGGAAATGAAAGGGAGAGTCAGAAAGGGACAGAGATAGAAAGAGCTATTATGCACTTACCATGGTCCTGGAAATGCTCCAAGTGCTAGAAATACAGATAGGACAGGTCTACATTCAAAGAGTTTATATTCCAAAATAACAAATAAAGGGGATTTAGCTAACAAAGAGGAAGGGTCCCCAGGCAGGGGAAAGGCAGCTCATGGGGAGGGGGCAGAGAAGTCTGGAAAATGAATTGGTTTGGGAGTGAAGTGAGGGTGGCTAGGCTCTTCTCATGAAATAGGGTCTGGTCTGGTCCAGGGAGTCTCCCATCAGAAGAGTTTGGCCTTAGCGAAGATGTTTCTCCCGATACAGGAAGGTGGTTTGGGGGGAGGAGATTAAGAATGGGTCCAGCTGAAAGTCTAAGATTTGGAAAGAGAAAACCTGAGCTCAAGCTCAAACTTTAGCTTTCACGCTTTTCTCACCTATAAAATAAAAGGATTTAAATTAAATAACTTTTAAACAAATATTCTTAAGCTGGGGTTCATGGACCATCCATTAGGGATCTATGGAACTATTTCAGGGAATTCCTGAATTTTGGGGGGGGAGGATTATATCTTTATTTCAATATTATTTTCTCTGTAACTCTGTGTATTTGATTATAAGCATCTAAAAAACATTATTCTGAAAAGGGGTCCATGATAGCAAACATGCTAAGAATCCATGCTCTAAGGTCTTCTAGTTCTATATTCTATGCTCCCAGGAGAACACTGGTAGAACTCAGTTCAGACAAGGAAAATAGCACCTCAGCTTTTGGAACAGATTTGGAGGATGGTAGTTCAGGGGGTGGAGTCTATACTACAGTATGATGAGGGCATAATTGATGTTGGGGCAGGTGTTAGATCTATCCTCTCCTTTTTTCCCAATCGCATATTGGCCAATGTTCTAACACTTCCCCATAGCATTCCTATTTATCTTTGAAGTCCATTCAAGACTAGAACAGTATCTTGCACATAGTAGATGTTCAGAGAATTATAGAATTTGGGGTTGAGAGATCAGAAGCCATTCATCTAGACTACACCAAGCCTAGAAGGAATCCCCCTCTACAGTACCCTGAACAAAGTGAAATAATGAATGAATCAACAGCACCTAAGTGAATTTATAAGATTGACAAAGTGGAAACTGAGGAATAGAGGGTAAATTGACTTAACCAAGCCCACACACACTAGAAGACTGGAATTAGAATCTAAAACTCTTTCTATTGTCTTTCTGGTACTAATCAAATCCTATATTATTAACTTTTTCAAGTATTTGCTGTTTTAAAGTAGTGAAGCGTTGGGGCTTAATCCAAAGGAACGACTTAATGGTGGAATTTCAGCCTATGATGTGCCTATGAGATAGGGGAAATACTTGGACGTAGGAAGTCTCCATGATGCACTAAATTCCATTTTATAAAATCCAAGTGTAACACCCTTGATCCCTCAGCTTCTCTTCCTTTCATAAATGATCCTTTAAAATATAGGTTGATGACATTAAGAAATTGGTCAGTTTTAGTCCTCAGAAATCCCAGTTTGGGGACCTAAGTCCACCTTTTAGGACACAGAAGGTGAGTGCATTATATATGTAGCCATAGGAACCCAGCACTTGATCAACACAGGACCATAAATATTCATTCAAATCCAATGCAATTCAAAAAACATTACTAAGCATCTATTATTTGCGATGTCCTAGGTTCTGGGGAAGATACAGAGTTAAGAAAAAACAAGGTCCTCAGCTCATTGAGCTTCTAATTTTGTAGGTTCTAAACTATCATTCTGAATGGCAAATAGGTTAGAGAGGTGCATACAAAGTGGTATAAATGAGATCTGGGTGAGAAAAGATCATAAGTAACATTGGGGCAATATCAGAAAAGCCTTCCTGGAGGAGGAGGTACTTGATTCTGGCTTTCCTGGAATCCAAGAAAGCAAAACATATCCCTATCTCACCTTCAGTTAGATTTAATTCAATTCAACAAACATTTACTTAAGCACTTATTATATATATATGGAACTAGGTTCTAGGGGTGGGGAATCTGTGGCCTGCAGGCCACATATGATATCCTCAAGTCCTCAAGTGTGGTCCTTTGGACCCCAGGTTCCCCATCCCTGAACTAGACCAATACAGATTAAAGGCTAGAGAGAACTATTCCCTACTGGGGGTCCATGAGCTTATTTTTTTTTAATTATAACTATATTTCATTATAATTAGTTTCCTTTGTATCCTATACATTTTATTTGAAGAACTTAAAAACATGAGGAGTGATTAGACTTCAGACTGTCACCAAAGAGGACAGTGACACAGACAAGGTTAGGAAGCCCTGCATTAACTTCAAGGTATTGACATTATAGTGGCAGGTAGAGTGATGGCTAATTGTAATAAGCTCTGAAGACTGAATGATGTCATCAATGTAGACAGATCAATATGTATCAATAGATCAATATGTAAAGACACCTGTTGAGCCTAGAGCCTCAAATCTTTTTTAGCCACATTTGCGTAGCTAGCCTTCCCCTAGCTTTATTTGAAAAATTGATTTTTTTGAAATAAAATGTGAGATGTTTATTTCTATTAAATTTCATCTCTTAAGATGTGCCCCAATGTTTTAACTGGTCAAGGATCTTTTGAGATGCTGATTTTGTCATACAACGTCATCAACTCTCTTGGGTCTTGATCCTCTTAGACTTGTTTTGGTCAAGGGTGATGAACAAGGACTTAATACAGGTCATTGATATAAATATCAACCAGTCAGAGAGAGGCACAGGTCTTATGGGGCAGTTTCCTAGTCCTACCACACTGTCATCAAACTACCCTTCTGGCCATCCTATATCCATATACTTTACACCCTATAAGCATCTAGTTCATCTTATCCACAAGAACATCAAGGGGGAATTTATCAAATGCTTTGCTAATGTCTAGGTGAGCTATGTCCACAGCATCCCCCAATCCACCAGTCTAGTAATCCTATCAAAAAATGAAATATGCTCCATATGGCATGGTCCATCCCTAATAAAGCCATGATGGATGATTTTTTGTGACCCTTGCTTTCTTTAATATCATAACTAATTTAATTGTTGTTATTCAATCATTTCATTTGTGTCTGACTCTTCATGATCCCATTTGGGGTTTTCTTGGCAAAGATACTGGAGTGGTTCCCACCCCATTTTACAGATGAGGAAACTGAGGCAGTTAGAGGATAAATGAGTTGCCTAGAGTCAGATGGCTAGTAAATATCAAAAATAGATTTGAACTCAGGTCTTCCTGACTCTAGGTCCAGCACCCTGTCCACTGGGATACCTAGCTGCCAAGTCCAACTTAGTCATCTGTAATTTATAAATTTCTTAGTCTTTTCTTTTTTGTTTTTTTTTAATTGTAACCAACACAATCCTTCTGCAGTCCTGCTGAACATGGTCCACCATCTTTCAAATATCACTGACAGTGGCTCAGCAATCTCATTTGTAATCTGTAAGGAAATCGTCACTTTCAGTCCCCTAGGATGGATGAAGTACAGCTGGGCTGGGGAGCTTGAAGTCATTAAGGACAGCTAGTACTCCTTTGTAATGGCCTTACTTATCTTGGATGTCAATTCCCTTTCAGTCCTTTTTGTTCCAATTATCATCATCTTGGCAAAAAAAAGAGAAACAGAGCAAGAATTGCCCATCTCCGCCTTCTCTCTGCTGTCCATACATGCATTCCACCCATCCTCAGTCATGGGATCTGTATTTTGTATCCTTTGCCTGCTTTTGATTCTATCTTCTACTTACGTCCTTTTAAAAAAACCAAAATGGATTTAAAAAAACCAAAATTTCTATAGACAACTCTCCCTTTTCCTCCTCATTGTCATTATTTATCTTTTTGTCTTTAGTTTTTCATTTTTGAGAGTTTCCCATATCTCCCAGGCTGACTTGTCCTGAACAGTTCTGGGATATGGGATCCTACCTATTCCTATCTTTGGACCTTTTGAAATCTGTTCTCCTAAAACCTCAGGTACATCTCATTTTTATGTCTAGATTTCCTCTCCTTATCACAAATTCTAAAATGGAGTCATCTCTGTCCCAGGATGTTCCCATCATTTCCACTCCAGAAACCAGTTTCTTGCTGTGGGTGAGATTCAGGTTCAGAAGAGTTTATCTCGTTAGTTCTTCCACCTTCTGAAGCACAAAATTATCCTGAAGGGCAAGTCTGCTTTTTGGCAGAGAGCTCTGACAGACCATGCAAGGTCTTCATCATTACTATATAGAACATCCTCAAAGTCTTAGGTCAGTTTTAACCTTTGACGCTTGTATAATGTCCTTATGTCTGGCTTGTAATCTATTTCCACAACCATTCATCTACTTCCTCTTTTTGACCAGGTGGTTTGTAGTATTTACCCATGTCAATATTGGTTCTATATCCTCCTCTGTTGATCTTCACCCAAATGCTCTGCACCACGTCCCCCACTCCCTCCCATTCCTGAATTTCCTCCTGTTTCTTAATATACAATACACCTCGAGTTTTAACTACCCTATTCCTTCTGAATGCAATATATCCTGCTAGTATCATATTCCAATCATGGGCCTCATCCCCACAAGTCTCAATGATACTTAAGAGGTCAAATTTGCTTCATTGCATTATAATAATAGTTAACTGTATAGCTAAAACAACAGCTAACTATATAGCTATATACCTATGTAGGCAAAAAGCTATATATTATTTTGACCCAAGGAGGCAAGTTTGACCTCATAAGTATCTCTTTTATCTTCATAACAACTTTAGGAGGGAGGTATTGTTCTTATTCTCATCGTACAGATCAGGAAACTGAGGTTAAATGACCGAACAAGGGCCTGTAGCTAGTCTCTGAAGTTGGATTTGACCTCAAGTTTTCTGACTCCGGGTTCAGTTCTCTATCCCCCACTGTCCATCCCGCTGCTTTAATTTGCCTTGTTTCTTACTCCATACTTTGCACATTTATGCATGGACAGCTGAAGACAGATTGCTGTCTCCTTTCAGGACACCTGGCTGTGGGGCTAACTAGCTCTGAGACATTGACTAAATCACTTTACTTTTGGGGACTTAGCTTCCTTAAATGTAAAATGAGAGCGTTGGGATGGATGACCTCAGAGTTTCTTCCAGCTCTATGAATCTAAGAAAGGACAGAGTTGGGTTAGATTAATGCTCTGTCTGGCCTCACAGGTGTTAGAAAGATCCAGAATTATCTGTGCTAGAAATAACCCTTGGTTTCTTTCCAATGACATTGATATCTTCCCTGGGTTACAAAAATGGTCCCAGTCCAAGTAACTATAAAAAGAGGAAAGCCTTCTCTGCTTGGAGACTGTTGTATGAGACAAGATAAGAAGAAAATGAGAGGAGGTCTTACAGAGGATTCAGGGCCCAAGCTTATGTATCTGGGGACCTGTCTGGGACTTAGTGGTGCTCATGTCAGGAGGATAAAAATGGCTCTCTTTCTATGCAACTTTATAATGTATAAAGTGTTTTCTTCACAACAATACTCAGTTAAAAAATTATTATAATACATAGGGAAACTAAGACTCAAAAAGGTTCAATGACACATGAAGGTTATTTCTAACATCCCTTCAAGCTCCAACGTTTTAAGGTTCCTTTCAGTTCTGACCATCCATTTTCTCAGATACCTTCCAGTTTTAATATTCTACGTTCTAAGCCTCCTTCTAGGTGTGACATTCTACATTTTAAGGTCCCTCTCGAGAGATGTCATCTCTGATCCTCATTCTTCATTTAAAGTCCTTCCCAGCTCTGACATTCTTTATTCTCAGACCCCTCCCCAGCTCTAAAATGTTAAAATTGATAAGTTCTAAGTTCTCTTTTAACTAGGACATTCTATTCTCCCTTCTAGAGTTGACATTCTATGTTCTAAGCTACCTCTGACATTCAGTGTTCTCAGATCACTTTTAGCTCTAGCATTCTGTTCTAAGATCCCTTCCATCTCTGACATTGTATATTCTAGGGTCCCTTCGAGTTCTAACATTCAGTGTTCTAAGGTCCCTCCCATCTCTGACATTTCAGCGTTCTAGGTCCCTTCTAGTTCTGATATTCAGTGAGTTGATAAGATGCAATCAGTACCAAAGAGTCACTAGAGCAAATGTATTTCCTCACCCTACCCCACCCCCCGCCCAGATCCAGGGTTTTCTGGCTTCTCTAAAATCAAAGAACTAATGGCCTCCATCGCTATTCCACCATTTCAAAACAATCCCCCTTCCCCCAACCCACAACAAAATGGAGGATTTAAAAAAAAAAAGCTACAAAGGGTTAATTTCAGAAACTTCCTTCACTCTGGGGGATGATTTAAACCAGTTTCCAGACAGACAGAAAGCTGCTGTCATCCATCACATTAACAGCCAGATCATTGTGTTTTAAAGTGTCGGTAATTGCAGCAATACAGAGACTAAGGAGAAGATAAAAAAGCTGGGGAAGATAGAAACGTTGAGAGGAGACTGTCATGTCCTCCCCTCCCCCATCCCCTCTCTTCCTCCGCCCCCATCCTCCTCTCCCTCCCCCCTCACAGTGGGGAAGGATGCTAACCCAAACAGGTCAGTGCATTCCCTCTGCCCAAAGCTCTCCTCTGCCCGCTCTGCTCGATGGCAAAGCTGCCCCAAACCTCATTAGCCAAAAATAGGAAGTAAGAAATTCAGGTGTGTCGGTCGCTCACACAGTGCATTGATTGCTTCTTTGGTAAAGACAGGACCTGGGCTATGATTTCCTTGGTGTAGGGGAGATCCCTTCTACCCAAGCAAGGCAGCCCCATCTCAGCCAGTTCTAGTCTTAAGAGATGCCTAGAGCACCAAGGGAGGTCTGAGGTCACCCAGCTAGTGTGTGTGTAGGAAGTGAGATTTAAATAAAGGCTTTCTTACTCAGAGGGTGACTCTCTACCCATTGTACCACACACTGCCTTCCATGTTCCATGTCAGCTGAAATGAATACGCTGCTTTAATTACTTTGTATTGTCTCTTTGGACACTTGCATATTCTTGTGAAGGAGCTAGGGGTGACTGGCATCGTGTCCATTTTATGGGTATGGAAACTGCGTCTTAAAATCATTAATGAGGATGATCCGAAACTAGTGACTGAGCCAGGATGCAAACCCAAGTGTTCTGATTCTAAATTCAGTGTTCTAGAAATAGAGCCATTCTCATCACCAATTCTCCCAGGAGAACGAAGCTTCTTTGGCTTTACCTGCCAGCATTCCAGGGAATAACTGGGGTCCTCAAAATTTTCTGCTTTCCCTTTCTCCCTCCATTGCACTTATTTGTTAATAAATATTAATAAACACTTTTTCATAATCAAATGAATTTCATAAGATATTGGAGCTAGCCAAATCTCTCCTTTTACTTTTGGGGAAATTAAGGCTCAGAAAGGACTTGCCTCAAACTTGCCCAGTGTCACAGAGCCTAGACTAAAATTTAATTCTCCTGACTTCAATCATGGACCCTTAGGTGTCCAAAGCATTATGCTAGGAGGCTCTGCTGACCAAGCCACAAGCAGTTATTAAATGCCTACTGTATACTAGGCAGAGTGCTAGGTGCTGAGGATATAACAAAGACAAAGATGAAACGGTCCCTACCTTTACAGAGCTTACCATCTAGCCTAGGTAATGATATGTACATATAAAGGTAGGGAGAAATACACTGGAGTCATTTTGTACCAGTTAAGAAGGGATTGCTAACTTTTCATCGTGTGCATTTACATCTCAGAAATTGGCAAACACTATCACCAGGGTCTGATTTATTGTTTTGTTGATTGACAAACTTAATAAAATAGTGGAGAAAATCTTAATAATCCAGATTAAACTTAAAGGCGAATTGAGCTTATAATTTGTAGATGGAGGGAAGTTGGTTGTTTAAATATTTATCCGCATCCCCCTGCCTTTCCTTGATGTAGTAGAAACAGTACTGAATTGTATAGGTTTGGCTCTCTGGGAGGGGGAAAAAATGTTGGTGACAAAAGAGATCAATAAACATTTATTTTTCCCCCTTAAATATAGTATTGAATTGGGAGTCAAAGAACCTGCGTTCAGACTTTTATTTGTCTATTTATCAACTATGTGACCTGGGGCAAATCATTTTCTCTTTCCAGATTAATTATTTCATCTATGAAATAAATGAAGGGGTGGGGCCTGGGCTCCATGATCTTTAAGGTTTCCTCCAATTTTAAATCCTATGATTTATCCTGTCGGGAAATTACTAAGGTAGAGATCATCTATAAATAGAAAAATTCCCATATGAATGCTTCCTCCTTCCTAATCTCCCTCTCCATCCTCAAATTTTGTTCTCCCTTCCTTAATGATTTTGCTTTCATATCTCAACTCCTCTGACAGGTCTGTCGTTTCTAAAGATTTCAGGATTATTTCAAGTCAAAAGTGATGTTATAGATGATAAATTTCAACCGTGTCATTTTACAGATGAGGAAATTGAGTGGGAGGGAGGGAGGAAGGAAGGAAGGAAGGAATGAAGGAAGGAAGGAAGGACAGAAAGAAGGAAAAAAAGGAGAGAGGGAGGAAAAACACATTTATTAAGTGACTCCTATATGCCAAGTCCTTTGCTCAGTACTTTACAAATATTATCTCATTTGACATAATAGAGAAGTGACTTTGCTGAAACAGAGTAGGTAGTGAATGACCTAGGATTCAAACGTAGGACCTCTGCCTAATGATGCTATATGCATTCCACTGTACCCTGGATATCTGCACTACCTGCCTCCTAAGGTCTCATCATTCCCCATTGGAGTTTCTCATTCCCAGACACTTTAGCATGAATCATCTGGACCCCCACCTCACACACCTCTGTCCTCTCCTGGATTTTCCATGACATGGTCAGCCCTTCAGTCATCAGGAGGTCCTTTCTCAGGTCCTCCAGTGTGCCCAGTTCAGAAGGGTTTGCAGCAGAAATGTAAGGACCCTGTTCCCAGAAAGCTTACACTCCAGCAATGAAGACCAGATTAAAGTGAGTAAGTAGAGCAGAGTTCCATGTTAACATGAGTAGTCCCAATTCTTAAGATTCAGAGGAGGGACGAGTCAGATGCTTTGGAGTTTGATGAAGTCTCCTTCGGAAAAATGGACTTTTGAAGGCTGGGCAAGGTGTGCTAAGCCTGAAGGGACGGCCACCAAACCTCAAAAACAGAGCAGACACAGTCTTTAGGAACCAGAAGGGGGCTTCAACATCGGCATCCTCACGGCTGTTTATGGGGCATAGAGAGGTTTGCAGGGCATTTTTACAGACATTACTTCATTTTAATTCTGACAATGATCCAACTTGTACCCCCTTTTTACGGATGAGATAACTGAGATTCAGAGGGATTAAGATCTGCCTGTGGTCACACAGAAAGAATTTGATTCCAAGACCTCCAGAGTCCAAGCTCAATTCTCTTTCCACAGCAGAATGTTAGAACTAGGAAGGACTTGTGATAAAGGATGTCAGAGCAGGAAGGGGAAAAAAACAAGGAAGGAAAGGAAACAAGGGTTATTAAATGTCTCCTGTGTACCAGGCACTGTACTAAGTGTTTTACAACAATTCTGGGAGATGGGTGCTATAATTATCCCCAATTTACAGTTGGAGAAACTGAGACAGGCAGAGATTAAGTGATTTTCCCAGGGTCACTCAGGTCTTCCTGATTCTTCCAGTGGTCTACCAACTCTAAGAACAGAGAAAACCAGTGTTCAAAAGGCTCTTAGGGGTCATCTAGTTCAAAGCCCTCATTTTGGAGATAGGAAACCCAAGACCCAGAACAGCAAAGTGATCTACCCAGTCATACACTAGTTGGTAGCAGGGCCAGGACTGAAATCCAGGGCTCCAGGCTTTTAGTCCAAATGACCTTTCACTACACCATGCTGGTAAGTCATCACCTAAGCAGCCTTCACCTTTGAGTGACATGTAACATGAGATACGTATCTCCATGAACAGAAAGCAGGCAGCTTTCAAATTATTAAAATTCATATGAGCAGTCAAACCAAAACAAACTCAAATGTTTATTTTCTCAGTAGTAAATTATGACTTCAATAGGAGGAAATTACAGGCCATGGGCACTGAATAGCAATGAAACACATATCACCATCCAATGTACACACATGTAAAGATACTCTAGAACGCCTTATCATATAAAGCTCATTTTCCCCCATCCCCATTCTGGGTTCTAATCCAACTCATCCAGTTTCCCCACCTTGAGCCAGTCTCCATGTGCTTTCACACAGTGCCATAATTGGAATAAGTTAGGATCTCATATGTCAGTCAGTCCAAATCAGACCAGGACAAGAGCCCCCTCTGTAACAGGATAGACAATTGGTCATCCAATCCTTGATCTGTAGTGAGAGGGAACCCACCTCCTCCTGGGACATAGCCCACTCTACCTTCAGACAGCTCTCATAGTTAGGAATCTTGAGATTTTTTCCCCATTGTTGAGACATTTTAGTCATGTCTGACTCTTCATGATTCCATTTGAGACTTTCTTGGCAAAGTTACTGGAGTAGTTTGCCATTTCCTTCTCCAGCTTATTTGACAAATAGGGAAACTGAGGCAAAAGGATTAAGTGACTTGTCCAGGGTCACACAGCTAATAAGCATCTGAGGACAGATTCGAACTCACGAGTCTCACTGATTCCAAGTGCTCTATCCACTGCACCACCCAGTTGTCCCCTGAATCAAGCCTAAATTGGTATCTTGGCAACTTCTACTGATTGCTCCTACTTTTGCCCTCTGGGGCCAAACAAAATAGGTATAATCCTTCTTCCACATGACTGCTCTTCAAATATTTAAAGACAGCACCTCCTCCCTTCCCAGTCTTCCTGTCCCCCCAGTTAAATATATCCAGTTCCCACAAACTGTCCTCATGTGACATGATCTCAAGTCTTTTCACCATCCTGGTTTGTGTTTCCTCCAGATGCTCTCTAGCTTATTGACATTTACCCTAAAATGTGGTGCCCGCAACTGTACACAATATTCCAAATGTGGGCCAACCTGGACAGAGGACATTAGACCCATCACTTCTACCTTCTTGCATCAGGTTTCTTGGCTGACATCTTACAATGGTGATTATTCTTGAGTTTGCAATCCCCCCTTCCCCCATTCTTTCTCAGAAGAATCTGTCTGACTCCTCCCCCATCTTGGACTGGTGATAGGCATGCCATCTCTGCTTTTATGAAAATCATTGAGAAGAATGTTAACTAGTACAGAGCCAGGCATAGATTTCTGGGGCACTACACTGTTAAATGGTCAACTAAGGACTTATTAAGAACTTACTATGTGCCCAGCACTGTGCTAAATGCTGGAGACCTCCTTCCAAGTTGACATCAAACCATTAGAATGCTCTTTGAGTCTGATCCACGTATCTGTGTGATTGACTGCTTCATATGTCTTGATCTTTTCCACAAGAGTAGCAAAAGAGACTTTTGTCTAATGCTTTCCAAAGCATTTACTAAATTTTATCTACAATATTTCTTTCCTCTTCTTCTTATTCAGTTGTTTTCCATCATGTCCAATACTTTATGACATCAGTTGTGGTTTTCTTGGAAAAGATACTGGACTGGTTTGCTGTTTCCTTCTCCAGCTCATTTTTTAGATGAGGAAACTGAGGCAAATAGGGTTAAGTCACTTCCTTCATCTCTCAGTTTAGTAGCTCTATTTAAAAGAAGAGATGAGATAAGTCTTTTTTTTTGTTTTCCACTGTGGTATGCTCTTCACAATGTTCTTCCAAATCTTTCCATCTTTCAAAGTCCAGTTCATGTTTTACCTCCTCCTTGAAGCCTTACTAATCATGTGGACCTGAGATAATCTCTCTTTCCTTGACCTCCAATCATTTATACCAATTATTGGACAATTGTTTCATTTGCCAAAAATTCGTACCGATCAGTAGATATTTATCATTGAGTCATAGGACCTAGAGAGAGAGGTGACTCCAGCAATCATCTAGGCCACTCTCATTTTGCAGATGAAGATACCTACAGAACACAGATCACGCAGTCATAAACTATGATAGGTACCTTGGGTGTCATCGAGTCCAAACTCTATCTCCATAAGGATCCTTTCCATGATATTCCTGACTTCTGAGGTTCCATTTGAAAATCCCTATTGACAGGAAAGTCACTACCATCTCCTAAAGCTAAATCTTATATTTTTTGCATAACAGTATGCTGCCTCGTACTGTTAGTTATTTCACAAAAACCTGGTAAATCTCCCCAACTAGATGGAGCTATGAGAAGAGTAGGATTAAGCTTTATAATTCTTCGTATCTCCCACATCACTGAGCTGGGTACATAGTAGGTGGGCAGTTAATTAAGTCCTATGATGTCCAAGGCTCTCAGGAGTTCCATTTTTGCAGATGTGATGGTTTTGACAAAGGTCTTAAGACCTTGACAGCCACTGGAATACGCTGGGCCATGTATCGGGTCGAGATTGTGTGTGGGTCTGGCTACCACGTCTGGGTACTTCCATCTTCACTTCCTTCATCTTCTCACTCAGCATAGTGAGCACTGACAAAATTCAATTCAATAATTCAATGCAAAGGATATTTATGTCCGCTAAGTACCAGGCATTTTACTGGGTAACTGCATTACAAAGACAAAGACAAATTAGCACCTGAACTCAGATGGCTTACATTTTACAAACATCAATAGGTAAACACAATGTATACATGGGTAACTTCAGAGGGTAGGGAGAACATTAATTGGGGGACCATAAAAGACATCATGGAGGCATTTGAGCTGAGCTTAGAAGGGAACTAAGGATTCTGAGAAGTAAAGAAGAAAAGGGTGAAAATGAGGGGCTTGGACCAAATCATCTCTCAGGGCAAGTGACTTTTCTGCTCCCTTAATTTCCTCATCTATAAAATGAGAGGGTTGAACTAGAAGGTCTTGGGGCTTTTTCCTGGCTCTAAATCTATTCAATGATTGAAGTTTTGTTTGTTTATTTTTAACCTATTTGACAAATAGGTAAATTGAGGACTGAGGCAGAGAGATGTTGATTGACACTGGCCAGGTCAGTGGTAATTGGAATTAAAGTGGTAATTGGAAGAGATCCTCTAGAATAACCAGTCTAACATCAGGAGACCTGAGTTCAAATCTCAGTCCCGATATTTACCAGCAAGTCACTAACTTCCGCCCCACCCTCCAGGATCAGTTTCTGCATCTGCAAATTGTGGATAAAAATACTTGCATTATTCACTTCAAAGCACTGTTGTAAGATAATACTCCATGTGAATCTTAAAGTATAATAGAAATGTGAGTTACTAACACATAACCCTTTTGCTTTCCTCTCTCTCCCTCTCCTCCCTGTGCTGTGTTTTCATGGGAATCCATGTGTCCCTGGTCGTATGATGAGTGGGTTTGCTTGAGGCAGATGGCTACATCTGGGTAGTAAGGGAAGGCAAAGAAAAGTAGCATGATGTAGAGAAGGAAGAGCAAGGCAGAGGAGGGGGATGCTCTGGGCTGAGCTGAAACACATTTTTCCAGCTGAATCGGTCTCCAGATACAGGCCCAGGATTTAAGAAAATTCAGCCAAGAGGAATCTTAAGCTATGGCTCCTTCTTCCCAGCAGGATTAGAGCAGGCCATGTTCTCTCTCTTGCTTCAGTCTTGCCAAAATGAGACTTTCCAGGATTGTGGGTGGGTAGTATTTTCTTTATCCACTTGTTTGGAAAGAAGATGGTTTTCTTGTGCTGGTACTAGCTGCTGGGATTATAGCAAGTCTCCAGAGTGGGCAGGGTTCATCTGGGCACTTGACAGACTTCATTGTGATTCTCTGGCATTGTCGATAACTAACTGTCAGTGGTGGGTGACTCATGTAGGGTTGGATATCAATTGATCCCCCCAGGTCATTCACTGTTATCTGGCTGATAAACGGATCTCTCTCTTTCTCTCTCTCTCTCTCTCTCTCTCTCTCTCTCTCTCTCTCTCCTGCTCTCTAAGCACACAAGGATGCACAGACATGTCCTTCTTGCAAATACTCGTGGAACTAACTAAAATCTGCATGCTGGCTTCTTTCACAGCCCTTTCCATGTGTCAGTCATGCTCCTGGCTATGAAAACCTATCCCCAAAATGCCTCCTAATAAGTAAAATCCTGGTTGGGGCCAAAAGATATATTTAGTTGGTGAGTTTAGAAGAGTTGAAATGGTTTTGTATTATAGATTGTTTATACAGATTGATCATGTATCTATGTGACATATAACACAAAGATATATACATATATACATTTGAGACATAATGCAATTTAATGTGTGTACATGTGTGTATATTATATGTGCATGTATGTACACAGTATACCCATGTGTATGTACCCATGTAGACAAGTATTATATACACATGAATACACACATACTATAAACATAAAATAAATGTCCGTGTATATATGGGTGGGTGTATATGTGTATGTATACTCAATATAAATATAGCATATATACACAAACATAATACAGTCACACATATACATCATATCTGTGCATATACCTACACACACATATATATACACACACATATATATGCCTATATGTGTGTGTGTGTGTGTGTGTGTGTGTGTGTGTATAACATAGAGTATATATACTTCTAGATTCAGGAAAGAAGGTTCTTATCAACAAAGTCTTCGACATTGCCAAATGGTTCAAGGTTATAAACTATATGATTTCGTGTGTGGAAAGGTCACTAAAGAGGAAGTCTTAGCATCTGCATTACCCCTGACCTCTAAGGATCATGGGACCTTTCTATCTGACTGGCAGCTGACTTGTCTCCCCTATTCCAATGTAAGCTGCTTGAGAGTAAGGACTGTTCCCCCTTCCAATTTGCCCTGCCCCCTCCCCCACCCCAGTACTTAGGACAGTGATTTCTTCCCACAGAATAAGTCCTATTGATTCTCTAACACCTGTGATAGTGACCACAGAACCAGCTTTGAAGTCAAAACCACCTGTTTTCAAGTCCTTCCCAACGTACACTTTCTGTGTGCCCAAAGACAAGGCATTTCACCTCTCAGTGTCCCAAGAAAGTCTCTAAGATGAAAAGTTACAAAGGAGCTGTGGAGCTCAGTCCGATAAAGGGAGTTTCAACACTGGGAGTTTCCCCTCCTGATGGAATCACAGATCTAGACCCAGGCACAAAGCCTCTAACACCCAGTGTGTCGGTTAACTACACACAGGCATCCTGCAGCTTCTAAAATGAGGACTATTCTAGTCAGAATGCCAAAGAACTCCACAACTACAATCATATGTATATATACATGGAACATAACAAATGGACGTAAGTATATCCATTTGGGACATAATGCAATTGAATGTGTACATGTATGCACATGTGTATGTGTTATATGTGTGTATACAACATACACATATGTATACCCATATGCACTTGTGAATACACACATACATGTGCAAACATAAAATAAATATGCATGTCTGTGTGAGTGGGTGTTCCACACAGGTAGCAGAAGGCCATTGCAGCAGCTTCTGGGCTGGGGACTTATGTTCCAGGACGCTGAATTCTGACTCTCAATTCAGTGAAGTGTTATATGTCATTGTCATCTGAGGTTAAATAGGCTTGTGAAGGTTGACCTAGACAGATAACTACCATGTGCATCATGATTTCAATAGGAAAATAGGACAGACAATTTGTAAAGGAATTTTGAAATATCATTCACAGTATTCCATCTCCCACCTTCTTATATTTGTATAAGCTGTCCCTCTTACCACTCCTGTGTCTGGAATGCTCTCTCCTCCTTTACCTCTGCCTCTTAGAAGTCAAACCGCTGCATTATTTTTAGTGAATAGATATTCTGGTTAATTATGTTTTTTGATCAGTTGCAGATTGACCATAAAACCCTTGTGGTTGGAAATAAAAATGAAATACCTTAATTCACTTTTCTGCATTTATTAAACACAGCCTTCTACACAAAGGACCATAGACAGAGCTGGCAAGGACCTTCCTTCAATGATGCCTGGCTTTTTCATGAGCTGTCATCCTTCATGTTTGCTTCTATCCAGGACTGAGGATAGAGAGGGTATAGCCCAGCAGTAAGGGTTGCATGCATGCTGACCCTAGACCACAACTCTGCAAGTTTCTTTTAAAAATCTCTAATAACAAATAGCATGTCCCCCTTTTTGTTTCCTCCATTTCCATAAAAGCAGGCTGCAGGGGGGTGGAAATCTTGGTAGAATGGAAATAACGCTAGTGTCGGAGTCGGGAGACATGCAGCCACCTCAGGCCCTTTGACTCTTGACTATCATACTCACTTTGTAAATTGGGAGACTAAGGCAGAGTGCCCCAGGGACTTCCCCAAAAGTGTGACTGGAATGAGAGGAGATCAAATAATAAATAAGCTCAGAAACAAAGGTGAAGGGTCCATGGTGCTTCAGCCTTGATGTGTCTAAGACATGGTGACCAAGAAATTGCTTTGTTCACAGTCTAGAAATAGGCTTTTAGCTATCTGTCTTTGTTTGCTCAATCAGAGACCATTTGCTAACAATTACTGTGACTCGAATGATAGACTGATTTTTAATATATCCAGTTTAGGGGAGTTTTCCTTCAGTTATGCCAGTCTCTTCCAACCCATCCTTCACTCCCAGACTGAAGTGCTTTTCTCATATGTATTCCCTGTTCTAGAACATACAAGTGCTCCCTAGCACCTTAAGGACAAATATCCTTTACTTCTTGTCTCACTTTCAAGGACCCAGTGACATGGCCTGTGTCCCCCGCCACCTATTTCTTACTATTTACCACTATTTGATCAATCAGTGAGTTATTTGTTGAATGGTGGTATAATGAAAGATACACAGAATCTGGGGTCAGGCAAACTAACTTGGATCTGAGGTCCGCCTGTGACACCATGGACCCATGCAACCATGAATGACACATTTTGCCTCTCTAAAACTCAATTTTTTCATCTGTTAAAGGACTTCATCACACTTTACCTACCTCATTAGAGCCAAAATTTAGAGGCAGAAGAAACCTTGGAGACCATCTAGTTCAATTCCCACATTTTACAGACAGGGAAACTGAGGCCAGGAACAGTTAAAGGAGTTTCCCAAGATCATACAGCTAATAAGTGGTACATGCCAGGCACTTTGCTAAAGCTTCTAAGAGAGTAGTAATGTACCAAGGATATGGTACTTGGATACACAGCTAGAAGTGGAGAAGAGGGGTGAGACATACAATACCTCCATTTTCCCACTATGCCTTCACACAGCTACCAAGGTAGTTTTCCTAAATCACAAGGCTGACCATGTTCCCTACTCTTACTCAGTATGTTCTGGCAGCTCCCTATTGTTTCTGGGCTCAAATACAAACCCCTCTGTTCGACATTTAAAGCAAATTTGTCCCATCCTACTTTTCCAATCAAATACACGTAACTACTCCTTTCCCTGTCCACCCAGCTGCCAATGTTTTCTCCCCACAAAGATTACCTTGTATCTGACTCCTATGTGATACATATATATATATTGTATCTTGTCAGTAGCATGCAAGCTCCTTCAGAATAGAGACTTTCCTGCTGTTGCCTTTATATTCTCAGCACCTAGTATAGCATCTGGCACATAGTAGGTACTTAATCAGAAATGAATTGCTTAATTTCTCTCCCCAGTGATTAATAGCTCCAATTTCTCTGCTGTTTTATGGTCTACACAAAGCCATCTCCTCAAAAGAATACCATGAGATCAGTGGGAGAAGTGTGTTTATTCTCTAGGAAATGAAGGTAAAGACACTTAGTCTGTGAAAATTGTCAGGACAGAGTTTGTACCCAGATCTTCCACCCCTGCATTCTATGTGCTTTCCATTGTACTGATAGCCTCAGACCAGTGTGTAGACCAGTGCAGCATAGAAGAGAGAGCCCTGGGCAGGGAGAGTGACTTGTGGGGTGTGGGAGCAGTCACACTCTTAGCAAATGACACAGATCTACTTCCTGTGCCCAGGGCTTTACTTACATGGCATGTTATCTCTCAGGAAGGTCATTGAGGAAAAAAGATTGTATTACAGCCTTCCTCTGTACCCTCTCCACCCCACAGCACCGGGCTAGGACCACAGCAGGCATGTGGTAAACACCTGTTGAAATGAATTGAATTGAACTGGATACATAGTATCTTCCCTGAGTCTTTTAACTCACCTTCTAGGAATCAGAATGTCACCAAGCTCCCCTTAAAAGTCTTCATCTAGTTGAAATCAAGGAGGATTGTGGTCAGGAATTTTAAATGCAGTGAGAACAGTTGATTGATGGTGCTTTGGAGCCAACATATAGTCAATTTCTTCTGTCAAAACAAATGTATCTCCTCTCTGTGCTTCATTCAGCCAGGGAGGAAGAGTTCTGTTTCCTGGCAGGGCCAAAAATGAAAGGAGGGAGGAGGGGTTAAGTAAATGAATCCTGATGGGTCAGATGTGGAAGGAAGAGACTGATGATAACTCATTCCTGGTTGTGCAGGGACGGTAGTTATCAGCCTCTTCTTTCAGAGAAATAACTGTCCTATCAAGCAGAGCCATTCCCTGTATCTGCTGGGCTGAACTAGACATCGTGACTTTGGTTAAATCTTTGGATCAAAGCTGATTAAAGGGATGAATCATAGAATGTTGAACCCCAAGAGGGATCTTAGAGATCATCAAGGTCAAGGTCCTACAGTGGGGAGGGGGCTCCTAGGTATCCTTCTCAATATAACTGTTTGAAGGGGGAAATTCATTGCACTGGCAAACCAGCAAGCAATGCATACCTGACATGTCACAACAGTATTTCCCCTGCTAGTGTACTATCTACTCCCCTAGAGAGAATCCATGCCTTAGTATCTAGAAGTAAACAGGGTTAAATGACTTGCCCAGGGTCACACAACTAGTTAAATGTCTGAGGCCAGATTTGAACTCAGGAAGATAAGGCCTGGTATCATTCTATCCACTTCACCATCTAGTCATCCCTAGATCATAGGGCAATTTATAATCAATACACTAGATTTAGTCAGAGGACCTGGGTTCAAATTCTGCCTCTCCCACTTATCATTTTTGTGACCATTTTGTTAACCTCTCTGGCCCTCAATTTTCTTATCTATAAAACAACATAAAAAAACAAGAGGAGTAAACTAAATAAGCTCTAAATTTCAACTCTAAATCTCTGATCCTCTGAAGGGTCTACTTCATCCCAAGAGCATTAGGTTGGAGTTGGAAGAACTGAGTTTGTATCTCAGCTCTTTCACTTATTAGCTGTCTAATCTCGGACAGTTTTCAACATCTCTGGGCTTCAGTTTTCTCCTATGCTAAATGAAGGGCTTAGATTAGTGATTTCTATGGTTTCGTCCAGCTAGTCTGAAGCCTATGATGCCAAGTCAGCTGAGATTGAGATAAATGCCAATTGAATGATTGGCTACAAGGGCTGGTTCGGCTATCCTAGAATTCGGGAATTATGTGACATTCCAGGGCATGATTGTCTCCATAGACCTTAGTCTACCCAGAACCTAGACCATCTCCCTTATTTGACTTACTCAAAAATATCTCCCCACTGGCTAATTATTTTGATTTGATTCATTTTACGCTCATTATGGACCAGTTGTGTTCATTTCTGTGCTAGGCATTGATAGGAGGGAAGAAGGAGCAGAAAGGCTTAGGGCAATAAAGTATTAGGGAAGTTCAAAGAAGAAAACTATTATAGACTAGAAGATTAGAGATGACTTCGTGGAGGAGGAAGTAATTACGTTGACTTTTAAAGGATGGGGAGAAGCCCAACAGCTGAAGAGGGGAACCGCAGACATAGGGAATGACATGAACAAAGGCACAAGGGCTACAGAGCTGAGAGTCTATCCAGGTTGCCAGAGAGTTGTCCAGTTGGGCTAGAGCTTAAAGAATAGGAAAGGGAATAAAATGAGGTAAAAAGCCTGGAAAGGTAGGGTGGTATCCACTATACGGAGGGCCTGGGAAGCCAAGCAAAGGATGCTAAAGTTTACCAAGCAGGAAATAGGCAGGAAGTAGGAAACCACTGAAGATTTCTGAGCAAAGAAGTGAAGGGACCTTTCAGGATAATGGTGGTGGTGGTGGAGGTGTGGCAGTGGTGGGGGTGATGATGACGATGATGCAGCAAAGGCAGAGCTCACTGGTCTTCATCTCACTTGGATAAGTGTCAATTTTCTTTCCCTTGCCTTTGCCCATCTTTTCTGCTGGTGGCAGCAAGATGTATGCTATGCTTCCAAGTTGGACCAAGTCTTACCTGGGCAAACCGCCAAAGGAAAAGCACAGAGAGATACTGGTGAATAATTTTGAGATGGTAGCATTTACATGGAGATTCCTTTACATTTCTTCTCAAGAGTTAGTCCTTAAGGCCCAGGACATCAAGGTGAACAAACACATCAGGAAGGAGGGACATAGAGGGTGTTTTTGGTTTCCAGAAAGAAAGGTGGATGTTCTAAATCTAGATGGCACTGACAAACACATGCTTGAAACAAAAATCATGTACCCATCAACCAGGCAGTTCCAACAGGAAAGAAAAGTGTTTCCTGGAAGGAGGGGACAGCTCAGTCCGTAGGACAAAGATGATTCTAGGAATGTTGGCATAGAAAGGGTTAGAAAAAAGGGTTTGCGTTTTTCTATTTTCATGGTTCCATGTCAGTAATATATATATTTCCTCTATTAACAGATTACAAGCCATTCACCCCTTCTTATCTTGTACAATTCTTGTCTATATCATTCCATAAATCCATAAATAAAATTTCCCCTGGTTCCCTTAATATTGTGGAAGTGCCAGTTTCACACAGATGGAGGGAAGAAGGCACTGGCCTTGGAGTGGGGAAGCCCTGAATTCAAATCCTACCAGACAGTAGCTACGTAACCCTCACTAATTCATTTAACTTTTTTTTTTTTGGTACCTTACTCTCCATGATACCTTCCAGCTCTAAATGTTGGCACAGTAGAGGACCTCTGGGAATGGAGTCAGGAGGACCTGAGTTTAAATCTAGATACTTACTAGATACTTACTAGCTGTGTGATCCTGGACAAGTTGCTTAACCTGCCTCAGTTTTTTCTGCTGTAAAACTGGCATAACAATAGTGTCTACCTCCCAGGCTTATTGTGAGGTTTGAATGAGATGATATTTGTAAAGCACTTAGCACAGAGCAGAGTATGATCTTAGTAAATGGTCATGCCCTTCCCTCCTTCCTACAATCTATGAGAGTGAGAGATAACATATATCAACAAGGAAAAGTGAAAGTAGAAATATTTTCTATATTTTCTATTCTTATTTCTAAAGTAGAAATTTCTGCTTTCACCTTTCCTTGCTGATATAGGTTATGTATGTTATGTTAATAGAAAATATTTCTACTTTTACCTTTCCTTGCTGGTGCATGTTATGTTTCCTTTCTCTTGAAAATGATTATTGATAATCTACCACAGCCTGATGACACTCACCCTGTATCTCTCCATTGCCCTTGGGGTCACTTGGAATTTTGATTCTTTTGAGGTCATGGTGTTGCATGATTGTCATCCAAAGAACACTAGACATAATAGGGATTTTGAAAATATTTGTTGAAATACTTTACATTTCATAGAATGTCTATGACAGAGTTGGGTTACTCAGTAAATAGTTGTTGATTGATTGAATTGACCACTTCTAATTTAGGAAATTGATTAGAGTTGAAGACAAGAGAACTCAAACATTTGAGCATTTGCCTGCCCATCTTCCTGAGGAAAACTGGCAGAGTAGAGAAAGAGAAATAAGGTAGATTTTATAAGGTCAGATCTCTCGTCTCAGATGTTTATATGATCATTCTCCCCTCGACCTCCAACCTTTCATCTCTGCTTAGATCATCAATAGATGGCAGTGACCCATAAGATTATAGGATGATGAGAAGCTATAAGGGCAGTAAGGAACTGCCTCTGACAGGTTGCAGGGAAAGTGCCAACCAATATTGACCAAGGAAGTTCCTCAGTGGGAGCTTATACCAATGAAATGATGGGTTCACTTTTTAAAAATCTATTTAAATCTATTTAATCTATTTTAATCATAGGATTTGGAGTTAAGAGAGACCTTGGAGATTACCTAGTCTAGAGTTTTCACTTTCCAGAAGAGGAAACTGTGGCCCAGAAAGTAGAAATAGGTTCCTGAAGGTCACACAAGGTATTAAGTGGGGTAGAACTTGAATTCAAATGGAGGTATCCCACAATGGAGACCTGTTCTCTTTGCCCTATAGTGCATTATCCATTTTGTAGCATAGTTATAGATTCAGAGATTTAGGACTAGAAGGAATTGTGGAGGTCAGCTAGTCTACCCCGCCCCCTTTTACAGATAAGCAAACTCAGGCCAGAGATTGACATGATTCACCTAAAGACCACACAGATAGTAAATAGTGTAAGTGTCCCTTGAATTCAGATCCTCTGGCAGGAAACCCAGTGTACATTTCCACTGGCTATATTTCTACTTTTTAATTGAAATAGTACAGAATATTAGAGAATTACTTGCCAAGAGTCAGGGTTCAAACTCCTGTTTGCCCACTTTCCACTTCCTTTTAGGCATAGTTAAATTGCTTCATGCCCTGGGGCTAGAGAGCCGTCTAATTTTTATGCATTTTTGGAATGTGATGTGTGATGATTTCACAGCGGGTTTTTTTTAATTTCTCAGTTGTCAAGCCAGTGTTTTTTGCTACCTGCTTTAATGAGTTAAGTTGCAAACAGAAAAATCCAGAAATTTAACTCTTTTCAGAGCTTCACCGATCAAATTTGTCAAAATTATTCATTCAAAATTATGACTAATACAGGGAATTTTTGAAATTGCATTAAGTGAGATGAGAGGGAACTAGGAGTAGTGAATAAGTGAGTCCTTTTTGGACCCAGGAAAATCTGAGTTTAAGCTCCATTTCTGTCATATATGGGCTGCGTGATCCTGGGCAGGTCACTTAACCTCTTAGTCCTAACAGAGGTGTCAAATTCCCTGGCACAAGTCTGAAGTTCAGCCTGACCAGACTACGGTGTCATTTTATACCTAGAGTACAATTCTTCCTTTCTCTGCTCTCCTAGAATCCTTCAAAACTCAACTCAGATGTTCAGTCTGAGTAGCCTTTACTACCGGGAAGTTAATGCTATCTTCTTCCTCAAACTGTCTTGGACTTAATTGTTTTAGTGTATTGTACGCATGGAAGCAGCTTGAATGAAGAGCCATTTAAAATATAGTTTTTCTTCATACCTTCTAGTGCCTAGTACTAACTTCACCAAACCCTAACTCAGGTCCTTATCCTCTGATCTACTTTGCTCCCAGATTATGGCAAAAGCTTCCTGGTAGGCCTTCTGATCACAAGACTCTCCCCATTCCAGTCCACCCTTTTACTCAGCTGCCAAAGTGATCATCCTAAAGTGAAATGTAATAAAGTGCAGTGGCTTCCTACTATCTCCAGGGTCTGTTTGGCATTCAAAACCTTTCTCCTCTTTCCCCTCTAATCACATTTACTGTGTGATTCAGTAACACTGGCCTCCTTGCTGTTCCTGGAATGAGTCACTCAGTTCCAAGCATTTTCCCTGGCTGTCCTCCATGCCTGGAATGCTCTCCCTCCTCATCTCTGTCTCCTTGATTCTCTGGGTTCCTTCAAGTCTCAGCTAAAATCTCATCTTCAGCAAAAAGGCTTTCCTCATCCCTCTTAATACTAGTGCCTTCTCTCTGTCGATTTCCATTTTTCCTGTCAATAACTTGTGTGTACATACTATTTTACTTGTTGCCTCTTCCTTTAGATTATAAACTCCTTGAGGTCAGGGACTGTCTTTTGTCTCTTTTCGTATCTCTGAGCTTAGCATAGTGCCTGGCACATAGCAGGCACTTAATACAAGTATCATGAGGGATATGAGGTATGAGGGGTCAAAGGAGAGCTCCAAAGTATCCTAAGAAAATGTAGAGAGGGAGCCAAGGCACATCTTTGCCTTTCCTGTGTATTCACAGTTCATATCTATTCCCATCATCTAGCACAGTGCCTGGTCCCTAGTTAAGTACTTAATAAATGTTTGTTGACTGACTGCCAGGAGGGAAAAGAAGAGGATCAGAGGAGGCTTTGTGGAGGAAATGGTGCATGAACTGAGGCTTGAAGGATGGTGCATGAGGGCATGTCTTCCAGGCATGAGAAAAAATAGATTTGAAGGTGTGTACGGTATAAAGTACTATCCAAATGCCAGAGAGTGTCTACCTGCCTTCCTAGGTCATAGGGATCATCTGAATAAGCAAGCTGCAGAGCTTTGCATATACCAGGTGCTTAATAAATATTTAAATGGAATGGAATACAGTGATTTGAAAACTGCAAATGTTCTACAATTGTAAAGTACTGTCATCATCATCATCATCAATATTATTATTAGCGCTGCTGCTGTAATTTGGGTCTCAGGGACCCATGTGGATTGCCGAGCACCTCACTCAGGGCTCCCAGAGATCAACATAACTCACCTAGGGCGGCAGGGACCAGAATCGGAGCTAACGCATGGACAAGGACGCTCTGAGACGAGAGGAAAGAAAACGGCCTATTGTTTTGTTTTCTATAGTGGGGAATTGGGGATCTTGGACCCATGATTGCAGTTTCACGCCAAAGGATATGTAAATGAGTGACCTGCATCTCCAATGCTGGTTATTTTTCATTTTAATTTTTGCACTGTAGCACTGAAACCCCAACCTCCCTCTGAGGAAGTGAGGGGGATTGGGGAGGGGGTACTGGAAGAAAAGGGGAGGGCTACTTCAGAGAAATGCAGAAACAAGACTACATGTGAGCATCTGAGATGGTGCCCACAAAATGCTTTGAGTCCTTCAGGGAAAGGAACCGAGGCTGTGGGGGGAGGGGAGACTTTAGAAGGAGGAGGCAGGCGGGAGGCTTTGGAAAAAGAGAGAGCAGAAGTAAGGTACTTGGGAGACAGGGGCAATGGCTTTGGGGGATTTCTGAACATTAAATGAATAACATGCAAATGCTATGCAAAGTAATATGCAAATAAGCGAGGGCCGGAGGGCCATGCCGGGAAGAGAGGAATCCTGTATTTTTTTTCCCTCTTTTTTTTCTTTTTCACCATTAAAGCTCTGGACCAGCGACGCGACAGAGTATATTGTCTGACATCTGTTGTGGGGGAAGCAGCCGGCGGAGCCGGGGCTGCTGCAGTGGGAGAGCGCTCTCTGCAGGCCGCGCTGCGCACAGGCCGGGGGCGGCCGGGGAGCCGAGAGGAGGGAGCCCAGAGAGGGAGACAACCTGGGGAGCCACGAAGCTCCAAGGGGTGGGGGTGGGGCAAAATAGGGGGACCCGCCGCACCTAGGAGAAGGCTAGGAGGGGAAGAAGGAGAATAAACAAGAAAAAGAAGAGGGAGGGAGGTGAGGATGGGCGCCTGCCCTCCCCTCTCCTCCTGGACCTCAAACATTACCGAGCAATAAATCCTAGAACGTGGCCCCAGAAAACTCCGAGCTGAAATTGCCAGACGGAGTTACCTGGGCGCTCTGAGTGGAGCTCCCCCCACCCCGCTTCTGCCCAAGCCGACAAGCCGGCCCCCCTCCAAATCCACCCCGGAGAGGTGCAAAGAGAAGCCCACGAGGCCAGAACCCACTAGCCTTCCTCTCTTCCTCTCCAATCCTTTCGAAAGAAACCAGGGGAGCCGCGTCGGGGGACGGGGTAGCAAAGACAGCTAGGCAGAAGGCCCGGGGGTAGCTGGAGAGGGCAAAGGTGGGGAGGGCTGGCAGCTTCGGGAAGCAGAGGGGAAGCGAGCCCTCCCGGGGAGCCCGAGGAGGCGGCGGCTGGGGGAGGCTCCCTCCGCCCTCCCCCCGCCGCGCACACGCACTCACACACACTCACACTCACACACGCGCTCCCGCGCGCACGCACGCACACACACTCACACCCTCACAGCAGTCTGCTAGCGACTGCCAGCTGCGATCTCCTCCGCTCTCGCAGCCGCCCGGACTCCCCGAGCCCCGGCGCAGGCTGGGGCCAGGCGCGCACGCTTCTGCCGAGGAGCCCTGCAGAGAGGCCGGCCGCAGAGCCTCGAGGAGGGCCGCGGAGTTTAGCGGCTGGGGTTCCAGGCAGCCCGGCGCTAACGGAGGCAGCCTGGGCAGCCGAGGCCCCGGAGCAGGGGAGCCTGCGGCGGGGCGCGGGGCCCGACAGCGCCCGGGGCGCTCCGAAGTTGCGGGGACACGCACCAGATGGCCGTAGCAAGGGGACCCAGAGGGGAGCGCTGGTGGCGACAGCGGCGGCAGCAGCAGCAGCAGCAGAGGCGGTGGCGGCGGCAGCAGCAGCCCTAGGAAGCTTCAGCTCCCCATGCGCTGAGCTGGACCCTGCCGATCGATCGGGCGCCAGCGGCGCGCACCGCCCTGGGCAGCTGAGCAGAGCGCTCCGAGCGCTCGGGACTCCCCTCGCACCCCGATCCCGGCTCCAGACCCAAGCCGCTGGCCCCCTTCCCTCCTCGCTCTAGGACCCGATCCCAGCCTCCGCTGCCTGCCCGGGCCGGCCGCCTCCCCACCCCGCTAGCTGCCCAGAGGACTGAGAAGGGGGCGCCGGCGCGTTCCCTCTGTCCTTGGCTCGGGAGCACCGCCGAGCTTGACCCGGGGCGCCCAGCTGCCAGCCGCTAGGGGAGAGCCGGGGCGCCCCGGGGAGGAGCCCGAGGGCAGGAGAAGGAAGGACCTAGATGGGTGAAGCGAGCGAGGCAGGTGGAGCAGCCGCCGCGGCGCTGCGGGGAAGGCGGAGGCAGAGAGAGCGGGGCGGGCGCCGCAAGTTCCCGTGAGAGGCAGATTCCCAGCCAGACAGACAGACCCCACACACTGACCGAGAGACACCCACATACCAAAGAGCCGGGAAGCCCGACGCGGCCACTTCGCTCGCCTGTCCAGCCCGGGCTGGGTGCTAAGGACCGATTTTATTTGAAAATCTTTTGTACACACTTTTTTTCCCCCTTGGAAAGGGGAAGGGCGCGCATTTGTTGGAGAACCCCGAGCCAGGGCTGGCTGGAGCGGGCGGGGATCCTGCAGGAAGGAACCGACCTGCCCACCCCAGTCCTTCGCCTGGGGAGCTGGACAGACCGCGCTGGGCTGGGTCGGGCCGGGCCCGGCCGGGAGGAGCGCGAAGGGGCCGCACCACCGGAGTATGGGACGGGCAACGGCGTCTGCTCTCCGAGCCTCGGACCTGCGGTTTTCCAGAACCTGAAGCTTCCCAGGGTGGTAAGGGGAAAAGACTGGATATTTCAGCACTCTCCCCACCTCCACCCGCCCCCGCAGATTAAGCCCCCTTCCTTTTTTTTTTGTTCACGACAATTGCAAATTAGTTAAGGAAAAAAGAAAAGCCACTTCTGGATTCCTGGTTGTGATTGTGAAGTTACCTCGCATCTCCGCCCGACCTCAGGACAGTAAGTCATCATCTTCTCCCCCCACTGCCCCCAGTTCTAGGCTTTGCCTTCCTGAATCCCCACCGGGAATATAGGGACTGCCCTGCCCAACCGGGCTGCCCTCCGGCCATATTGCTCTCCCCCGCCACCAGCCCCTTCAGATGCCATTGCTGGGGAGGGGAAGGGGAAGGTTGGCAGCCTTAGATCTCCTTCCTCCACCACCTCCCCCAGCCTAAGAGTTTGAAACTTTTTGTTTCCCTGGCAATGTGTGGGGACATCGCTCGTCTCCCCTTCTTCTCACAGAGGTGTGGGGTGGCCTGGCCGAGCTGGGGGCTGCCGAACACTCAGAGGAGAGGTCTGCTTGCCTTCAAACTTCAGCTGGCAGAAACCTTTTTTGGGAGAGGGGGATCATGAGAGAGGGAGATGCTGAAGGGGACAGATGGGAAGGATGCTTGTGGTACCTAACAAAGATGCTCGCTTCCCCTCACCCTACATAAGGGAGACCATGGAGCAGAAGAGTGGGCAGGGAGAAGAGTTGGGCTGAAGCTTTCTGGATAAAGTGGTCTTAGCCCTGGCCCTTCTCTGCTTTTAGGCCATTGGTTTTAGGCCAGTGACACTGGGAGCTGGCTCCAGGGCCAGTCCTTCAAATAGAACTTTCCTTGGGCAAGATGAGGAAATAATTCCCACTAACAGAAGAAGGGGAGGCCCAGGCCTGGCTTGACCCTGAATCAGTCTGAAGGGTACTGGACAGTGGGTAGCTTTAAAAGAGCCTTTGAGAGGCTCCTGGCCTCATAGGTGGGTGGATTGCTACCTCCCAGTGACTCAGTTTAGGTGCAGGGAGAGTATCCCCAGTGTCATTGGGCTGATGGTTTTACTTTGGCTCTATTTATGGAGGGCTCAGGCTCAGGATTGGGGGTTGTGGGAGCCATGTTGAGGGAAGTCTGAGCAGACTCGGGACAGATGGTTGGGAATCCAGCCCCAGACAGTCCTTCACAGAGCAGAAGGTATAGGAAAGGCTGGTGGCTGGTCTGGCGGGCTCTGAGCACACAGGGGCTTAAATGTAGTACAGGCTTTCTTAAATAGAAATGACACCCCCAAACTGAAGTCCCCACCTGTCAGACTGAGAAAGAGGGCTGACTTCTGATGTCAAATGAGCAGGGTTCAGCTGAGCACAAGAAATTTTTTAAAATAGAGGTTTTCTTTGGAAATTATTGGTTTGTTGTGAGGGGGTACAGCAGAGAGGCCATCCAGACCGAATAACTGACCTAAGAGCAGGCCCCACCACCCCACCCTATAGCCTTCTGGTGTTAATCCAGGGGTGTGTTCCCTCCCCTGGACATAGAAACAGGAGCCTGCTGATATAGCTAAGTCTCTTCAAGAACAGAGGCAAATGAAACTGGTCAGTCCCTGGGTATATTATTGGCACAGAGTTGGAATAGCTTATAATCTTGGCTAGAACTCTGACCACAAAAGAGGTAGTTTGGTCTTGATTTTAAGAGATTTGAGTCCCCTAGATGCTTCAGATTGCAGCCAGCCTGTGGCATCCTTTTCAAGATGAGAAAAAGACCAGGAAGTGCCTGTCAACAGTTATCGAGCAACTTTTTGGAAAGATGACGCAGTGAAAGGCCACAAGAGGATGTAAAAGCTTTGGATCCACTCCATGATGTGTCATTTACCACTCCCCACCCCCTTCCTCCAGGCCTTCCTTCCCCTTCCATGGTGGAGACGGGAATAACTCTGTTTGGGCCAATAAAATATCAAAGCTGGCTGCCTAAGAAAAGCTATTTGCAGTAAGAGTTTTGTTCTGGGCTGTCACTAAAAACATGTCTAAACTACATTATTTTGAGCTGTACGGCTGAAAAGTTGCCACTCTATTACACCCAATAAATTTAAAATGAAGGGAAAAATAAATTCTTAGAGTAATACCTAGGTTAGTAACAGATGTGCAAAGTCTGAGCAAACAGAGGGAGAGAGAGAGATGGTGACAGACAGCAGTCGGGAAGGAGAGAGAGAGGATATGACATTAGAACCAATTTACTGGAGAAATCAATCTCTCATGGGATACTCCTTCATCTATCATGTGATTAAAAAAAAAGAAAGAAAGGAAGGAAGAAGATTATGTGAGTTTACCTAGAGCCTCAGAGTATGGTCATATTGCAAGAAAAACCCAGCCATGTCAGGCAGCAGCAGCCTAAGAGGCTGACCACTTGGATTCTGTGCAGATGGTGGAAGAGCCAGCCAGGCAGGTGGGATTGAGGAAGACAGCCTAGGGCTGCCTCCCTGGATCACAGCCCCCTCGAACATCTTACTCAGCTCCTGAGTTATTTGCATAATTGGGTTACCACCTCCAGGAAATATCTTTCATTTGGCTTCACATATTTTCATTTCTGCATGACTGGAAGAAATTCATTTTCCTTCCTACACAACGATCTGGAGCTGTTACTGCCAGCCTTGGTCACCTACCCTCTTCCTATCTTTGGCCGGCCTTTTGGAGAGAGGCAGCTGAAGCTGGGCCGCCAGCCTTCCAGGGCTGATGCTTCCTTCTTTGGCAGGGAAGATTGTGGATTGAGGAAAAAGACAAGGAGACAACTCTTTGTTTTCATCTGTAGAACTGCATACTCATTACCTGGTGCATAGTAACCATGATTAATAGCCTTTTATTTAGTACTTAGCTCATGTCCAGGGACCTGACCATCCCATAAGGAGGCAGCATGATGTAATTCTGATTTCAAATCCTGGCGCCGACTCTTATGTCCATAAAGCACTCCATCTGAGCCTTGTTTGGGATCTGTAATATGGGAAGTCTCACCTGGAGGTGTTTTGGAAGCTTTCAAGTGTAGGAGATTCTCTTTCACTAGAGCTCTTCTAGCCAAAGACTTGGGGACAACTTGCTCAGGAGTAATGTTGAGATTCTTGGTCAGGTGTGTCCTAATTGAGATCTCTGGGGGTCCCTCCCAATTTTGCAGCTCTGTGATAGAAATAATTCTAAATATTCTATTTAGCAATGTCATAGAATGGTTAGAGCTATAAGGCATCTTGGAGTTCAAATGAGCCCAACTCTCTTACTTTACAAAGAAGGAAACTAAAGCCCTAGAGCATGGACTGAGTGAATAAATTGTGGGGGGGAAGCTTTTTTTTGGTGAGGCCATCAGAGGTTAAGTGACTTACCTAGGGTCACATAGCTATTAAGTGTCAAATATCTGAGATGAGATTTGAACTCAGATCCTTCTGACTCCAGGATCAGTGCTGTATCCACTGCACCATGAAAAAAAAAAGCATTTTCAAGTATTTAATGCTTATTACTATATGCTAAGCACTAAGAATTCAAATATTAGGGCAAGGCCAGTCCCTGTTCCCAGGGAGCCCGTATCCTCAGAGAGGGAAATCTAGGAGGTTGCTGCAGCAAGGCAAATGGCAAGGCCCTGTGGTCCTTAGGTCAAGCAGATGGTAATGCATCTTTTCAATGTCATTTCCATCGATCAGATTCTCTCTGTCACTGATGTTGAATCATTTGACCAGGCCAGGACTTTGGGGGTGGCAACCTTCTTTTCCAGGTCTCCAGTAGCTATGACTTCTGGAGTTGCCAGGGCTGCAGCTGCCTCATGTATCTTTCTCAGGATGCTTTGCTCTTTTAACCAGGGTAGAGCATCTGCTCCATTAGAGCACAGAGTGAGGAATTCATGAAGCCCTCCTAATACTGGAATCACTACTGTTTTGTTTTTTAGTGGGGAAGAATACATTTATCCAGATAAGTAAGCTTGAGAGCCTCCAGAAAAAAAGACAACTTGGATGATGAAGTGTCTGGAGTCATATGAGTGTCAAGTGAAGGACCTGGGCATTTTTAGCCTCAAAAAGAGAAGACATGCATTCAAATAGGGCCTCAGATGCTTAGTAGCTAGGTGATCCCGAGCAAGACACTTAACTTTTGGCTGCCTCAGTTTCCTCAGCTATAAGATGAGAATGATAGCACCTACCTCACAGGGTTCTCATAAGGATAACATTCAAGAGGATCCAATGTGATAATATTTGGAAAAATATTTAGCACAGTACCTGGCACATAGTAGGCCCTCCAGAAATACTCATTCCTTTCTTTTCTTGCCCTCATGGAGGATGCTATAACTGGCTTTGAAGATTTGAGGGGTGGTCATATGGAAGAGAAAGGTTAGACTAGTTCTGGCTGGCTCCAAAGGGAACAATGGGTAGGAATGACAAATAGCCATGTCAAGCCTTGATGTCAGGAAGAACTTCCTGACAGATAGAGCTATTCCATAGTAGAATGAGCTGCTTCAAGAAGCAGTGGGTTCTTCCACTTTTGAGACCTTCGAGCAGAGCTTGCATGACCACCTTTCATGTACCAGATAATGCAGTAGGGTTCTCAGTCATTGTGTCAGTTGAATTAAATTCCCTGGTCCTCGCCACCTTCAGTGTGTTACAAGAATGAACAAGATCATGTCAAGAAAAGCTCTTTGTACTATTTGGAAAATGATAGGACACCATTTTGAGGGATTACATATTCACACACTGCAGAGGGAAGTGTTATGACTGGTTAGTGCTATTGATTGGTTAATGTTTCAAGTTCAAGAAAGAAAATTTATATGTGTGTGTATGTGTGTGTGTGTGTGTGTGTGTGTGTGTGTGCTCTTAGCTATGGCAAGTGGTATTTTCGGCCCACCCTCTATCATTGGTGTCCCCAAAGTTCAAGGGTGGGAGCACTGGGTAAATGACTTCACTTTCCTTGGCTTCTCCTGGCTGATCCCTCCAAACCTCACTTCACTTCTAAGGCTGAACACAAGACTGTCCTTATCACATATGCTTCTCCATAGAATAGAAAACTATGGAAAATCAGAGCTGGCAGGGACTTTCCAAATGCTCTCTCAGGGGTGGCCTCAAAACCACCACACGTGGCTTTCTAGGTCCTTGGGTGTGACCTTTTGATTGAGTCCAAGTCTTACAGAACAAATCCTTTTGTTAAGGGATTTATTCTGTGAAGTTTAGATTTAGTCTAAGGGACACACTTGAGGACCTAGAGAGATACATGTGACCTCAAGGCTACAGGTTCCTCACCCCAGCTCTAGGTAGACTAAACTATTATCATGTTGTTGGAAGAATGATGGACGTGAAGTTGGGTTTAGATCCTGACTCTGATACCTATGAGCTGTAAAGACCAGGGGTAGGTCAGTCAAGTTCAGAGTGAGCCTCAGTTTCCTTGTCTGAAAAATGGAAAACAATAATTCCTTCCCTACCTTCCACTTTGAAGACCTTCAAGCAGAAGTTTCATGACTACTTTTCATGTACTGGATAATGTAGTAGGGTTCTCAATCATTGTGTCAATTGAATTAAACTCCCCTGGTCCTTCCTACCTCCAGAATGTTGCTATAAGGAGAGTAAGCCTTAAAGCCCAGTCTTAGTCACTATTCAAGCCCTACATTCTACAGATGTGGAAACTCAGAGTGGAGAGGGAGAGGTAACTTGGCCATGGTCATACAGAGTCACCTGTAGAGCCTGAACCAGAGAACCCAGGTGTCCTGACTTCTAGTTCAATAGTCTTTCCCCTACCTCAAGCAAGCGAATATGTCACCAAGCCTCTAGTCAACTCTATCTAGAGATCTCTGCTATTTTGCCACTGGAAGAGTAGAGGGAAGGAAAGCCAACTGTTTACATTTTAACTGACCTGTATTAAGCACCCACTGTGTAGAAAAAGCTAAGTTCTAGGGGAGAAGCAAAGATAAAACACAGCTTCTGCTCTCAAGGAGTTTATAATCTTGTATGAATTGGAGAGGAAATGGGAAAGCTGGATTTTAGGGATGGAGAATTCTTGTATGGCATAATTTGTAATGAAACAATCAGATAAATATATTTAAGAATCAGATAAACAGTTGGGTAAAATAATAGCAACTTCCTAACTCAGAAAAGCAGAATAATACTGATAATACCTGGTACTTCTATAGCACTTTAAGGAAGCCTTAAGACGTACCCCAGGTAGCCAACCAGCCCTCTGCCCTCCCCCATTTCAGGGCTACCAAGCAGTTCCATTGTGTTGTGGTTGTAAAAGCATTTCTTAAAGGACATTCATACAGGAGATTGCACTTGTTAAGTATTAAGAATGAGAAAAATTGAGCTTTCTTCATAGAACTTATTTCTGTTGTCAAATTTGCCTTAGTTCAGTGTTAAGCTGATGGAATCATAGGCGTTAGACCTGAAAGGGACATTGTTGTTGAGTCATATCCAACTCTCTATGACCAATTTGAGGTTTCCTTGGCAAAGATACTGGAGTAGTTTGCCATTTCCTTCATTTTGTAGATAAGGAAACTGAGGCAACCAGGGTGAAGTGACTTGCCCAAGATCTCACAGCTAGTAAGTGTCTGAGGCCAGATTTGAACTCAGGAAGATGAATCTTCTTGGTTCTCACCCCAGTGCTGTATCCACAGTGCTACCTCGCTGGGGGGCACTAGCAGTGAAGGAGACCATGAAGGGTCTCTTGTAACAAGTGGGATTTGAATTGAGTCTAGAGGGAAGCCAGTGATACTGGAGATGAAAGTGAGTAGAGGGGAATAAAGGGTTAAGGAGACTAGAAAGGTAAGAGGGGGCTGGGTTATTAAGGGTCATTGCAATAGCCCTACCTTCCAGAGGAATGGTTAAGAAAATACACTTTCAGTTTATTTCTTGGCTAGAAATTACCGGGGAAATGCTGTTGCTTGTCTCCTAGGATGTCCAAAAAGGAACTTGGAAAATATTCCCTTCAGTCAAGTTCAACTTCTGGTCTGAACCTGACTTCTAAGTAGGTTGCCCATGTGTATCATCAGTCTCCTAGAGAACCATCTGGGACTTCAGCAGCCCTCACTCCGTGCCTAAGGGGGAGAGGCCAAGGTGGTGATATGACACCTTCTCTAGGGTGGACCACATCATTGGGGAGCCCCTGAGCCACCAGACAATAGTAAGATAATATTAAATATGTTTTGTTGTTCTGAGTCCTGCTTGGGCAGTGAGCAGCTGCTCAGAGAGGGTGGTTAATTAAATGCAGGTCCAGGTTCACTGGTTCATAGCTCCACTTTTTTTTTCTGGTTCAATAAACCTTTTTTAGTCAGTCAACAAATATTTATCATATGTGCCTAGCATCTTGCTAGGTGCTAGGAGGATAAAAAATTGAGATAAGTCATAGCCTCTAGCCTCTTGGACTTGAGTCTAATAGGAGAGTGCGACAAAGACTCTTTTTTTAAATGAAATTAATTTTTTTCCATGAATAAAATTTACTTTCCTTCCCTTCCCTGGTGGGTGGTAGCATTGAAACCCTTGTAACAAACATGTATAGTCAAGCAAAACAAATTCCCACCTAGGTCATGTCCAAAAAGTCCATTCTACGGGCGGAGTCTATCACCTCTCGGTTAGGAAGTAGCTTGCTTGTTTCATCACTGGGCCTCCAAAATCCTGTTTGGTTATAAGGGTGATTGGAGTTTCTAAGCCTTTCCAAGTCATTGAGGTAAATCCTTCATCAGTTCTCAATGGAATCAGATCAATACACAATTGTGCTTAAGAGGGACAAACTACAGGGCTACATGAGGTCACAGGAGGACAGCTGTCATCCTGGGAGAGATTACCGGGGACAGCCTTGGGGAAGGGCTGGAAAGGGTAGGTAGAATTTCAGCTAGGAAAGAGTAGAGGGACGACAGATCATTTACATTGCCAAGTTGTCCGGTCAGTCAACTCCTATCAGCTAACGTTTATTGAGCTGTTACCATGTGCCAGCTTAGGCTGGTGAGATGGCACAGTGGATGAAACCCTAGGCTGAGACTCGGAAAGATCTGAGTTTGAATCGGGCCTCAGATACTTACTGGCTATGTGACCCCAGGCAAGTCACTTAGCCTCTGGTTGTCTCAGTTTCCTCATTTATAAAATGGAATAATAAGCACCTACCTCTCAGGCTTGTTATAAGGATCAAATGAGATAATAAATTATAAAGCACTTAGCACACTGCCTAGTAGATAGTAAGTTCCCTATAAATATTAGCTATTATTAGCAATTAGTGGGGATACAAAAAAGGCTCAAAGAAACTCCTAAAATGCTCCAGTTCCTAACTTCAAGGAGCTCACAGTCTAATGGGAGAGGTGGAAAATAAATGGTTCAGTGATTAGAGCAATGGCTCTGTAGTCAGACCTGAGTTCAAATCCAGCCTTAGAAACTTACTGGTTATGTGATCCTGGGCAAGTCACTTAACCTTTCATTGCCTCAGTTGTCTCATCTGTCAAATGAAGATAATTATAGCAGCTTCCTCCCAGAAGTGTTGTAAAGCTCAAATGATATAATAATTGTAAAGCATTTAGCATAGCGCTTAACACATAGTAGGTGTTATGTAAGTGCTAGCTATCATCATCGCTATTGACAAAGTACTTCATAAATGTTTACAAAAATGCCAGTTTCCCCAGTGACACAAATGAACACAACATGAAACGCATGCATAGGAAATGAGAAGACCTGAGTTCTGGTTCTGATTAGACCCATGTACTACCACTGTGATTGAGGATAAAATCACTTAACCTGGAGGACCCTTCATTTCGTCATCCGTAAAAGTTAAATAATAACACTTGTTTTGCACTGACTCTGAAATCAGAGAGAGGACCTGGGCTCAAATCCCACCTCTGACCTTAACTGCCTTGGTGATCTTGGGCAAGACACTTCACCTCAGTTTCCTGATCTGTAAAATGAGGGAAGGAGGAATCTGAGTTCCCTTCCAGACCTGTCTAGCTATCTGATTGCATAAAAATGTCAAATCATGATTAGGAGCCATATTGTTTGTAGAGAAGGAACTTTGGAACCCTAGTGGAAACATGGCTGGATATAAAGCCTCAGTCTCCCCCTTCCCCAAGCCTTAACCCTCACGTTAACTCTAAGGTTTGGGCTTGAGAGGTCTTCCTTAACCAATAGGACAAAGCTACAGCTTTGTGTATCTTCAGCCAGAAACCAAGAATTGAAGTAGCCCTGGTAACAACAACCTTGGAGAAGCTTCAGTTCCCACAGCCCTGTCATTTGAAATGGAAACTTATTTTGCTTAAAATAATAAATAATTTGTTCATGGCTTCCACTTCTGAATTTGCTGCTCTGGGAATGACTTGTCCAAAAGGAGGGGGAATGACCGAACCTTGGCCCCTGGACACAGCACCCTGGCTCATAAGGAAAGGCTTTGGGGACTCTCCCTCTGTTTCCTGTAACATTAACCCAGAAGTGAAGACTTCTGCTTTTTAGAATTTGTGGGATTTCACAGGGAGCCAGATGTCACTGAGAAAGAAAACAAAGATGACATTTCTGCCATAAGGGGGAAAATGATGCTTTGGTCCCTGCCCCCAGCCCTATAGCCTGAATTTAGGAGGTTTGGACTAGTTCCCCATTATACTTCAAGCACATCTCTTAGACCCCAACAGGCTGGTTCAGATGGTTCTGCCCAATCAGCAGGCTGCCTGGAAAGGGATAGCTCAGGGCACTGGGTCAGCAGAGAAGAGAGCTCCCATCCGAGGAGGACTTCAGTCACCGTTAACACTGAACTCTGTATCTTTGGCCAGATTAAGGCGGGGCAAAAGTAGCTTCTCTTTGACATGACTGGAAAGAGGAGGACTGGTAAACGTTTCCAGATGTTGCCATGACTGAGGGTGGGAGCAATCCAAAGCCACTCTCAGGGCAATGAGTAAAGGCAACATGACTCATTTCCAAACACCTTGTGGAGGATTCACACAGCCCCTGGCTTTGAAGAACTCAAATTGAAGAACACAAATTGATCGCACTTTTTTTCTTTTGTTCTGGTCACCTACCAGGATATTCCCATTTCACTGGTGGAGAAACTGAAGCACCAGGGAGTTAAGTGAACCTTAGTCTGCAGACCCTGGGGTCCCAAGTCACAATTTCTGCCTTGTAGGTATTAGAAAGTTCATTGTCATTCAGTCCAACTCTTTGATTCCATTTGGGGTTTTCTTGGCAAAGATTGTGGAGTGATTTGCCATTTCCTTCTACAGCATTAAGAATTTACCTCTGGTTTTACCTCAGTCTACGCCTTTGGAAGTCACATACAGTGATCTCCAGGGTTCTCTCTTATGTGCAGGACCATTAACTCACATATCCGTAGTGCAGTAATGCTCACAAAATAGTTTCCTCAGAGTAACTAGTTCAGGTAAGTAGTGAGCATATTTCCATTTTACAGATGAGGAAACTGAGGGACACTGAGATGCTTACTTATCCAAGGTTATGTGGCTAGTAAGTATAGAAACCAGAACCCAACTCTCGGCCTACTGCCTCCAAAATAAGGAGTCAGAGACCCCAGGTTGTGATCTAGGCACCATAGCTAAATGGCAAAGTGTATGATCACCAGACCCAGGGAGACTTGAGTTCAAATCCTTACATAGATACTTATTAGCTGTGTGATTCTGGACAAGTCATTTTTCCACTATTCACCTCAGTTTCTTCATTTATAAAACAGGGATAAAAGAGTTATGAGGATAAAATGAATTAATATTTATAAAATGCTTTGCAAA
This sequence comes from Potorous gilbertii, assembly GCA_028658325.1. Classification (NCBI taxonomy): domain Eukaryota; kingdom Metazoa; phylum Chordata; class Mammalia; order Diprotodontia; family Potoroidae; genus Potorous; species Potorous gilbertii. The sequence goes on from CM053769.1 coordinate 129,566,549, forward strand.
CCTTAAGCTATGCAAACGCTAACTGTTGTCATTAACTGTTATTAGGTGCTTTCTATGTTATCAGGCACTGTTCGAAGGAGTGAGAATACCAGGAGAGGGGAAAACACAATCCCTCCACTCAAGAAGCAAGCATTCTGAGTAACTGTGTATATACAAGATCTATACAGAGCAGATAGAAAGTAGTGTCACAGGGAAGGGACTAGGGCACGGAATGAAACACGAAAAGCCTCTTGCAGAAGGTGGGGTTTGAACTGATCATTGAAGAAAGTGAGAGAAGCTCAGAGGCAGAGGTGAGAGGGGGCAGGGGATCCAGTCACAAGGGACAGCCAGGACAAAGGCACGTAGGTGCCCATGGCGTGTTCAGTGTAAGGAAGATGGAGGCCAGGGGAGCTGAATTGTAGGGTTCATGGCAGGATGGTAAAGTGTGAGAAGACTAGAAATGAAGGGGCGAAGTTTTGAAGGGTTTTAAATGCCAAACAGAAGACTTTATATTTGATCCTAGTAGTAATTAGGAGCATGGGAGTTTATGGAGAATTGAAATAATATGATCCAACATGTGCTTTAGAAAAATCACTTGGGCAGCTGAAAAAAGGATGGGTTGGAATAGGGAGAGATATGAACTCTACCACTGATGTACTGTGGATGCCTGAATAAATCACCTCTCCTCTCTGTGCCTCAGTTTATTTATCTGTCAAATGAAGAAATTAGACTACTAACCCAGTTAACCCATTCTGTATTCCATGTTCCTATTGGATAATAGGACTTAGAATTGTGGGAGTTATAGATTATCCAAAACCAACCCCTTAATTTTAATAGATGAAGAAACTGAGAACCACTTTATCCTGTATATATCTTGTGTGTAATGAGGTTTTCCCACATTGTCTCCCCATTTAGATTGAGGGACTGTCTTTTGCTTTTCTATGTATCACCAGCACTTAGCACAGTGCCTGCCACATAGTATATACACTTAGTAAATACTTCTTGGCTGACTGATTGGCCCCAAAAGGTGAACCAACTTGCCCAAGGTCACACAGAGTAATGTATTTCAAACCCAGGTCAGTAAATTTTGTTGACTGACTACCTTTTATCTGATCTGGTCCTAGTTGATAGCCTTTGGTGAATCCCTACCCAATAGAGAATTCTTTGCTTCTAAATGTGAAATTGTCAGAAGTTCTAGTTTCTGAGGCAATGCTTCCCCCCACCCTTACAATGTTACAAATAGTTGCCCTAGAAAGAAGTGTCATATTTTCAATGAGAGACCAAGCTTTGATTCTGAACATATATAAGTTCTAGGAATCTTCAAGACACATGAGTCAATGCCAGCCCTCACTTAATTACATCCTCCTTATGGATTCCACTAGGATTCTCCTCCATTCTAGTCTTCATTGGACATGTTGGCTATCCAACATCATTAGTATAGCAACCACCTGGGCTGTGCACTTTTCCACTGCATTTGTTGGAGAATTGCCTTACTTCACATCAATTAAGCAGGCATTTATTAAGTACCTACTATGTGTAATGGTTACTGTTAGGTGCTAGAATAACAAAGACAAAAACCAAACAATTCTTGACTCTGTGGTTGGTGGGGGAGGGAGGGGAGATGGGTTACAACATGGACGCAGATAAATACAATACAAAGTATTGAGAGGGAGAGAGAGAGAGAGAGACAGAGAGAAGAAACACAAACAAATAGTTGGGAGAGATCAGAACAGTCTTCACCTGAACTGCTCTTTGTAGGAAATGAGCTGCTGTATCAGGCAGAAGTACAGAGGGAAAGCATTCCAGATATGGAGGATGCAACATACAAAGGTCCAAGGATAATAGATGGAGTGTTGTGGACAGGGATGGCAGTCCAATTTGCCTGGAATAGAAAGAACAGAAAGGGGAATAATGTGGAGTCAGTCTGTAGAAGGCTTTAAATGCCAGGCTGATGAGTGTGTATCTTTTTTTTTAATCTCAGAAGCAATGAGTTCTCATTGACATCTTTGAGTTGTTGGTTTTAATTGACAAACTGATACACACAGTATACAGGACTGACAATATCACCTACCCCAGAAGCTTATCAGCTTTGGGGAGAATGTATTGGAGAAGGGGAAAAGGCAGGAAGCAATTACAGTAATCCAGGTGAGGGGTGCTGAGGGCCCAAAGTAGACAGAGGATGTGTAAGTGGCAAGATGCAATAGATGTTGTGGATGTAGGCTTAATATGACTTGGTAGCTGATTAGATATGGGGATTGAGGGAGTGAGAAGCTTCAGGGATGAATGAGATTGAACAGGTGGTGGTGCCATCAACAGAAATGGGGAACTTTGAAAGAGGGACAGGTTTGGGGCAGAGAGAAGCTCCATTTTGGATGTCGAGTTGGAGACATCTGGCAGGCAGGCGGTTGGCCACTGGAGCTCAGGAGAGTGATTTGAGCTACACATAGAGATTTGGGAAACCTCTGCATTAGAAGTTAAAGTCAATGGAAATGATGACTGTGATTTAATTGGAGCTGATGGGTTGGTTGGTAATAATGCAGCCAGGAGACAGCTGCAGTGTAGAGTGGGAAAGGTTCTGGTCCTCCCTGAACAGTTTTCTCAACAGACCATCATCAATCAGTGCTGAGGCCATTGGCCATTTACCTCAGGTTGAAGTCAGTCCCTCCTTAGCTGAACTTCCAACTGAAGAAGAGACTGTGAGGGCCATTAGGCTCCTTTCATATAGCAAAGACCTGGTGCTGATTCTATTCCAGCTGACATTTACAAGGCAGGGGGACCATTGCTCATACAAAAGTTGACTGAAATTTTCCAGGTTATATGGCAAGAGGAATTGATCCTCCAGGAGTTCAAGAATGCCTCCATTGTCCATTTCTATAAAGATTAAGGGAATAGATTGTCCTGCAGCAGTCACGGGGCAGGGGGGTGGGGGGGGAACTGTCTCTTAATCATTTCTGGCAAGATTCTTGCTAGAGTTCTCCTTAATAGGCTGATCTTTCACCTGGAAAATGGTCATATACCTGAGAGTCACTATGGTTTCAGAAAGGGCCAAGGAACAGTCAATATCGTGTTTGCTGCCTGACAACTCCAGGAGAAATGCCAGGAGCAGAACAGAGGTCTGTACACAACGTTTGTGGATCTGACCAAGGCCTTTGACACCGTTAGTCGTGAGGGCTTATGGAAAATCATGTCAAAATTTGACTGAGATCTTACCATTGTACATTAATTTCATGATGGCAGGTTTGCCTGGGTTCTGGATAATGGACAAAGCTCTCATGCCTTCCCAGTCACCAATGGAGTGAAACAGGGCTGTGTGCTTGCTCCCATGCTTTTTAGCATGATGTTTTCAAATGCTTTCAATAAGGATAAACATGGCATGAATGAACTACTGTGCTGATGATATCTTCAATTTAGAAAGGCTACAAGCCAAGACCAAAGTGAAGGGAGTGTTGGTGCATGATTTTCTGTTTGCAGATGATTGTGCACTCGATGCAACCTCTGCAGCTGAGATGCAACAAAGTATAAATCAATTCTCTGCTGCCACTTCTAATTTTGGCCTAATAATTAACATCAAGAAAACAAAGGTGCTCCATTAGCCACCACCACACCATCACATGTAGAACCATTGATTACTACAAATGGAGACGTTTTGAATGCTATGGATAAGTTCGTTTACCTTGGTAGTGTACTTTCCAGGGATGTAGACATTGACAATGAGGTTGATGCATGCATTGCCAGAGCTAGCTCAGTGTTTGGGAGGCTCTGAAGAAAAGTTTTGGAGAGAAGAGGTATTAGATTGACCACCAAACTGAAGGTCTACAGAGCCCTTGTGGTGACCTCATTTTTGTATGCCTGTGAAACATGGAAGTCTACCAGCGCCATGCCAGGAAACTGAATTGCTTCCATTTGAACTGTCTTAAGAAGGTTCTGAGGATCACGTGGCAGGATAAGGTACCAGACACTGAAGTCCTTGCTCGAGCTGAACTGCCAAGCATTCAAACTATGCTTCAGAGAGCGCAACTCTGATGGACTGGCCATGTTGTTCGAATGCAAAATGTGCGCTTGCCAAAAAGACTATTTTATGGAGAACTCTCATGGGGCAGGCAATCACGTGATGGTCAGAAAAAGTGATACAAGGACACTCTCAAGGTCTTTCTCAAGAGCTTTGGAATCGACTATGCAACATGGGAGACACTGGCACAGGACTGCTCAGAATGGTATGCCCACATCAGAAAGGGTGCTGTGCTCTTTGAGCAAAGCAGAATTGAGACAGCACAAAGTAAACGTAGGATGTGCAAATTTGGAGTACCCACCCCAAAAATTCATATGAACTGTTTGTGCCCAGCCTGTGGTAGAGCATTTAGAGCTCATATTGGTCTGACCAGCTACAGATGGACACACTGAAACTTCACTTTATCATGGTGAAGTCATCTTGGTTCTCTGAAAACGAAGGACAATAACCAACCAAGAGTGGGAAAAGCACTGACTTTGGAATTCAGAGACCTGTGTTTGAGTCAAGTCAATAAGCATTTGTTAAACTCTTACTATGTGCTAGGATCTATGCTAAGTGCTAGAGTCCTGCCATGTGTAATTCTGAGCAAACCACTTAAGCTCTTAGAGCCTCAGTTTCCCCATCTGTAAAATAGGGATGATTATGTTGATGTTTATACTAGTTACCTCACAGAGTTATTCTGAAAGAAGTCCTTTGTAGGGCACCGTGTCCAGAGCACTGAATTTGGAGCCAAAAGATGTGGGTTTGAAACACAAATCAACTCCTAGCCTCTTCACATGGCCTTGGGCAAAGCTCTCCACAGCTTGGGGTGTTTGTATTCTCTTCCATTAAATGAGGTGAGCTCCCAGGTCCCTTCCAGCTCCGTGGAGAAGCTAAATGGGGAAGATTTAGAAAGTGCCACCACCCCATTTTTCTACATCTGCGTCTTCATAAACCAGTCCTGATCCCCTGCCAAAAAGTTAAGGGGTAACATATGTTGAGCACAAGCTCCCACTCTGCCTCACTGCCTGAGCCCTCTTCCTCTCCAACTGCTGTGTTGGAGGAACAAAATTCTAGATACATGTTTGGTCAAGACTCATGGGCATGCGGGGGTGATTTCCACAAAATGTTGTAGAGTAGGGATATCTATGGAAAGGGAGACCAGACATCTGAGAAACCTCAGACCTGTAAGGACCTTCCTTAACAGCAGACAGAGCCATCTGGATACTCATAACAACAAATAAGTGTTTCGCTGTTGTTATTAAACAGTTGTGTCTTACTCTCCATGACCCTATTTGGAGTTTTCTTGACAAAGATTCTGAATGGTTTGTCATTTCCTTTTTCAGTTCATTTTACAGATGAGGAAACTGAGACAAACAGGATGAAGAGACTTGCCCAGGGTCACACAGCTAGTAAGTGTCTGAGGCCAGATTTGAACTCAGGAAGAGGAGTCTTCCTGACTCCAGGCCTGGTACCATGGCACCACCTAGCTCACAAATAATTGCTGGCATTTATAGTACAATTTTGCATCCATGAAAAGTGACCATCCAGTCTTGATTTGAAAACTCTCTATTAGAGAACTTGAGGTAGTCTGCTCCACTTTGGGCTCACGCTTACTGTTAAATACCTAAATTTGCCTCTTTAGCAACTTCTATTCACAGCCCCTAGTTCTCCCCTCTGGGACCAGTCCGCACCAGTTTATGCTGTCATTACTGGTCATTAAGGAGCTAACTTGCCACTTGTAGGAAAAAAAAATATTATTATTTTTCCCCCCTCCTTCCCAATTAAGTAAGTTGTTTGATGTGTCTGTCTTACATTCTAGGGCCTTTCTAATACTTGAAGGGGAAGGGAATGTTAGTAAACCCACCTGCCCGCTCACACTCAAGGGACAGTCCTGTGGAGAGGACAGAGGAGGACAGCCCTTTATTAATTTACTAGTTCTCTTGAATAGGTCTTGGAGAGACATTCCCCTTGAGGATCCGTTCAAATTCGACTCAGCCATGGCCATCAGTTGCTGACTTTTATCCCCCTGGGGTCCAAAACTTTGTGCCTGGGGCATGGGATTGATAGATATCCTGATGTGGTAAATAACTTATAACAGAGGCCTTCAAATATGCTTGGGGCTCCCTCCACGTCAGGGAGAGGCCCAAAGCAAGCTTCCCTCTCCTATTTAAGGATCTGAGAATTTCTCAAGAGAATTACACATTCACATGCTGTCCTCCACTTCCAGCTCTCAAATATGGCACTGAAGGACAAAGAAATATATTCACTACCCCTTCCCGATTCTCCTGGGTGCTGTCTCCTAGAGTACTTGGTCAGGATCACTCCTTCCACCCTTACGTTGTAACATATTTATCAGTGTATATATAGAGCTCCTAGGATTTAGAGCAGTGAAGTAGGTTATGAAAGCATCCTGTTTTATAGATCCAGTTCAACAAACATCTATTAAATGCCTTCTAGAACAATAACATTTACAGAGCATTTTAAGGTTTGCAAAGTATTTTACAAATATTATCTCATTTCATCTTCACAACAGCCCTGGAAAGTACGTGCTGTGATTATCCCCATTTTAGAGATGGGGCAGAGGTGAGTTGTATAGGGTCACCCAGCTAATAAGTGTCTGAGGCAGGATTTGAATTCAGGTCTTTCTGACTTCAGGTCCTATGCTCTATCCACTGCATCACCCGGCTATCTGTGTGCAAGGTTGTGGGAATACAAAGAGGAAAAAAAAGAAATGTTCCTTGTCTTCAAGGAGTTTAAATTCTACTAGAGAAAAACTATATGTGTGTGTATGGATAGATAGATAAATAAGTAGATAGATGGACAGAGACAGATAGACAGACAGATAGATAGATAGATAGATAGATAGATAAGGAAACACAAGATCATTTGAGAAGAGAGAAAGGCCTCCTTTAGGAGGTGGCCCCTGAACTAAGTCTTAAAAGAAACCAGAAATTTCATTGAATGAATGTAAAGGTATTTTATTTATTAATTGCTTACTGTATACCAGTCAAAATAGTCTGTGCTCTCAAGGAGTTTACTTTCAAATAAGGAAAACAACACATACAGGAGAATGGTGTCTAGAGTGGGATGTACTCTGGTTTGAAAAGTTACTGGGATGATGAGTAGGACCATGGAGAAACAGGTTGACACATCCTTTCCAGAAGCAATGAAAAGATTGATGTTATTATGGTCCATTTGATCCAGTGGGGAGCAGGAGGAGAAGGTAAAAGCAGGTAGGATAAGGTAGGGAAGGTTGGTAAACAGAGATCTAACTGAAGCCCACCTGCAGATAGTGGGTCACTTGAATCATAAGCGGGGCCCCCAGGTGGGAGCCCCAAGCTGAAAGTTCAGTTGTTCAGGACAAGGTATCTAGAAAGAACACTTGGTGAGATGATGGAGTACTCACATGGAGTCTGACTGGGTCCACCTTAATATGGTGGGCCAGGTGAGGCACTCACCAGTCCTGAGGTCAAAGGGAGGAGGATGTGCATTCCAGGCATGAGGGAGCTAAGGAGGGGACAGCCTGTGTAAGAAATACAGCTAAGCATAGAGAAGACTGAAGATCGAGAGGGTGACGGGTCAAGGCAACAAAGGTAGCTCATAAAAGCACATTGGGCTCAACCTGATTAATCCACATTTAAGGACCAGCCACAGCCTTGCAAACATACTCAGGGATAAGAATATACCCCTTCAGTCCCAGTCAAGGAAAATGTGGACTCCCTCGGCATTCGTGGTTTGATTGAGCAGACTTATTGGCTGCCTGAGGAGCGATGATGTATCCAGGACTAGGAAGGTGATAAAAGGCCCTGCTGTCCTTGGCCCTGGCCAGACCACATGGAGAATATTATGTCCCGTTCTTCCATTTTAGGAAGGACATTGAACAAAAAAGCTACCTAAGGTGGTAAAGAGTATCTGGAGCATGCCAAGTGAGAATTTGTGGAGGGCATTCATTCTAATTCTTCCATACAACATGTCTAATGTGAAAATATGTTTAATAACAATGTATATGGAAAACCTATATCAGATTGCATGCCATCTTGGGGAAGGGGGAGGGGGAGAAAATTGAAAACTTATGGAAATCAATGTTGAAAACTAAAAATAAATTAACTTAGAAAAAGAATTCCTGGAGGAAATTGGGGATATTTAGCCTGGAGAAGAGGAGACGGGGAATGGACAGAGGGGAGCAGAGAGTCATATTTAAGTATCTGGAGGATTGATATGGGAAACAGGCATTATACTTGTTTTGTTTGGCTCCAGAACTAAGAGCAATGAGGAGAAAATTGCAATGACGCCAGTTCAGGCTAAGCAGAAGAAAGAATCACCTAATGGTTTGGGTTATTCCAAACTGAAGTGAGCCACTTTGGGTAGTAGGGGCTAACCCTTTCACTGGGATGACCTCTCGGGAGGAGTGTCACATTCAAGTGGGGGCTGGCTTTGATGGCCTCTGAAGTTCCTTCCAAATCATGTTAGGCAAGGGTGACAGAGCCCCTAGGGGATCAAGAGTTCCCTTTGACAGAATTAGCTGCTTTGGTTTCCCAGAATTCAAAGGTTTTAGACTTCAGTACAGCTCAGCTATCAATCATTTGAAAAGTCCCATTTCCAAATTCAGTCCTTCACTGAAAGAAGCATAAAAGGTCTGCCCCAGTACCCAGCCACTTACAACTGAGACAACTTACTGTAGGTGTTCAAAATAATAAAAAAAAATGCTTGGTAATTGTATATGTTTCCCACCTGCTCCATGAGGACAGAGGCGAATTTCACCTTCATATCACTAGACCTAGGGACAGCACCTTGTACACAGTAGGTACTTTATGAATATTTGCTAACTTGAATTTCATGGATGCTCTGGGGAAACTTGACAAAAGAGCACACCTATTCCCTTTGTCCCTCAATTTACTTTTTTGTACAACAATGAAACACCTGTCTAAATACTTGGAGATCGTTGTCTGAAAAGGCTTATCTGTAATCCTGATATCATAAAGAACACATGAGTTCTCTTTTAATATCAATAAATACCATTTTTCCAGCCCACACAGTTTAAAATGGCTTATAGTAGCCTTGTGAGGTAGATAGTCTAAGAACTGCTAGTGCCACTTGTAGATGAGTTAAATTCATAAGAATACAAGGCAGATTTTGAAGCCAGATCTCCTCATTCCAAGTCAAGCCCGGTTGCCACTAGACCAAGATGGCCCCTGTAATTGACTCCTAACTGATAGAGCTGGGAAATGAACCCACTTCTTCTCACTCCACTGACCTTTCCCAGGCTCCTCCCAGTTTCTCCATGAAATGTAGGCAGCTTTTTCAAATGCTGTTCACCTACATGTGTTTACACTGGTTGGTCACTGTTAATTAACTAAACAATTCTGCCCTCATTCAGATTTTAAAACCACTTATTGTGATTTCTACTAGTTTCTATCACATTTGAAGGCTTACAGTAATCATTCCAGCTAGCATTCTTAAGTACTTTAGATATATTATCTCATTTTATCCTTACAACAACCTTGGGGGGGGGGTAAATGCTGTTATTATAACCATTCAGTAGATGAAGAGAATTGGGCTAGAAGGGGTTAAATGAGTTTCCCAGAGTCACGTAGCTACTAAGTATCTGAGACAAGATTTGAACTTGGGTCTTCCTGATTCTACAGCCTTCACTCCATCCACTTCACCACTTAGCTTCTTACTAAATATAAAGTACACAGTACTTGCCCTGCAACAACCCAGTGAAACAGGTTGTGTAAGTATTACTCTTCTCATTTTACAGATGAGGTAAGTGAGGCAGAGAAGTGATTTGCCCGAAGGCACATGTCTAATGTCTCAGCAGACAGAGTGCCATTTCTGGAGTCAGAAAGGACCTGAGTTAAAAAGTGACCCTGCGCAAGTCACTTCACCCTGTTTGCCCCAGTTTCCTGTCAAATGAGCTGAAGAAGGAAATGGAAGACTACTCCAATATCTTTGACAAGAAAACCCCAAATTGGGTCACAAAGAGTTGGACATAATCAAACAATAAGAGTACTATGGCTGGTGATTATAGTGCTGTTCTGTATATAAAGCCTTGTATTAGGTACTGAGGTTACAAAGATGAAGTTATATAGTCTCTGACCGCAAAGAATTTATAATCTGATTTTACAGAACCTTGGATTGGAGTTAGAGGAACTGAATCGCTGCCATTTCTTACCCAAGTTCCCTTTGACAAGGCATTTCTTGTCTCTGGGACTCAGTTTCCCCATCTATAAAATGCAGGGTTTGGACAGGATGAGTTCCCTTCCAACTCTAAATCCTATGATATTCTGTATCCTTCTCCTCTTCATAATGGTGAAGTAACCTTAAGTACTTTCTCATCAGCAAACCTAGACCTTTCCATTCAGGGGTTTAGTGTTTTGTTGTTTATTTGTTTCAGTCATGTCTGACTCTTCGTGACTCTATCTGGCATTTTCTTGGCAGACATACTGGAGTGGATTTGCTTCTCCAGATAATTTTACAGATAAGGAAACGGAGACAAGTGACCTACCAGGGATCACACAACTAGTAAGTGTCTAGGGCTGGATTTGAACTCAGGTCCTCCTGAATTCAGGCCCCATGTTTTATCCATTGCACCACCTATCTACTACCCAACCTGGGTTAGACATCATTCCAAATAAAGCATATGTCTCAATCTATTCCCCAAAGGGGGAATTGGACGATACTGAGGTGAATTGGCTTGTAGAAGATACACGGACACGGGTCATTTGGTTTTTCACAGAGATGTTTTCAAGCAAGACTAAGGACTAAAAATTAATAAGCATCTACAGTATATACAAGTATTAGTGTTTATGGGTTTAAAAAATATCTCCTGGGCATCTGCTCATAAAAAAAATTGAAACCCATTATAAAGTGAGATTGATTTGGGCTCGGAGCCTAATTGGTGAGAGAGAGAATTTGAGTGGCTTTTCTGATCCCTACCTCACTCTTCCTTTGGATCTAGACAGGGGGCATAGGAGAAAAACACAAGAATGCTTGACTTGGGCTCTTGGGGGAAGATGATGGAGGCTTATTATCAGTAATAACATCAACAAATCACATTTCTGTAGCACTCCAAGATTTAAAAGGCATTTTCTTTGCATCAGTCCTGTGAAGTAACAAGAGTGATTATTCCCATTTTGCAGATGGAAAGCCAAGGCACAGAGAGGGGTGAAATGATTTGCCCTTATTCACACACTAATAAGTGGCAGAGGCCAGACTTTAGAACTGAAAGAGAATGTGGAGATCCTCTAGGCCCAGGGTTCTTTACCTAGGGTCCATGATCTTAAAAAAACTAATTTAGATAACTAATTTCAACATCATCGATTTCCTTTATAATTCTTTGTATATTTGATGCCTTTAAAAAGATGATTCTAAGAAAGATTTCTGTTGGTTTTGGCAAACCTCCCAGGGGGGCCCATGATTCACATAAAAGGCCTTAGTCTCTCCTTCTCATTTTATGCACCAGGAGGGTACGGGGTGTTTGGAAGGACTTGCACTTCTGGGGTGAGGGCTTGCTGAGCACTTTTCAAGGCTGCTCATCTACCTTTGGTGTCCACCTTTCACTCAGTTCTCACCTGCAATTCCAAGAAACTGTGGCGTGCTCAGAGGCCACACCCTGGTAAAATCATCTCAGCAGATGAGCTAAACCAGGTTCAGGGTAACTGACAGGACTCAGATCTGTCAGGGAGTCTACTCCAAGCATGTTGACACCACCCCCAGCAGAATGGGCAAAGGAACACAGTTTGTTCCATCTGCCATAAAGATGGCTGAGGCAGGTGTTGTGGAGGCCTCCCCAGATGGTCAAAGAGGTCCAAGACACCCAAAAGGCCAGGAACTTCCAACCTAAACAAGTTTAATAAAGGCTTAAGCGACTTGCCCAAGGTCTCATGGCTAATGGCAGAGCCGGTAGTAATAATGGCTAATACTTATTTAGTACCAACCATGTGCCCTGGCATTGTGCTATAATATTATCACATTTGAGCCTCACAACAATTCCGCATAGGTAGGTACTATTAAATATCCCCATTTTACAGATGAGGAAACTGAGGCAACCAAAAGTTAAATGACATGCCTGGAGTCACACAGCTAGTGAGTGTCTGAGGCAGAATTGGAACTGATATCATCCTAACTCCCGCCCCAGCAATATGCACTGTGCCTTTCCTGGCTTTTGGTCTATTGTCCATTCATTCTTTCAACCAATAATACTCCATCATAGATAGTAGACTGGAATTGAGGTAGGGGCTAGGCCTGCAGTGGCAAAGAGTAGAGATCAAGAATGTACTTACCCATTTTAGACTTGTTTCTTTTTCTTTAAAATGAGAGGGTCTAGGTAGGTGCTGTCTGAAGTTCCTTACAGACCTCAAGTCAGGAAGACCTGAATTCTAATGCGGCCTTAGACATTTAGTAGCTGTGTGACCCTGAGCAAGTCACTTAACCTCTGCCTCAGTTTCCTCACCTGTAAAATGAGGATTACAATAAGACCTACCTCCCAGGGTTGTTGTGAAAATTCAATATACAATAAAATGTAATAAGATACTTATATATAATCATGGTATAATGAAGATAGTAAGACCATAAAAATAAAGACTAATTATAAAGCACTTATCAGAGCAAGTAGTTAACTGCCATGTGTATGTTGTTGGTAATGTTAAGGCTAGCATGAGTATTTGGAGATAGACAGCTACCTGAAAGGCAGCATACTTCTCTGTCCGCTTGCTATCACCCTGTCGCTGGATACTGGGATGGCTAATTTCCTTAGGAATTCTTGTCTGAGCAGGAGAGTTCTCTATATTTGCAGTGAATCCAGGCTTTCCTTCCCTGACTGAACTTAGTGAAGGGGGTGGGGCATTAATTGAGGAGGCAGAGGGAAAAGGGAATGTCATTGCTGAAGAAGGTGGGGGCAATGCAAATATTGGGTAACCCCCTAACCCCACACCAAAACTTACAATTTGAAACCAAAACATCAGTTGAAGTATTTTTGAGGATGCCTTATGAGATTGTGGTCAGAGTCACCGAACAACCCCCAAAAAACCTACTCTCCCTCCTTTTTCCAGATGCTGGAGAATACTTATAGTCCTTCACCAAATGGTAGCTGAGCTCCTTTAAATCACATCTGGCTGGCCTTGCCTAAGACCCTCCCCCTTCTTCTCCCTAGCCCGCCATCCCTCCTCCTACACACCCCAATCCCCAAGTGGCAGCTGAGAGACATTAGTCATTTTTTCTGTGCAGCCAAGAGAGACCTGCTCATGACCACATCAAAGCTGGAGACCTGCGCCAACCGTCCAGCTTTCCACTTCTCCCAGGTCCCAGCCAGGAGGCCCAGATCCACAGCTGGGAGGCCAGACCCACCCAGCTTGCCTCAGAGTTGGGTGAGCTGGAAGATCTGACCTATTTGCTCCCTCACAGCTGGAGCAACAGTAGGGAAATTCTCTGGGTCTTCCCTTCCAACACTTATAATGATGTGGGGTGGAGGCAAGAGGGGGTGGAAAGTCAGCATTTCCAATATTATTATTTGGTTAGAGGGGAAAACAGGCCAAAAAAAAATTGCTGCCCAGTGCCAGCTGAAACCAACTGCAGCGGCCTTAGCATCTACAAATTGCCTTTCTCCTCACCAGGCCAGCCTTTCATTAAGCTGGCCCAAAGACCCAGGGCTAAAGCTAAACAAATAGGTCTCCAATTTCCTCCTAGATCCCAAGGAGGGTTAGACAGGCCTATAGCAGCATCCTGGCTTGGGTTTATATATTTATTTTCGATTTTTCCCCCTTAGTCGGAAAACAATGTTGCAGTTAATTCTCAACATATGCTCCAGTAACATAATAGCTTCTAGTTTTCTTTGACCTCTGGTTGCAAGCGGGGTGGCAGTAAACAGACAGAAACCATGGCGATCACAACCCACAGCCTGCCCTGTGGCGGCCTGGGGGTTTGAGATTACTGATCGGAAGGCGCCAATATATGCAGCTCCACCTCGGGTCCTGAAGGGCTCATCTTGGATCAGTTTCATTGGTGGGGGAGGGGGACGGGTGGGAAGAGAAGAAAGAGGGAGGAAAGGAGGCTGGAGACTGAGATGGACTTCCTGGCCTTTCCGACCTGGGTCGGCATCAGGATTCTTTCTCCTTGATTTGGACTGATTCAAGAAGATGGGCCATTCAGGAACATTTCAGGACTTTTTGTAAGTATCAGCCAAACTTGATTCTGAATCCTACTTGTTACTCATTATCTGTGTGACTCTGGTCAAGTCATTTCCCTTCTCTGGGCCTTAGTTTCCTCCTCTGGGAAATGGGGTGGGGGAACATTAGATGATTAGTAAGGTACCTTCCATTTCTAGTATTGCATGAACCTACATAGGCTGATGGAAAGGAAGCCTCTTACTAATGAGCTCTTTCTCCTTCCATCTGATCTCTCTCTCTCTCTCTCTCTCTCTCTCTCTCTCTCTCTCTCCCTCCCTCCCTCCCTCTCTACCGCTCTCTCTCCCCCTCCCTCCCTTCCTCCCCCTCTTTATTTCTTCCTTTTCTCCTCTTCCTCACTCTTTCACAGCACTCATATTCTCATCAAGTTACAGAGAGAGGAAACTGAGGCATAGGGTGTTGATGAGACTTGCATCAGCATTACTTAGGAAATTGTTTAAAGAATTTGGAAGAGAATCCTAGCAGTCCTGACCTCTTAAGCCACAACTCTCACTACTGGGCAACACTACCTTATCAAGTAAAATTTTCCTATTCTACCTATCTGGAAACTTCAGCATCCAGACTTTTAGAAAAGCAAGTTCAACAAACTTTTGTTTTCTATTATGTGAAAAGCATCGTATTGGGAAATGGTAGCATTTAGAGCTGGAATGAATCTTAAAGCTCATCTTATCCAATCTCCTTATTTTACATTGAGGATATTTTCTATCAGAAAAGGAAGTAACTTACCCAAGATCATGTAGGTAGTAATGGGTAAAAATAAGATCTGGATCCCTGTCTCCTGAGTTCAAGTCTAATGGTCATTCCATAGCACCATATTGGTTCATGCCACTTGCATTTCTGGAGTGCTTTCCAGAGAGCTTTCTTCAAGATATCCATATAAGGTAGTTCAAAATTAGGAAAATGAGGCACAGAGGGGTGACATTACTTGCCCAAATTCATATAACAAGTACGTGATGGAACTGGGTCTTGAACCTGGTCTTTTGGATCCCAATCCACCCATACCACAGTGCCTTCCTAGGTGCCTGGTACATTTGTTGAATGACCAAACAACAAATGAATGAATGATAATGCTTAAGAAACTTGAATCCTAAAATCTGACATTAAAAAATTTATATTATAGTTCCGTCTCCCCTCACATTTCAGTGTGTTTGTTTTATATTAGAATCTTGTACATTTCATCTGATAAGTTTGTTGGTTTGGGGTGGGGGAGGCAAAGGAGAGGGGTTATTGCAATATGTATGAGCAGTAAAGAAAGTGAACAGGTCATGCATAGCCATAGGAAAGCCCATGTGCTCAGGACGCATCACACAATATCAATAAATTGAGAGGAAGGTCCACGGTATGCTGGATAGACTCTCACCGAGGATTGATGGAAGGACATGGACAAGATCTCCTGGGATGAGTGGGCATGGGTGACTCATGAGCTGCGTCATTAAGGGAGAGGGACAAAGAGAGTAGCCATATGGATGAAATCACATCCTTTGAAATATTGCCATATTGGCCAATGCAAGAATTTGTTTTGCTTGATTATGCATATTTGTTATAAGAGTTCTGTTTTTCTTTTTCTTTCCTATTTTTTTTTAGTGAGGGAAGAGGTAGGAGGGAGAGAAAATAGATTTTTGTTCACTAAAAAAATAAATTAGGAAAAATTGTCCTATTATACTATGGTTTTCAGGTCATAGGTCCTTAGTACTACATGGAAAAGCCTTGGTTATTTGACATAGCAATGGAGTGTTTCTGGTTAATTGGAGTTTCTAGCTAGCCAATTTGTGCTCTAAAAGTACACCATGGCAAGGATGATAGACCTATAGACTCCCTTTTAGGCATACATGGCAGCAGACATTGGTGTGTGACACTTAACAGTCATTAACTCATGGGGCCCCAAACTGAGAGCAATCAATGGTAGTGGCAACCACAGGGTATACAAGGAAGTAAATAGGTTTGAGGCTTTAGTCATACCCAGTAAACCCAGAGGAAAAGTCTAATCTTTCTCTAACATGGAACCCAGGGAGAAAACAATAAACTTTAAACAAAGCAAAATCAAAAGCCACAAGAAATGACAAGAATTTCATTGTTGCAGTTTCATTAGATGTCAGAAGTTTGTGCAAGCTGACTGTGGCCATTGGCCCTCCACCTAACCTTGTGGTCCTCCCCTGGTTCATAACACCATTGGGGTACATGGAATGCCTCTCTCCCAAAGCCTGGCTCCTTCCCTAACATCAATCCAGCTCTTTAGGATTAAGGACTGAACTATTTGGAGACAGGCTGCCTCCTTAGGAAGATTGCACCCTCACCCCAAGAGAAACAGTTCTCAGCTATTGCTCCTCGTAAGCATAAGGCAGGAGCTTATGAGTTAGAAGAAACAACACATGCATGCATGAAAGAAATAGCAATGCAATTGTCAAAACAAGGCATCTAGACAATAAGTGCCATCTATGACCGGGAGAGGTCTCAGAGATACTCTAGTTCAAACTTTCCATTTCACGGATGGGAAAGTTGAGAACAGGTAGCTGGTCTGTAAAAGAGGAGAGGGAACACAGTAAGGGCAGCATGGTAGGAGTGCTAGAGTCAGGAGACCAGAGTTTGAATTCTGGTTCATATATTAATTAGTTGTGTGACCTAGGACAAATTATTTCCCCACTAAGCCTCAGTTTCCTCATCTGTAAAATAAGTTGGAGAAAGAAATGGAAAACCACTCTAGTTATCTTTGCCAAGAAAACCCCAAAAGGGGTGATGAAGAGACAGACATGTCTGAAAAATGAAATGACTACACAAGTACTTACTCTGTGTTAAGCATTATGCTAAGCCCTGGGAGAGTAACATTTAAATGTGCGTGTGTGTGTATTTCTTTATATCTAGACAGTTCTGCCACTATTCTCTGTACTGGATAATAACCAGAAACCATGAAGGTATAAGGGATCCTAGCACTGCTCTGCTGGTCTTTCCAGCTCTCCTATTAGCAATAACCCATCCCATATTTGCAAGTCAATAATTTCCATTTCCATATGATCGATAACAATATCTCAACCACAGGCTTAAAGCTCTCAGTAGTTCCTTAAAGGAACAGAATGTGCAAAAATCTGAATGGGGTATCATGACTCATGAACAGACTTTAGTTTGGTCTGATAGAAAGATAACAGGGCTGGAAGTTTGGCATTTCATTGTATCCCCAGCTACCAGCTCAGTGCCAGGCATATAGGGAGTACTCAGTAAATGCTTGTTGACTGAATGACCTGGGTTCATGGCATTATAGATTGAGAACTCAAAGGGGCTTCCAAGGCCATGGCATCTAACCCCTTCATTTTACAGATGAGGAAACTGAGGTACCCTAGGAGTTAAACGACTTGTCCAGGGTCACAGACGCTAAACTTTAAAAGTGATATCTGCACTCAGGTTCTCTGACTCCACCATACCACATGGGTGTGAGGCTCAACTTTGACCCTAATAGCTGTTATCTTGTACAAATCATAATCCTCCTATGTCTCATTTCTCTTTTCTTTGGAATAAGGAGAGGACATCTAAAGTCCTTTCCAGAGCCAGTACATTTCTTTCTAATGTCCTTCTGAGCAGTCTGTGTTCTAAGGTGCCCCACTTGAACATTCTGGGTTCTAAGGTCTCATGTTCCATGTTCAAAGGCCTGTTTGGGCTCTGATATTCTGTTCTGTGAGTAAGACAATCTCTCTTTCCAGTTCCTAGTCTAGTTGGGGAAGTAGCATATACATAAGAAAACTAACAGTGTCCAAAGGGAACTTATTGGAAGTGTCCAGTGTGTGGTAGAGACAGTAAAGATGGTGGGATACTCAGAGAGGTCAGAGCTCCCCAGCAGTGCCCAGGCCTTACAGAAGGCAAGTCCAAACACGCACAAAAACCTTGGCATCCTGATCCCCTGCCCAGTGAACTCTGCTTATTTGTAGTATGAGAAGAAGGTGGCTGGGAGGGAGAAGGTTGGTTTTCAGCCCAGCAAATAGGAGACAGCTGGGCAGTAGCAGGCATGGGGTGCGCCTGCGCAAACCTCCACAAGCTGGATCATTTAACACGGGTCTGGACACCTGTTCCTACCAACAGTGACCTCATCTTCTGTACCGTTTGTTACCAGGTAACCACTAGTGAGAGGCTGCTGGCACCTGGTGAGGTCAGGGGATGAAGGGCAGTTACTTCATATGGAGGAACTTGTGATAGCCATCAAAGGGGCTTTCCAGCAGGGGATCCTTGGCCCTGCTTAAAAAGACACCCACTCACTCCCTCTCTCATTCAGTTCAATTCAACAAACTTTTATTATTCTGTATTTACACAAAACCAACAAGGCTCTTTAGCATGTTGTGACTGTTCAGTCATTTTAAGCTATACTTAACTCTTTGTGACCCCATTTAGGGGTTTTCTTGGCAAAGATGTTTGCCATTTCCTTCTCCAGTTCATTTTACAGATGAGGAAACTGAAGCAGAGTTAAGTAACTTGCTCATAAGTATATGAGGGTGGATTTGATCTCAGGTCTTCTTAACTCCTGGCCAGGTGCTCTAAGCACTGTGCCACCTAGTTGCCCTGATAGATTATATGGCAATTGTTGTTCGTCCTTCCTTCTCCATGAGGACTGACGACATCATAAGGGTGATGTCTTGACTTGTGCATGAGGAGAACTGCATTCCAGGCATGGGAGTTAAATCTTCATAAAAGAATAAACACTTTCTAAGGGTGATGGGATCCTCTTAGTGAAAGATCACAATGGCAATATGTATAATTAATTGTGGTCAATAGTAGTGTTTCTTTGGCCAAGTGGCTTTGGGGAACAGGCTAGGAAATAGCAAGGAAAGGGGTCTCAGGGCTCTTTCTCTCCAGAAATAAAGGTGATCCAAGCAGAGAGAAGGCATGCACACAGGCATGCACTTGCAGAGTTCCATTTCTCCATCCTAGGAAAGGCATTTAAATTGAGCCACGTAGGGTCTCCTGGGGCAGTAGAAACACCGTAGAATTGAAAGTCATGCCCTTCTGAGCAAGCTTCAAGGCTTGTAGATATTGATTCAGACTCATAGCTCTTCACGGTCATGGGCAAGGCTGTTGGAGCCATTTGTGCAGATTACAGCATCAGAGGCCAGAGTGGAAGGGACCTAGAAATTCTGCCAGCTCTGACATCTGGGATTTTGCAGGAGAGGATTCAGAAAGATGAATCCAACTGGATGCCGGAATCCCTTCAGCAGCATTCCTAGCAAATGAATAAATAGTTTTGAAAGATGATGATTTTGGAGATATCAGAAGGGTTTTCAGCCAGCTGAGCCCAAGAGCGGATGAGTGGGGTTGATAGAGGTCACTGCCAAGACAAGGGTACACTCTGGTCTCCATTGCTACTACTGCTGTAGTAGCTGTAGTGGCTGCTGTAGGCAATCACATGCTGACCACTATACTAAAGAATTCCCATTTGTGAGATCCCAAGACCTTGATTTATCATTTGGATCATCTAACAACCTGGCCTAAGAACTCAGAACTTTTGAGCTGTTAGGAGGCCCCAGGGACACAGATAAGCACAACACGTTGACCGTGACCCTCGCCATGTCTCCATCTACATGCTTGAGGTGGAAGGCAGTTGTAAGTTAGCTCTACGATCAGCATTACCCGGGATGGCCTTGTGCTGGGTTCCTCTGGGGACCTTCCCTACTCTCTTCTGTCTTTTACTCTGTATCCATCAGCATCTCCTTCTTAAAGAGGCATTCTAAATGGGTAGATGGAATAAATACATAAAAGTGGGAACCTTATTACTATATCTGAAAGAGTGAATGCATCTTACCAACTCCTCACCATGCTTCCTGCATTCAAGCTATCCTTTCTTGGAGTCAGGGAGACTCGAATCTTCCCTCAAATACTAGCTAGTCACTTAACTTCTATCTTCCTCAATTTTCTCATCTTGCACTTGCTGTCTTCTAAGGACTCTTCTTGCTCTAAATCCATGATCCGCTTCATCCCATCCCATTGAAACCTTGGACTTAGTCTCTAGAATGCTGCATCACCTTATTTGGCCTTCAGGTTACTTTCTGGTCTCCTCCAAATTATGCTTCAGCACACATCTCTACACCTCATCACACACACACACACACACACACTTCTAACTTTTCTTCATCTGTTATCAACCGCCCCCCCCATTAGATGTAAGCACCTGAGGGCAAGAACTGTCTTGTTCTCTTCCATCTGTATCCTCAGTACTTAGCACAGTAGGTACTTAAATACTTGTTTCTATGATTACCCTTTAAAGATGCCTGCTTTACAGATCACTTTCATGTCAGTCTCTCTGGCAAACAGGTGCTCTCTAGATGAAAATTCCCATAAAGATGGGTTGACTCAGCGAGGTGTACCAGGTACCATCCAAAGGTTCAGCCCCAAACAGATTGGTGGAGTGAGTCAAAACACGGGGAGGGTTCGGTTCACACCTAGAGTTAGGAACAGCTGAGTACAACCTCTGAACAACTCTGCCTACAGCAGCTGCCGCTCCCACCAATGCTGCCGGCCGCCACCGCTCTGCTTTCTCCCTTGTCCCATCTGTTCCCTTGGACTGCTTCCCAAGAATTCGATCCTTGGGGAGGAGGAGAAAGACAACACGAAGCAAAAGGCAGAGGAGAGAGGAATTGCCCTGGAGGAATAGCTGATTTGAGGACACCATTGGCATACCTAAAGAATGAGACCATGGAGTACAGTGGAGTGAAAGCCCCAGACCTGAGGGCAAAAAAAAGGCCTGGGTTCAAATCTAACATCAATTTCTATGGAAATCCAGGCAGCTCACTCATGTAACCCTGAGCAGCTCACAACCAAGTCTCAGTTTCCTCACCTGCAAAACAGGGCAAAAAATTACCTCCAGTATATTTATGCCATAGGTTTGCATGTGCGTATTGTTACCGCCATTAGTGTTAAGGTCCTTGAGGGTGGGGACAGGCTTTGACTCTCTTCATATCCCGAGTGCACAATGCCTGACACATGAGTAAACACTTGATAAATCCTTGTGGGCTGCATCTGATGGAACAGACCTGGAGCCAGACTATCGAGTCGGGAAGACCTGGGTTTAGATTCCTCCCCATACAATTCCCAGTTATGTGACCATGGGCACATTACTTCCCTTCTCTCAAACTGAGTTTCCTCTTCTGTAAAATGGAAATCATAATACTGCTAGGACCTTCTTCACATACTTGCTCTGAGGCATATACATTCTCTCATGATAATGTTTGCGAATCTTAGAATATCATATATATCAGTTATAATTATAAAGTTATAATAGTACTGTTTCCCTCCCAGGGTGCTCTCGAGGGAAGAGTTTTGCAAACCTTAAAGCAGCATAGGAATGTGAGATTACTGTTACTACATTAGACCCCACTGCAAGTAGGTTGGCTCGCTGTCTCTGTGGCTAGAAGCCTGATAAGGGGTAGGGTGGTGGAGAGCCATCCGCATCCAGTTAGAATCTGTGCCAGAGGCAGGTAGAAGATTTGGGGAAGTTTAAAGCCCTGTGGACATGATTCCACCCACCTGGTACAGCAGAAAGCAATCTCTCCACCAGGCCACATGCCAAACATGCCATCTGTGCCATCTGAGAGCTGGCATCTCAACCTGTGTAACATCTTGTGGGCACCTTGGGTGGATTCCTTCAGGGCCTCCCCTCCAGGATCAGCAGGGTGCATCCCACCTTCAAAGAGCAGAGCCCTCCTACCATATCACCTGAGCAACCTGTCAAAGAACAAAGGGGACAAAGAGTTCTTAGGGAGTTAAGCTGACCTGGTTTGGTAAGAGTAGACAATAAAAGACAGTATACCAGAGCAGAAGAGGCGCTGGATTTGACATAAGTAGACTTGGGTTCAAAACCCGCCTCTACTCTTGATCCTCTGTGACTTTGGGCAAGTCATGTGCTCTCTCTTGACTTCAGTGTCCCCATTTGTAAAATAAACCTTTTGGATTTGATGGCCTCTAAGGCCCTTCTGACGGTGTACCAGGATTCTTAACCTGGTATTCAAAGAGCTAGATTCAAATTCAGAATCTATAACTAGTAGAGTCTAGGTTCCATATGTCTATACCCCTGGAAAAGTCATGTCCCCCTCTCTGAGCCTCAGGTTTCTCCTCTGTAAAATGGGGGAAGACTCTCTACCATTTACCCTGCATATAGTTGTCAGCATGTTGTCTCTACCTGCCTCCCCCCCACCCTTCCCTGTTAGGAAATAAGCTTCTTGAGATCAGAGGCCATGTTTTTCCTTTCTTTATTTCCCCAGTGCTTAGCAGAAGGCCAAGCATTTGGTAAATGCTTAATAGATAGGTAATGTATAGATATCAGACAATCTATGAATTTGGATGGGTAAAAATTACATCCTGTTTTCATTAACCTTTGGTTTCCTTTTATGAATTTATGCATGTATTTCATTTTGGAAAATATTTGAAAACATGACTGTAAAAAGGGGTCCATTAGCTTCACTAGAACGCCCAAGGAGTCCGTGCCACAAAGAAAGATTAAGAACCCCCATCTATATCATAGCAACCTAAGAAAACTGACATATGCCCCAGACAAGTAACAGTATCTTTCCAATCTACCGCCTCCTCATTCAAGTAAGAGCAAAGTCAGCACTGGGATCAGAAGAAACAGATGCCAGAGGCTTATTCTAGGATGAGGGGAAGAGGGATAAAGTTGTCTGAACTTCTATTTCTTCCCTGCAATCCACTGCAGTCTGAGAACAAGCTGTACAGGGCCGCCTGCTCTTAATAATTTAGTTGCTATTCCAGCAATTACGGTGACAGATGAGTTTAATCCCTAAAAGTGGTTAAAAGGCCACAAAGTAACAAGGGGATAGTGTGATGTAGGAGGGATGTTTTGAAGGAGTCAATGGGTACCAAAAAAGGGCCATAGAGAAATAAGATGGTAGTTCTTATTTCTATTATACCCGAAAGTTATGGAGTGCTCATCTTACAACTATTTGAAGTGGGTAATGCAAGGTTTATTATCTCTGTTTTATAAATGAGGAAACTGAGGCTCGAGGGAATGAAGTAGCATGCTCAGGATTCCATTCGTAGTGCTCGAATTTAGCTCTGAAACCAGGTCTCTGAACTTGAAGTCCAGTACCATTTCCCCTATACCAGGGTTTGTTTTTGTTTTCTTTTTTAACTCTTTTTGTATCATGAACCTTTTGAGCAGTCTGGCAAAGACACTGGATCCCTTCTCAAAATAATGTTGTTAAATGCATAAAATAATATCTGCAGTATTACAAAAAGGAACCCAAAGATTAGTGAAAGTGAAGATGTAATTTTTTTTCTCATCCAGGTTCACAGCCTTCAAAATCTATCCACAGACCCTTTTGACCCCAGATTAAGAATCTCTATACTACACCATGTAAAGTTGCTACTATATCGATAATATAAATTACTTCTCAGCTTTATTGCCACTCTTCTCCTGGTAATATTTTGGGGCTTCTAAACATTCAACCCCACAACTTCCAAAGAATCAAAAGTATAGGTAATTCAAAAGGCCATGGTGAGATTCCAGTAGATGTAAGTAGGTAAGGACAGGCATGACCAAAGACAGTGAGGGTCGATGGGCATCACAGCTTGAGAGCCCATAGTTGGCCAGCTCATGTTGCATAAGTATCCATGAAACATTCAAAGATACAACCATCAACTTTGATTCCAGAGACCAGTGCTAAAGCATGCTATCTACCTTGTGACAGAGAGATCATGGACTCAGGGTATAGAATAAGACCTGTACTTCTGACAAGGCCAATAGGGGCTTGATTATACATATTTATTACAAGGGTTTTGCTGGGGTTGGGGGGAGGGGGGAAAATTCATTTTTTTTTAAAGAAAGGAAAGGGGGAAGGAAGAAAAGAAAAGAAAGAGAAAAAGAAAGGAAGGAAGAAAAAAGGTATAGAGGGAAGCAAGAAAGGAGAAAGGAAAAAAGGGAGGGTGGAAGCATTTATTAAGCTCCCACTGTGTGTCAGACCCTGTGCTAAAAGCTTTACAAATATGTCACTTGAACCTCACAGTGACTGTGGGAGGTGGTTGCTGTTACTATCCTCATTTTACAGTTGTGGAAATGGAGGCAAACAGAGGTTAGAAATATCAAAAGAACCACAGAAAGGCTCTAGTTCTTTGAGTAGATCTATGTAAGATTTTCAGAAGGGCATGGACAAAAATTACCCAGGCTGATAAGGTATGGATGGGTTAGGATCTGCTCAAGGGAA
The DNA here is from genome assembly GCA_028658325.1 of Potorous gilbertii. Classification (NCBI taxonomy): domain Eukaryota; kingdom Metazoa; phylum Chordata; class Mammalia; order Diprotodontia; family Potoroidae; genus Potorous; species Potorous gilbertii. The sequence continues at coordinate 129,590,890 of CM053769.1, forward strand.
GGAGTGCCCATATTTATGAAGTAGCAGAACCTTTCTGAACTTCATATGAGAGAATCTGAAAAATTCTCCCTAGTGGAGGCTCAATGGTCCAGTGACATCTGAAATCATCAGTCCCTAGCAGGAGCTCAGGAGATCCTTTTTGCAAAGGAATTGTGTTTCTGTGTCATGAATACAGGGCAGTTCAGTGCTGTGAGAAGAATACTGGATGAGGAATCCCTGATAGGCTGGTATTCCCATCCAAGCTCTGCCATTAACTACCCATTCAACCCTGGGCAAGTCAGTCCACTTCTTTCTGTTTACCAGTTAAAGGAGGCTAAAAATACCTCCAGACATTTTTTTTCTAGGCTTGTTATAAGACTTACCTGAGGGAACATAAGCAAAAGTTCTTTGAAAGGTACAAAACATATACAGATGAAAAGGACAACAACCATAGAACGCAAACACTGAGACTCTTTCTGCCACATATGTAACCAGTGTCCATTGGTGGTTTAAGAAGCAGTTTGGTGTCCACTAGAGCCATAATGAGGGTGAGGCAGTCTGGGCTTTGTTCCACAGCAATAAACTGTAAATGGTGCCACAAGAAATTAAACTTCTTTATTGTAGTAGAAACAATCAGTTCAACTCCTAGAAGAGGAGTTGAGAAGAGAGAAGAGGTAATTTGTCTTTATATACCACCTATAATGTAGGTGGTGCAGTGGATAATGCACTATACTTGGAATTAGGAAAACTTATCGTCCTGAGTTCAAATCTGGCCTTAGATACTTACTAGTTATGTGACTCTGGGCGAGTCACTTCACCCTGTTTGCCTCAGTTTCCTCATTTGTAAAATGAGCTAGAGAAGGAGATGGCTAGCCATTTCAATATCTTTCCCAAGAAAACTCCAAATAAGGTCACATAGAGTCAGATACTGTGTACCAAACGCTGCTCAATACGTTTTAAAATATCTCATTTGATTCTCACAACAACCTTGAGAGGTGGGTGCTGTTATTATACAGTTGAGGAAATTGAGGCAAACAGAGGTTAAGTGACTTGCTCAGAGTCACACAGATAGTAAGTGTCTGGAGGCCAGATTTGAGCTCATCTTGTCTTCCTGACTCTAGGCCCAGAGCTCTCTCTGCCATGTCACCAGCTGTCTCTAACGAATAACTTATTAAAATAGGCAATCTTCCTCCCATCCTCACTGTCCGTGCCCTGCATGAGCCTCACCCCTTTCAGCAGTGTAAAATGAGGATTTTGGATCATTCCAGGAGTTTTTGACTTGTTTTGTCCTTGCTGCATCCTGTTTCTGTCTTCCTTCTCCTCCCAACTGAATTTATCCTAAGGATTTATTGAGGGAGTTTTTTGTGTGGCTTGCCCAGGGCACGTTTCTTAAAGGTTGCCTGACTATGAAAGAGTACTCAAAAATACTTTCGGGGGTGGGGCTCATTTGGGCCTCCAATCATTAGCTTGCTTCCTGGAGCAGTGGCTGGTCATGATGTCACTTGCAGGGACATCACTTGTTCGTGTTTTATAGTCATAATCTCTTTCATCTTCTGGGCATGGTGTGCATGAATAAGTCCATTGTGGTCATACTTGTAAAGTACATCATCAGGGACAGCTTCCCACCTAGGAATTTTTCTGGGTGGAGGAAATACCTTCTAGAGAATTCCTAGATAGCAAATCCAGACTAGCTTACGGATCTGAGTAGCCACCAAAGTCTGACTTTTCCTAAGGGCCCTAGCCTTGGGTCCCTCACAGAGTCTCATCATGAGATGTTTCTAGGTGGGAAATAGCAAATATAACTTAGATCTTGTGACTAAAAAGGCCCTTGGGGGTCAGTTTGAAGTCAGGAGATTTGGGTTTGAGTGCTGACTGACATTTGACATCACTTAACTAACCTCTTTGAGATTCCATTTCTTCTATAAATACTGACAATGCTTCTATCTAATACTTGTATTCCTTTTTAATACTTCTACAAATTTTGATAATACTTTGCACTACTTACCTGGAGAGATAGAACAGGGTGTGCAGTAAAAAGAGCTTGACTGAGTCAAGAGACGTGAATCGAAGTCCCAACTCTGCTACCCACTAACTAGCTGTGTTAAATCCCAACCTCTCTGGGCCTCTATTCTGTAAAATGAGGGTGTTGGATCAGTCCAGGAGTTCTTGACTTGTTTTGTGTCCTGGACCCCTTAGGCAATCACTTTGTACATATTTGTTTTCTTACTGTCTCCCCTGTTAGACTGGAAGATTCTTGAGGGCAAAGGTCTTTTGCCTCTTTTTGTAACTGTAGTGATTAGCACAATGCCTGGGACATAGTAGGTACTTAATAAATGTTTATTACTAACTCACTGGCAATCTGAAGAAGTCTGAGGACTCCTCAATATGTTTATAAATGCATGAAATAAAATACATAGACTTAGAAAGGAAACCAATTATATTGAAATGCAATTAGCAAAAGATTTTCTTTTAAAACAAGTTCAGGGATCCTGGTTAGGGAACCTAGGATTAGATGATTCTTCCCCGCAATTTGTCTGTGAATCTACCTTTATCTCATCGGATTGTTATGAGGAACAAGATTTATAGCCCCTAAAGTGCTACATCTCTGTGAGATACTATGGTTATCATCCAGCTTCTCCTCCAAACAGACGCAGGAATCCCTTCTTTGGCCTTCCTGGCAGAGGAGAGAGTGCTCTTGGAGGATGACAGCAAAGATGATGAGATCAGATGGTACTGGAGCCAGCTAAGCGGGAGAGCCGGGCAGTTGTCCTTGACTCTGGACATTGGCAGGACCTTTCCCCAAGAAACTCAGTAACCAGAAGCCACAGTTCTCTGACCTTTCTCCACGAAGGTGAGGGAAATTAAAGACATTTCCTGAGCTGTTTTAGTGACTAATTAATTCTTCAGCTGCTCTATACTTACCTCACAGGATTATTGAAGACTCACAATTAGCCTTTCCTAAACCGTAAAGTCCATATATATGTTATATTATTATAACTCCTTTGAATTATTATTTATACCTTATTTTAGCATTTACCTCCTTTTCATAGGATACAGAATTATTATTATATTGTTATTATAAATCCTTTTAATAAAGTACAGAATCTTGGAGTTAACAAGGAACTCAAAGGTCATCTAGTCAACCAAAATCTCCATCACATCCTTGAAAGAGTGGTCATAGTGATAGCAGCAACAGTAATATCTACTACGTACCAAGCACGGGCTAAACACTTTATAAATAGTATCTCATTTAACCCTAACAAGAATCCTAGAAAGGGGGTGCTATTGTTACTTCCATTTTACAGTTGAGGAAACTGAGTCAGAAAACAGTTAAGTGACTTGCCCAGGGTCACACAGCTAGTAAGTGTCTGAGGCCAGATTTGAACTCGGGTCTTCCTGACTCCAGCCGTGGTGCTCTATCCAAGCAGCCTAGATCATCCAAACTCTGCTTGAAGACTTGCTATTAAAGGACTGAAGATTTAGAACTAGATGCAATCTTGGAGGTCATAGAGTCTGAGCCCGTTGATTTTGCAGTTGTGTAAAGTATAATATGTAAATAATTTGCCCAGGGTCATGTAGCTTGCATCTGAGGCAAGATTTGAACCCAGGTCTTCCTGACTCTAAATCAAGTGTCCTATCTTCCAATAATGTCCTGCCTCTCCAGTAGAAGCCACCACCTCCCAGGCAGCCAGTTCTCCTTTTGGCCAGTTTAAGTTGGTAAAACATTTTCCCGTTAGTTATGTCGTGCCCAAATCTGCCCTCCCTACCACTTCCCTCATTGATTCTGGTTCTGCTTCCTGGATCCCTGAATGTGGTGACCTCCCAGTAAATCAGGCTTGAAAATGACCAATACCAAACAGGGTGTAAAACTTCCAAACACTAAAAGAAGGAGCTGAGCTGGACAGAGGTCATTAAGGTGGAGACAGGATGTCATTAGCTAATTATGGCTTGAGAGCAAGGGGGAGTAAAGTTGGGAGAAAGTGGGATGGAGCCCTAGGAGATAGTCTGAGAGCAATGACCCAGTACAGCCCAAGAAAGGAACTCTCCAAGAGGGGGTTCCTAAAAGGGGAGGATTCCGGGCTGAGGGAAGAGGTCTCTGTGCGGCAGTTGTGAAGAAAGGCAAAATCCCTGGAGCTGGCTGGGAGCCATTGTTTTCACCAACCACCTTAATCCGTCATTATGTAGACATATTTCAGATTCTTGCCAAGCTTGAGGTGGGGAGGAGAAGAAGGGGGGATTGCAAGCCGGCTTCCCCTATTCCCATGCCATCCTTTCTGCTGCCTGCGTGTAATTAACAGAGTAATTAAAAACAGGATGAGTTAATTGGTATTCATTTATGTGGCAGATGTTTTTAATTGAGGCACGAAACAATTTACCTGTTTACATAAACAATGGCGAATGAAAGCTTGTAAAACAGAGATTTTTTTTTAAAGAGAGAATTGAAATAACTTGTTCGTCTCTCAGCACTGGCCTCCAACTTGTGAAAGACAGCCAGTCCCCAGATGGGGGAGGAGAGTGATGGAGGTGGAGGGAAACAAAGCAGCAGAATGCAAAAGGAAGCATCTGTTAGAATGGTTGAAATCGAAAGAAGTTTGGTTTGCTTTTGGTTTTGGTTTTTCCCCCCAAAATCAAAGAGAGGATTTGTTGTTCCATATTTGTATGTCTAAGGGACATGTGGTGTAGGCAGAAAGACTGTGGAGTTAGGAAGACCTGAGTTCAAGTCCCACTTTTAAAGTGAACAAGTCACTCAACCTTATGATGGCCAACACAACTGAATCATAGACTCATTGACAATCTGCTCTAGTGGAAAGAGTTTCAGGGAGTCCATAGATTTATCTTGAGGAGGGCCTTAGAGACCTTTGGATCCAACCCCCCATTTTACAAATGAGAAATATCTGAGAGAAAGTAAGTGATTTGCCTCGGGGTCCCATAGAAAGGAAGTAGCTGAAACCAAATTTGAACTCAGATGTTTCTGACTCTAAGCTCAGCATTCTATCCACCATGTCACCTGAATCACAGATCCATCTTCTCACTCCCCTCTAAAAAAAAGTATATATTTCAGTAACAGGTAAAGAACTATGAGTGATGCATGGATTCCCCATTTCTCCTAAAACAAAAAGTCTTTTGAGTAAATTCATCTGGGTAAGAAGGGCTTTGAGGGAAGAAGGGTTCTCCTTTTTGCTAGGTCAGCGAATGTGGCAAGGAGAAAAAGGCAGATGTTAACCTCATTAATGGAACACCCAATCTTGCTTCATCCACCTGTGGTTCCTAAGGGCATCAAAATCAGATTCTAAGAGTTGGAAGGGACCAGCCAGTTCAAACTATACCTGAAAAAAAGACTCTCCAAAACAGCCCCTCCCTTAAGTGGTCATCCACTCTTCTTGGAGAGCTCCAAGAAGGCATAACTCCTCCCCCTCTCACACACAGCTCAGAAGCTGGGGTAACACCTCCATTCATGGGCCAAGAGCACTGGGAGCCAAAGACTCCTTCATTTTCACGGGAGGATGGTGTGACTGCCCTCTTATGATTTGGCAGAGGAAGAATCTAGGTTCTGAAATGTGCCCCCTACCTCCTCTCACGTTTCAATCTCCAGTAAAGAAGTAACTGACCGAAAAATATCATTGGCATGCATCCTTGTCATTGATAATTGTCATATATATGGGGTGCTCCCAAAGTCTAAATGGGACTTTAAGTTTTAGTAGAGTAAAATTTAAGCTTTAATTTAAAACTTAAGCTTTGACAGCTTAAAGACACACTAAGACTTTTGGGTTACCCTGTAATACATAGTCTGAGAGGTGAAAGGAGCCACACTGGCAGTCTAGCCCGGGGGTAGGGAGCCTGCAGCCTCCAGGCCTTCTAGTTCCTCAAGGGAATCCCTATTCAGTCAAAGGGTCCCACCTGAAGACCTAGAGGGCCACCCCTGGCCTTGAGACCATAGGTTCCCTACCCCTGATTAGTCTATTGGGAAATATTCATTCTGCTTCTTTGGAATCTCTACCCATTCTTTTTGGTTTTCTACTCTGTGTGCTTCAGGCCAAACGGACCTAGAATTTCTTTTTTGCGTACAACTGCCTTCTTGGTTGACATATGACCATATCGACTCATATTGAGATTGTGGTCTACTATAACTCTCAGATCTTTTTCAGACAAACAACTGTCTAGCTATACTTCCTCCACCTTGTTTGTTTAAAGGTGATTTTCTGAACACAAGTGAAAGATTTTACATTTCTCGCTACAGTTTCACCTCCTCGGATTTGGCCCAGTGATCTAGCCTCTTGAGATATTTTTGGGTTCCGCTTCTGCTATCCAGTATGTTAAGTGCCCAGTCATGTGTCATATTTAAACCTGATCGACGTGACCTGTTTGAAGCTATGCTGACTCTTGGTGATACTTTGTTCCTTTTCTGCCTTTTTGGTGGTATAGTCTAGATTGAAGTTTGCTGAGAATCTAAGTCAAGGCTCCATACTTTAATTTAGATCAGATGAACTGCTATGGGGAAGGGGGAAAGGGGAGGGCTGGAAGGGGTGAGGCAAGGAAAGGATGCAGATACAGTGTAACGGGGAAAAATATTAGACTGAATTGGAGTCCGAAGACCTCCTGGGATGACGTCCCAGTCTACTAATCTGTGAGTTAATTTTTTTCTCCGAGCCTGTTTCCTAGTCTGAAAAGTGGGAATAATTCTTCACTAACTGCCCTTTCCGAATATTTGTGAGGAAAGTGATATAAACTGTAAATCACCTCATATATTTGAGTTATTACTGTTAAAGTCACTAGTAGAAAAAGAGTTCCAGTATCTCCTGGGTGAAGCTTTAAATCCAAATTTATTATGAAAGCATCAGTTTTTAGGTGGTGCAGTGGTTAGAGCAACGGGCCTACAGTCAGGAAGAGTCATCTCCCTGAGTTCAAATCTGCTCTCAGACACTTACCAATTGTGTGACCAAGGACAAGTCACTTAAGCCTGTTTATGTCAGTCCTTCATCCATAAAATCAGCTAGAGAAGGAAATGGCAAATCACTCCAGACCAAAAGGGGTCCGGAATTGTTGCATAGACCTGGAGAACAAAAATGAGCTAATATTTCTGTAATGCTTTACAAATATTATTTCATTTAGTCCTCACAACAATCCTACAGGGGGTAGATGGTATTAATTTTTCCATTTTATAGATGAGAAAACTGAGGCAGACAGGTTAAGTGACTTGCTTAGATTCACACAACTAGTGAATGTCAGGCTGGATTTGAACTCAGATTTTCCTGACTCCAGGTCTATATCTGTAGTTTTATTTTCGGCCTGACCAGTTCTTCTCCACACAGACAAGTGAAATGAAGCTCTCTTGGTGACCCATTTCTCATCTGCACACCTTCCCACATTCAGGAGGAGTGTGGCACTCTCAAAAACAGATTTCTGTGATCAGATGTTTGCTGTGCCTGCTGTCCAGAGGAAATTGCATTTATCTTAGTGATAGTATCACATCTCTCATGATTCATATAGGATGCTTATTTATTCTTCCTCAGACTTAAGTAGTATGTTTTAAGCCCGAAAATTGCTGTTGAAAGCTCATGTGACTGCCTTCATTTTAATGCTGAGATCTGTCCAGTAAAGGACAGACTTAGAAGAGTTAGAAATCTGGCTGGCCTCAATGAGTCTTTTACCCACTATATTCCTGTTTCCTCACCTGTAAAATGGAGGTAATACTATCTACCTCCCAGAGTTTTGTGAGGATAAAATGAGGTGATATTTGTAAATACTGGAACTTGACAGGACAGGAATTTTGCACAGAACAAGTAGAATCTAGGAGGGGTTTTGTGTTCCTGGCTAGCCAAAGGTTATGTTCTAGTAGTCAGAATGAAAGTCACAGAGCCCCCAAAAGCCTACTTCTTCTGTTTCTTGCTCAGTCCCCGCTGTGGTCAGTGGCTTTGGGTTAGCGCTAGAATTTCTCTGTTCCCTAAATCCCCAGCTGTAGGAGAAAAGACTTTTGACTCAGTTAGGAAAGTACTGAAAGCATCAGAAGAAAACGCCACAAGTTAAGTTCAGGGCCAAGAAAGAAACTCCACACTTCCCTGGGGCCTCTCAAGTTCCTCTCTCCTTAGCCCATCTCTTAGCAAATTGTCCCAAAGGCATCAAGTGTGTGGCTACTAAGAGACCTTAAGCTGGACAGCTACAGGAGGTGGACCTGGAAGAAAGAACTCTTCCCAGTTTCTCAGCACAGATATGGATCGCATAGAACATAAGTTCAAATCCATGTCCTGATGCTTTATTACCTGTGACCTTGGGCAAATCACTTTGCCTCTGTTTCCTTATTTTTAAAGTAAGAGTTTATTAGGCTACATCAGGAGTTCTTAAGCTTGGAGGTCTCTGGATAGATTTCAGGTTTCCCCGTGAACTTAGAAGGGAAAAAATATTACATCTTTGCTTTTTTATTAACCCAAACTGTAATTGAGGGTTTCCTTCAATTGTGAATGGAGCCAATGAACATGATTCTGTGAAGAGGTTAGAGCGCATTTAGGGTTAGTAAGGACCCTACTAGCTTAGAGTCTAATTCAATAATCCTTTTCCCTTAAGGCTTTGGGAGCCTTCAGTAACTCAATCAGCACTTCTCAATACTCACTATGTACTAAGGCACTGTGCTAAGCATTAGAGATACAAAGAATAGTAAAAAAAACACTGTGCCTGCCCTCTAGGAGTTCACTTTCTAAGGAGGGAGATGATATGTAAACAAGCCAATACTTGTGTTATGATCATGGGGCTAATGGGGGGAAGGGGGTGGTGCAGGGCTGAATGAAGTTATTACATCAGAAAGAACGTTGGATGAAATGTTAGGAAACCCGGGCTCTAGTCCAGGCCCTGCCACATTCAAGCTGTGTGTGACTTGGCCTTTCTGAATGTATTGCCCTGTAAAATGTAAATTTTACAGCTGTAAAATGAGGAAATTAGACTAGACAATAACAGAGATCGTAACTTATTCACAAAGTCCTCCTCTGATGCCTTGTTGTGGTGTCGAAGCAATCTTGTGGCGTTCTTCAAGTGACGCCAACAAAGTCCAGGCCCTGGCAGTCCATCAGCTACCAACATGGTGACCTCAGTGTCTCTCTGAGGAGTCATCTGGCCAAGTTCTAGAATGCTGTTCACCAGCTGCTCATTTTTCAATCTCAACCATTCTTGAAGACCATCCACCAAGCTCAGAGTGGTTACAATGTGAGTTGGTAACCCACACCAAGGAAGTTACAGATTCTCAAAATGCACCATTAATGACAGACAATTCCCTTTTCTCTAGTGTTTTAAGGCTTATGAAATGTTTTCCTTGAAGCCATAGGTATTGGATAGGCCTGGAAGGATTCTAGGGCCAAAGCACGTAGAGGTGGTTTTGGTGGTAGTGGTTGGTGTGTGTGTGTATGTCTTTTATTGCTTATTTGTTAATTCATCAGGTTCTCCCTTGTTAAATGCTAAGAGTATGAGGGAGGTGACATGGCTCCATGGAAGGGGAGTTCTGGACATGCTTTATATCACCTGTGTGATTTCACACCAGCTAATTCGTACCCCAGGTTCCTGATATGCAAAATGAAGGTTGGACTAGATCGTAGATTTTTAACCTAGGGTCCGCAACCCGTACCCTCCCACAAAGGGAGTTGGATTTCAGAGGTCTATGAATTTGAATTGGAAAAAAAATGACAATTTTATTTTCCACAAAATAATATAGCATTAATTAATGTAGCATCAATTATTTAAAAACCATGATTCTAAAAAGGGGTTGCTAGGCTTTGGCAGACTGATAAAGAGGTCCATGACACAAAACAGGCTAAGGACCCCTGGGTCACATGACCTCTGGGGTCCCTTCCAGCACCAAGTATATGTCCTATGTTAGCTTTTAATCTGGCATCTAAGACTCAGAAAACAGGCAGGGTTCACAGGCCCAGAGAGCCTAGTGTGTAAAGGGCCTGGGTGTCCTTACCCGTTTTCATGTCCTGGACCCCACAGGTGACAATCTAGGTAAACCTTCCTTTCTTAGAATCATGTTTTTAAATGCTTAAAATAAAATACTTTTCAACCAATTCTCTAAAAATAAAGATGTATTTTCCCCTCCTCCAAGTTCATAGACTCTGAAATCTGCCCACAAACTGCTTAAGAATCTGTAGTCCCCAGGTTAAGAATTCCTGATCTAGCCCAACAAGGCATTTCACAAAAGAAGAAACAGAGGCCCAGGGTGGTTATATTACATGTCCAAATTCAATAAATAGCCAAAACCTAGATTTGAACCCTGTGACTCATTTCAAAGAACAGAGAAAGTGGAAGTTATATTTATATTGATGTTTGGGTAGGGAAATGAGAGTTAAAACCAGCCTGGTACCCCCACCCTTCCTCACTTCCTTGAATCCCCAAGTAGGGCCTTTTTGGATGAACAGCCCCGGAATGACTGCCAGTTGGGGGCTAAATACAAGCCATCTGCCCAATGGAAGTAAAGCAACCAGGTTAGATGACTTACTTGGGTGGTGCAATGGGTGAACTGGGTGAATTTGTTCTCCAGCCCTCTACTTGTTCATTCATCTCTTTTTGTACATTCCTAGTAACCCATCTAGCCAGCCTGCCAGCAGGATATTCCCAGTGCATCTATCTGTCTATCCATGTTCCCAAGTCACATACTTATTGTGACTCATAGGTAGAAACAGGCCACACACAGTACATATATGTATGTTTATAAATTTGCACATAGATCTGTTCTTACACATGGCTGTACTCTGTGTATGTGTGTGTGCATACATGTGTGAACAAAGCTTTTTTCCACCATGGTTACCCACCACCTCCACACTTCTAGTTTAACATTGGTAAAGACAAGTAAAGATCCCCAGGGTATTGTGATACACTCAAGATGGCACTTTGCAGAGCTCCCCATAGTCAGGATGCTCTTGATGAAGCATGATTCCCTCCACACTTTTGAAGTGGGTATATAGCCCTTTATCATCCCCAGTCTCCCTCAGCCAGCCTACACATGCCTCCTTCTTTGCCTGGCCCTGGCTTGGCTGCCTGCTCCAAGTGCTTCCTTTGCAAGTCCAGATGGAGCAGCTCCATCCCCCACGATCTTATCAGGGAGTTGTTCTTGGCTTCAGCCCCACCAACAGCTGAGGATGAGGAATGCTCTTCCTTACTCGAGGTACTATAGCCCTGGGACAACGTTGCTCCCAGCATCTGGATTTCCTTTGCAGCCATTTGGAGAGCATGGAAGATTTTAATTCCCTCTATTTCTTTCCACTCTTGTTTGTTAACTCTTTGTTTTTTCCCCAAGATGCCAGGAGAGAGAGAGAGAGAGAGAGAGAGAGAGAGAGAGAGAGAGAGAGATGGGGTGGGGGAGGTGGAAGAGGGGAGGAGAGAGAGAGAGAGAGCACTAGAATCATCATCTTCCAGTGAGCTAATGATCTTCTAGCCTATAGATTTCAGGGGGTCCATGGACTTAGATGGGTAAAAATTATATCTTCATTTTCACTAGCTACTAATTGAAGTTTAGCATTTCCTTCGATTATTTGTAAACATAATTCTGAGAAGGGTTCCCTGGGCTTCACCAGACTGCCCAAGGAATCCATGACACACCTTGATCTAGCCAAACCTCTTCATTTAATAGGTAAGGAAACAGAGGCACAGGAGAAGGAGATTATTTGTCCAGTGTGGCATAACTAAATTAGTAACAGAGTAGGGAACCAAGCGTTTAAACTTCCAGTCTAAAAGCTTTTTCTCTACACCACACTAACTCTCAACAAAACCATTTCCCAGGGAGCATTTGTCATTTTGTAGCATCCGTGCCTCCAACTTTGGTTCCCTTATAGACCTTACAGGTTCCTGACTCAGTGGTCCCCAAGGACCAGTGCCATACTAACCTACTCCCATGATTCATTTGATGGAATTTTTCCACCCTTGACCTGTGTTTGATGAGAGAGCAAAGGTTGTGCTACCCACACCCCAGTTTGGATTGGACTCATTCTATTCTGACACCTACTCACCCTGCTACATAATATAGGGATGCCAAGGAGGGAAGAGGGAAACTGGTGCTGAGTTCTTAGTTTATACTAGTCCCAGTAAGGGTGACTCTTAAAGGAGAAACTTCCCTTCAAGGTCAGAATTGATTAAGCATCAACACCCTTAGGAGTTTCTGACAGCAGAGTGGGAGAGAGAGCAGGAAGTATGAAGATGGGGACCTTAGATGATGAGATATGTCTCTAGTAGATGAATAAGACGGGGTCCTGGGCAGCTGGGAAGCTGGGAGGCCATCCTTACCTTGCAAGTTGATTTGAAGGACCCTTCAAAGAAGGGTCATTGGCCCTAAAGCTGGAAGGGACCTGAGATATCATGTAGTACCAACTCCTTGTTTGATGGATAAGGAGGCTGATATCCAGAGAAGGAAGATTCTGGCCCCAAATCATGAGGCTAGTTAGCGACAAAGCTGGAACTAGAACCCAGATTTCATCCTTTAGCACTCTTTAAATTATACTGTGCTGCTAAAGAGCTTTATTATTGTCCCTAGCATACATAATAGGCAGTCCGGGAAGGAAGGAAGGAAAGAAGGATAGTTTCTAGGGCATAATCTTTAGGTTTTTCGATGGGAGATAGAATGGTGTGCGGAAAAAGTTCTGAAATGAGAGCCGAAGATCTGATTTCCAACATCAGTTCAACCATTGACTACATGACTTGAAGTCTGTTTCTTTACCGTCTCTGGGTCTCAGTTTCTTCTTATGTAAAATGAGGAGGTTGGACTTAATGGTTTCTAAGGTCTCTTCTCTCTATAGACCCATGAGCTTCTGGTCTTATTCCTTAAGATGGCTTTGGTAGGGAATCTTAGAGAGCAAACAGTCCATCTTACAAATGAGGAAACTGAGGATCCAGGCCTTACCATGTGTGGGTCAGGATTCACACCCAGATCCTCTTGACACCAAGCCTGGTGTTCTTTACATTAACCTATGCTACATATTTGATAGTACTTTATCATTTTCCAAGATTTGAATGCCCAGACTTTTGGGTGTATGGAGGGTAGATAAATAAATCTTTCTATACAAGAGCTTTCCCTAGAAATCTATAGACTCAAGATGACTTACTCTGTTTGGTATGGTTTATTTAGCTGGTATTCTGCCAGAGGACAGGGCTAAATGGACTTGTTAAGAACCCTTCAGTCCCTAGATAGGGTTCTATGGGAAAACTAAAAATGATTCAGTATTACTCAATTACTTTGTGCCTGAAAGAAACTGACCACCGGAATCATGAGAAACCAATCTAGAAATGATTCAAGTAAGACTGATGAGTCTTTTGTTCTTGATCTATTTCTGCCTGATTGAGACACATGCCACCAATCCTTTAGGTATAATGAGAATTACCCATTTTAGGTCTTTCAACCCTTTAGGTATAAAAGAGTCTGATGGGAAAATCTATCAGCAGAAAGGAAGAATCCATCGGATAGTGTCAATACCTCTGTCTCCCTCCAGGGGGTAAAGAAACAATTAAATCATACCTAATTTTAGAGGCAAATATATCTTAGGGCTGAAAGAGACTTTAAAGGTCATTTAATCCATTCACCCACCCATTAGATTCCCTCTAGACCAGAGATGTTGTACATGTGTCCCACAACACTCCTGAGTATAGCCTGAACTAGATTAGCATATCATTGGAAAATATTTAACAAAATAAGTAAAAATACAATAAAACATAGATGTTCATATGTGGTTTTTAAGGCAATCAGTGACCCACAGGGTTCATTATATTTGACTTAAGGGTCCCCATTTCTATTTGTATTTGATACCGATGCTCTGGACCATGATCACCCAACTTCTATTTAAAAACCTACAGAGAAAAGGAGTTAACTGCTTAATGAGACAGCCCTTTCCACCCTTGGAAAATTCTTATTGTTAGGAAATACCTCTTCTTTCCCCATATAACCATATTTTTAGATGTTGTTTCTAAGCTTCTTGAGGCAGGAATGATTTAATTTTTGTCTTATATTCATAGAGGCTGGTACATAGTAAACATTTAGTAAATGTTTATGGATCTGTTGGTTGATGGATCATACAAATCCTGAATCTGCCTTCCTATAGCTACACCCCAGTGATCTGCCCTGTAGAATATCCCAGAAAGGTCTACTCAGCTTAGCCCAGTACTAGGCACATAGGAGGTGCTTAACAATGCTTATTCTTTATCCTTCCCCACTCTCTCTTCTATATGAGGGCCTTTCAAGCATCTGAATATCATTGGCCCCACAGAGTCATATCTTCTCCTAAAGGATTGTTTGTTCCTCTGCACTATAAAACCTCCATTTCGGTAGAGCCGAGTGAAGGAGGCAGTGGACAGGGGAAGCTGCTCTCCTTACCATGGGCCAAGACATGATGGTCTATGCAAAACATATGATTTGGAGCCAGGATCTTGGAGAAGGCAAAGCAGCAGGGACAAGATTCAGATCTTCCTTGTTGGAAAAAGCCATTGGAAAAATGAAGTTACCCCATTATAAATAGTACGTACATGAACTAGAAAGGATTAGCCTATCTTATCAGCATCACCACCTGCCATGAGTCAGTGCCAGCCCCCTGTGCCCCCAAAAAGGGGAAGAAGTCAGCTAATGGGGAGTTCCTTTATCCCAAAGGACAGTAAGCAGCAAGGCTGCCATGGGACTATTGGGCTGCTCTTTGTTAAGGGAGGCAGCATTGAACAGTGTTAAGAACACTTGGACCTAGGCTCATATCCCAGCTCTGCCCTCAACAGCCTATGGGACTTTGAACATACCCTTTCTCTCTGGGCCTCATCTCTAAAATGGCAGCATTAGACCTTTATCCCTGAAGACCCCTCCTGCTCGAAATCTATGCTCCATCTATCCTAGGCCACAGAAGACAGAGGGTTAAAGGCTCTAGTGAAACAACGAGAGGGACTTGAGGTCACAGTGAAGTGGAGAGCTGGGGGTGGGGTGGGAGAAGGATCCGGCTTTGGCATTGGGTTCTCTTCGGGTAGTGGGAGTTGAGGTTGGGGGTGGGGAGGACCCGTCTGGGCCAATGGAGTCGAGAATACTAATCCTTTTATTTTCTATTACTACTTATTCATCTGGACTGTACAGGCCTTAATGGAAACCAGATGTAGGAAAATTGACTCAGGCTGCAGCAACTGGGACATATTATGCCCTTTATCCCCACCCCCACACACCCAAAAAAAAAATTCCTACAGAATCAGAGTCAAGTCAGGGATCAAAGATCTGCGTCAAGAGTAGCCACCCTTCATGACACTGACCTTGGGAGTAGGGAGAAAGGGTACTTTGAGCAAATGGGGTTCATTAAGACATCAAGGGTGGGAAAAAATCTTATTTCACCCCAAAGGAGAGCAGCACTGTTCCCATCTAGTCTGACCCTCCTCATACACATTAATGAGTTGCATTTTAAGGATTTAAGTTGATGAGGACTAACATTGAATAACTTTGAGAGAGTAATTGAGATGTCCTTCCTCTGGGACTCAGGCTCCTGCTGAAGAAGATCTGCTTCCAACTTTCCCCACATGCTCAGAGAAGGAGGAAAGCTTGGCCACCAGGACATGGAGGGTTAAAAGGAAAGGTTAAACATCTGCATTCCAGCTAAGGAACCCAAGTGTTGGGGTTGGCAGCACTCCAGGGCCACAGAAAGCAGGAGCCTTGACTTCAGTGAGGTCAGCAGAAGGAGTGAATGTACCAGGGACTTGCTGTGTGGTGGTGAGCCGGGGTCACTTCCTTCTCTAGGCCTGGTTCTTCCCCTCTAGGTGAGTGTTGCCTTTATCCTGTGCCTTAGATTTGTTTTGATAGAGTCAGGTAATGGTCACTAGGACTGCCCTTTGAAGATGGCACTGTCAGAGGATCTGTGAGGAAGCAGACCTTCCACCTCTCAGCAGCTAGGCAGCATTGTACGGGCATGCATTTTAAGACATGGCCAAAGTGTTGATTTCTTTTGCTTACATGTACTGGTTTGTTAGAGGAGAGGGTCCTGTTGGGGCAGAGGGAGACACTGAGAATTGACACCTTTGGTTTTTAAGAAGAACACCAATAAAACATTTTAATACAAACAAATAATGTTACTGAACAGGGTTAGGACCCTACTAATGAGCAGAGGCATAGTGAGGGTAGATGACACTGGCCTGGTCACTGAAGTAGTGTGAATGAGGCAGCCTATGGCCATTGTCCAGATTTTTTCATCATGTGGAGTGGAATTGATGTCACCTGGGGCCCAGTAGAACAGACGTGGGGAAAGAGAAGGTACTGTGTCCTGTAAGAAAGCCTAGGTAAGTTATATGGTGGAAGGGCAAAATCCCACCAGATCAAAGAGCAAGGATGTTGTTGACTAACCCAGATTATATGTGCAACCCATGACCCAGAAAAAAAAACTCTGGGCTTACATGAACCATGTTCAATCTTGGAAACATCTTAGTAATCACTGTTTTTGATAACCAAACCATATGATGCTCTTTGCAAAGCATGGAAGTTGGGTGCAAACCCTACCTTGGACTGCCAGTGGGAACATTGGAATGTGACTTACATGTAGGTCTTTATAGAATAGATAAAGTCCCCTCAACTCCCATGAAAGCATTCAGGCTAGCAATATATCAAATTTATTTTACCTAACTGAAAACAATACACAAAGGAGACATATTTGAGTCCATGAAGAGATGTAACACAAACTCTTGGCTCATTCTTCCTGTTCCCATTCAGACTCATACGTTGGGTTTCCAGAGGTAAGCTGCTACTTCTCTCAATGTTTTAGGGGTAATGCTCAAGGCATTTGGAGTTCTCTAATACTATCACTCATGCACCCAAATCCAGTATAACACCCTCCCACCACCACCATAAGGGTCAACTTATCACTTGCCATTTCTGCAGTATCAATTAATCAATTAGCAGCAATTAGCTTTTACAGAGGAATATTTCCTGAGAAGGCATAGTAGCATCCTCCCTGAATGAGGGGCACACTCTCCCTTCTGCACACTCAATCTCTGAGGGTTTCAGACTTAAAGTGCTTGCTAAAAAGCATTTTCCCCTACCCAACCCACCATGAGGGTGGGGAGTAGGGTTAGTTCCTACCTCTGAAATGATCTTTCTCTCTTTATGGGAGTCCCCACTAGGTTCACACTGAAGAAGAAGGCATGGTATTCCAAGAAGGGGAGACAGACAGGGAAATCAAGTTGGTTCAGGAGACTTACTTGATTACAATTGAGAAAATGTTGGAGAGTCATGAAAAGCAGTATTGGAACAGTAGAGGAAGGCCAGATTGTAAAGAGCTTTGGAAGT
>CM053769.1:129608625-129625916 GCA_028658325.1 Potorous gilbertii
AGGAACTTACCAACTAGAGCAGGGGGTGGAGCAAAGAGCTGAGGGATCTTTCAGGGTGAGAAGGCCAAAAAGACAGCTTCTTCTATTCATGTCAACTTTGTCAAGTATTTTAATCTCACCTGAGAGCAGGCTCTCAGATTCGGAAGGAGAAGCCTGAGTCCATGCTTGGAGCACGGTATTTCATTCTGGCCATGCTGTTTTAGGAAGGACAATGATAAGCCTCTGAGATCCAGAGGAACGCAGCCAGGATGGTGAAGGACTTCAAGATCATGCCATATGGAGACTAGTTAAAGGGACTGAGGATGCTTGTGCTGGCAAAGAGGAACCTGGAGGGGAATGATGGAACATCTGAAGAACTATCATTCATGTGCAAGAGGGCAGAATGAGGAGCCCTGGATGAGAACTGAAGAGGAGCCAGGGTGGGTCTTGTCCTAAGGGGGATTTCCCAATGATTAGTGCTATCAAAGAGTGGAATGGACTGACTTGGGGTGGAGGAGGCTTCCTCTTACTTGAGATCTTCAAGTAAAGCCTGAATGATACCTTGTCAGGGGTGTTATGAAAGGGATTATTGTTTAGGTGTGAGTTATACTAGTGACCTCTGAGATAGATCTCTTCCGACTCTGATGTTCAGGACATCTTATCAGGAGGATCCTTCTTTTTCTTGTATCAACAGGCAGACAGGAACTCCTAGATAGGACATATGTCTATGGGTTGCTCACCTTGAGCCTACCCAATGCTCACCATCATGGTTAGGGCATGTGTACACATGCATGCACGTACACACACACGCATACCCGTATGCACACACACACTCCTATATGCATGTGTGGTTTCTGCCAAGATTGTAAACCAGGGGTGTAGGACCCGAGATCTCAGGGTCCCCACCCCTGCAACCTTAGCATTTTGTGTAGATGAGAACTATTGTGGAAGGTCACAGATAAAACAGATAAAATGGGGGTGAGAATAATACCTCATATGTCTATGGAGTTTTCATTTTTACAAAGGGTTTTTCTTGTGAAAGTTGATATTGTAAGTAGTGCAAGTATTGTGATTTCTGTTTTACAGAAGAGTAGATTGAGACTCTTGCCACAGTTTACCCCACCTACCACAAATGGTTGTTGGGAGGAAAGCACTTTGTAAACTGCTGAGTATTGCTGTGTCTTTATCATTAGCTTCTGTGAGCTGCTGTTAATCACTCAGTCCTTCATGTATAACTAAAGCAAGAAGGGTTTGGGGGATTTTCTGAGAAATGTTTCTTTCCCAGGGGTAGGTATAAGCAGGAATTTTGGAAAAGTGGAACATTATGGCTGTTATTTCATGGACATGACATCCCAGGGGTTCATCCATCCCTTTAAGGTCGACTGGAAAGGTGCCCTTAGGGGGATTTTGTAAACCAATCACATGGCAGAAATAAATCTGTCTTACTGGCCCCTTCTGGAAATCTTTGGAAATATGTATCTCTGGAGGACTGAATGAGGTCCTTGTTATTTCCCAAAAAGGGCAGATGCTAGGAAAGGCTCCCCATTGTTATAAAGTCTCACAGTGTTCAGTTACAGGATTTGGATTCTTCCTTCTTCCTCATTTTCCTTCTATTTCAATGACACATCCTCATTTTCTTTAAGTGATAGCTATGTTCCATGGGACACTTTAGCTGTGTATCTATGTCTCCAAACCTATCAAAGGGCTTGATATACAGTAGGTGCATAATAAGTGTCAAATGAACAAATGAACTCTTCTAGAGTTTATGAGTTACTAAATAGAGATCATATATAGAAACTGCTATCAGGGATCTTGTAGGCTAATGTGGAAATAAAAGCCAAAACCCCCATCCCAGTTGATGTTGGAGAACGTCCTGATCAAATGCTGGTGATAAATTGAAAGGGCTATTATTGAATGGGGAGATTTGGGGAGTTGGAGTTGTGTCATGATAACTGATTATTTTATCCTTACTGATGCCATTTGTTTTTTGGCAGGTTTACTTCTAAACGATTTTAAAAAGAAAAATACAAAAAAATCAGCAAAATCCACCTACACAGCAACTGAATTTATGCATTATGAATTCTATGAACTATTTTATACCCATAATCTACCTCTGCAATGAAAGAAGGGAGATACATTTTTTTTCAACTCTTCTGTAGGGTTAAACATGGTCATTGTAATTACATAGTATTCAACTTCATTTTCTTGAGCTCTCCATTTACATTGTATCTAGTCATGATATACACATTGTTTTCTTGGTTCTTCTTCACTCTGTATCAGTTCAGATGAATCTTCCCATGTTCTTTGAAAACTCCGTATCTCTCATTTAATGATACAGTAATATTCCAATATATTCATGTGCCATAATTTGTGAACCAGTTTTTTAAATAGATGTTTCTCATTCCTTGATTCCACAAATGAATTGATGGAAAAAGTATTTCTTAAATGCTTACTATGTGCCAGACATTGGGTGTATGAACATAAGTAAACCAGACGGTTCCTGCCCTAAAAGAGTTTACATTCTAATTGGGGAAGGCAATTCTTAAAGGGGAACTAGAAACAGGAGCTATGCAAATGGAGGCATGGTTTGAAAATGGCCAGGAAATGGCAGGGCCCTAGTTCCAGACAAAATAAGGTAAAACTTACCAATCAGAGCCTAGGGTCCCAGTGTTGCAATGAATATTTTTACAATTCTGAGATACTTCTTAATTTTTTGTTTGTTTATTTTTTTGTTTTGGAGGCAGTCTGGGTTAAGTGGCTTGCCTAGTGTCTGGAGTCAAATTTGATCTCAGGTCCTCCTGACTCCAAAGCCAGTACTCTATCCACTGTGCCACCTAGCTGCCCAATTTCTTCATGGTTTTAATTGCTTGGGGTATATACCTAGCAGTGGGATCGCCAGGTCAAAGGGTATGGATATTCTCTTCATTTTTTCAAAATCATAATTCCAAATTGCTTTGTAGAATGGTTCAGCCTCTTCATAGGGCCACCAAAGAGCGTATCTTTGCAGATTTCCTGAGTGTAAGGGTGAAATCTCTGAGTTGTCTTGATTTGTATTTCTCTTATTATTAATTATTTAGAGAAATTTTTCATATGATTATTGATAGTTTGCAATTCTTTTGAGATATATTTGTTCTTTCCTTTTGATGTGCTATCGATCAGGAAGCGACTCTTGGTCACATATTTGTATTAATAGATGTTGGATATCAGAGAGGAAATGTGACCTAGTGGATAAAGAACTCTCACAGGAGTCAGAAAGACAAGGGTTTAATTTCTCTCTGCCACATCCTTGCTCTGTAATCTGGGACAAGACTCGGTGGCCTAATCGAGTCTCTAAGACCCTAATCTGAAAAAAAAGGGGCAAACTTCTGGTTGAGCAACTTTGTTTCCTGAAAGTTTTATACCACTTAGTTTGGTCCAAAATCCAAGAAAATTAGACTCTCATCAGAAGTATTCAATGCAAAATATTCTCCCCCAATCACCAATTTCTCTTTCCTTTCCTAGCTATTGGCAAAAAAAAATGTTCAGTTTCATCTTTTGAAATATCTTCTGTGAATATGTTTATCTCTTGTCTAGTTAAGAATTCTGTGAAAGATATCTCTAGCCATTTCCTTCGAGCTTCTTAATGCCATGACCTTTTATTTGTATACACACTTGAAATTCTTGGTGGTAGATGGTGCTGCATAGAGGGGCATGTGCAGATAATTGATCAGCTGCATTGAGTGAGGAAGAGATTTGGCATTGGACTTGTATCATGCAAACTGGTCACTGAGTCACCCAGAGTTCTGGGAGGAGTTGGGGTTGAGCTGAGATTTGAAAGCTGTGAGGATGTGGTTATGGAATGGGAGGAGGGAGGCTTTCATGTGTGGGGAATCCATATTTTGGAGGATCTGGATCTCATCAATGCAGGCATTTCCTTCACTGGTGTGGATCTCAACCCCTTCATGCCTTTTTGTCCAGTACAGTCTTTGTTCATGTCTTTCTGTGAATCCTCCAGAGAGCCTGTATGTAAGGAGTCCTTTCCCCTAATTTATTTTATGAGTAAGGAACAGCTTAGGCAAAAGTTCTGAAATCAACCATTTAACAAACATTTATTAAGCACTTACTGAATGCCAGGCACTATGCTGAGTGCTAAGGATACAAAGACAAAAACAAAAGATGTCCCTGCTTTAAAAGTGTTTCCATTCTAATAGCAGAGACTACATGTGTGTAGATAGATAGATTTTGTTTTTCAGTCATGTCCTACTCTTTGTGACCCCATTTGAGGTTTTCTTGGCAGAGAGACTAGAATGGTTTGCCATTTCCTTCTCCAGCTCATTTTATAGATAAAGAAACTGAGGCAAACAGGGTTTAGTGACTTGCCCAGGGTCACACAGCTAGGAAGTGTCTGAGGGCAGATTTAAACTTCCTGACTCCAGGTCAGGCCACCTAACTGAGATAGATAAAAAAAGAGAGAGAGGAGACAGAGAAAGAAAGAAAGAAAGAAAGAAAGAAAGAAAGAAAGAAAGAAAGTCATTGTACCTGGGAGAAGGCTAACTTGACTAAATCAGGGGAATGTGTGGGGATAATGAAGGAAGAGGGCTGAAAGTGGCTAGACAGTCCTAGGTCAGCTGGTGGAAGACCTGAATACCTCCTTCAGTCATATTTTTGAACAATAAACATGATTACATCCATTATACACATTTACCTTTCTACTGAAAGTGTTATGAGAGGCAAGAAAAATTATGGGAGTCAAGTCTCGAAATGGCCAATTCAAAAGTCTTTATACTTCATGGGTCAAGAGAGTCCATGGTATTGTACCCAAGGGATGCTTGGCCCCTTGCTAAGAGAGTAATATAATGAAAGCATCAGTCATGCATGAATGCAGAGAAGCAGGATTAAGGGGTCAGCTGCACACATTTGTGAAACTCTTTCATGTAAATGCCTGAATATCCAAGAGCTGTACCATAATGACATGTTAGTAGGGTGAGTATGTCCCTCTGACTGTTGGACGCTTTGGGGGCTAAGAGGTAGAGACAGAGTAGTGTCATACATTTGGTAATATTAGAATAGTGGTAATACAGGATGGGGAGTAGGAACAGACCTATGAGGTTATCCACCAAGGATTCTGAACCTGGGGACTTAGAACTGAAATAGCTTTCAATTTTTTGATAGTCATATTTCAATATAATTGGTTTCCTTTGTAATTCTATGTATTTTATCTTAGGCATTTGAAAGCATTATGCTGAGAAGGGATCCTAGGTTTTTTCAGTCAATCAAAAGCAGTTATGTCACCAAAAAGATTCGAAACCCCTGGTCTAATTCAGTCCTTTCATTTTACAGATGAGGAAACTGAGGCCCAGAAAAGTCAAATGTCTTGTCCAAAGTCAGAGACAATAATAAGGGCAGACTGAGCATTCAAACCCAGGTCCTCAGACTCCAGGGCCAATGTTCATACTATTATACATGTTGCCTTTGAAAAAAAAATTGTAGGAGGTAGCAAGGGACCAAATGATTGATGAGGAGGCACATTCCAAGTTATTTCCCGTCCCTACCACCCCGGCATTTGAAATCTGTTGTCCTCCATGGACAGATTAATGCTGGGTGACATTTGCCTGGGAACTGGATCAGATGTCTGGGAAAGGAAAAGGGTCTCCCTGAGGCCCCTAGGGAGCTGTGCGTCAGGGTCTTGTGGCTCTGGGAAGTTTTTCAGAGCAGTGGAAGAGTCAACAAATGCTGTCCTTCCTTGGTCTCCAGGCAGGAAAGAATCTTGTTCTGGTGGTCTGAGAGAGACCAGAAAGAGAAGGAGAACTCTGGGGGCTATGAAAATCAGCCAGAAAGAAGTAACCAACTCCAGGAGGCTCAGCCCAGGAAAGAGACCATAGAGCTAAGACTTGACACTGGCTTCCCAAGTGCCTACCTGTTCTCTTCTTTAAAGATTTTTCTTTACCAAGGGAAAGACCCTGGATTTGGGGTCAGAGGGCATGAGTTAAAGTCCCATTTCAACCACTTACTTTATGAAGTTGGGCAAGTCATTTCTTTTCTTTAAGTCTCAGTTTTCCTATCTGTAAAATGTGCATAATAATACTACCCAACTTATCTCAGAGAGTTGTTGTGAGGAGGCATCTGATATACAGTGTGGGCAGGTGGTATCATCACATCCAGAATACCTGTGACTAAATTGGACCAACACACTTTTGGTGACCCATCATATCGGTTCTATACCCTTACCCTCTTCTTTATACATGCTCATTGACCTTCAAACCTACTGTCATTTCCCTTTCCTCACTGAGGGACAAATGCCAGATAATGGCTGATGTAACCCCTCCCAAGGATGGGGAGGTAGCATGGGGCAGTGGAACAAATGTGAACTTGGAGTCATATGACCTGAGTTCAAATCCAACTTCAGATACTTACCACTTATGTGAACTTGGGTAAGTTACCTTCTCTGGGTCCTCAGTTTCCTCGTCGGTAAAGTAAGAGGAGTCAGTAAGACTTGAGTTCAAATCTAGCCTCAGACATTCACTAGCTCTGTGAACTTGGGCAAGTCACCCTTTCTGGTCTTCAGTTTCCTAATCTGTAAAGAGGATAAGGAAGACTTGAGTTCAAACCCAACCTCAGTCATTTACTAGCTGTGTGACCCTGAGCAAATCACTTCACCCTGTTTGTTTCAATTTCCTCATCCGTAAAATGGGGTCATAATAGCACCTATCTCCCCTATAGTATCAAAAAAGATGGTAGCTATAAAATGCTTTGCAAACCTTAAAATTCTATAAATGTTAGATACTATTAGTAGTTCTTAACACTCTGTGTTTCCCTGGCCCATTTAGCGGTCCCCCCGAGGGGCAGGTTGTCTCGCTGCTCTGCATTTGTGATGTGAATGAGAGGGACAGAGTCAGAGTGGCTTCCCAGCAGTACAACTACCAGTCCAGGGAAGTTCTGGGAAAGAGTCCTGAGTTCTGGAACCCAGGGGGCAACAAGAATTCATTTTGGCAGAGATGTTATTTTTCTATCGTGTGAATGAGCGTAAGAATCAGAAGTGGGGGGAAGGGAATAGGAGGTTCAGACAGCCGCCCTCACCACCAAGAACACCAGTGTTTTGATTGGTTGACAAAGTTTCAGTGGTATTTATGCAGAGTTCCCACCAGCATGTTTTCACCATAACACAATCACAGTTCTCTTCTCTGCTGGGGGGAGTGATGCAGGGGGGAGCGTTGTTTGTAACATCTCGTTTAATTCACTCCCTGAAAGCAAAAGCTAGTAGATAATGTTATCCCTCAGGTTGATCATTGTATGTGTGTCTTGGGGGAGGGGGTAAGAGAGAAGGGAAGGAAGTTTGATCCAAATGGAGACTTTTCTCAAATGAATATGGCTTAACCATGCTTTATTATGCTTGCTAAGTGCTTAGAGATCTGGGAAGGAAAAATTTCAAAGAAGGGTGAAAAAATTGCTCTTAATTTAACTGTAATTATTCAAATTCCAGTCTGGGGGATTTTCTTCTCCATTTCCTCCCCCTTCCCCTCTCCTTTCAACAGTCACATGGAGATGAATTTAACTCCTGCTCTACTTTGGTCATCATCTCCATGGTCATTGCCTTTCCTTGGTGTCCTTTCCCTTCCATTCCTTTCCATGATCTTATTCCAGTGCCTCTCCTCTTCTCTCCTTCTTTCTCCTCCCCTCTCCTTCTTGCCTTCTTCCTGTCCTTTTCCCTCTTCTCTCCTCTCCCTCTTCTCCTTTCCCCTCTTCTCCCTCTTTTCTCTCTTCTCTCCCCTCCCTCCTCTTCTCCTTTTCCCTCCCCACCTCTCCCCTCCCCTCCCATCTTTTCTTCTCCTCTTCTCTCCCATCCTATCTTCTCCTCTCATCACCTTTTCTACCAAGATGATACAATTGTAAATAGATGAGTATATATGTGATTAATTGAGCTAAGCAAAAACACTAACAACCAAGGAGAAGGAGGTTCTCCAAGGTGGAAGCACATGAGCTGAACCTCAGAGAAAGCTTGAGATTCTAAGAGGCAAAATGGAAAGACAAGTGTGCTCCAGGCATGAGAGATGGCTTCTGCAAAGGTATAGAGGTAGGAGATGGAAGGACAATTTCAAAGAACAGCAAATTGGTCAGTTTGGTTGGAACAGGATGCAAAGGAGAGTTGTGTGCAAAAGCTTGGCAAGGGCAGAGGGAGTCTGCCTGAGAAAGACTTGAAATGCCATGCTGACCGTTTTATAGAAGTCTAAATAGGCCTTCAGTGTTCTTAATCAGAAAAGTATCATAACCAGGCTTGTGCTTGAGGAAGGTGATTTTGGCAGTTATGGAGAGTAATTGGAGAGGGGAGACACTGGAAGCCAAGTCAGGGTGGTTTTAGAGGAACAGATAATGAGATGCATTTTGAACCTGGTGAGTTTGAGATGCCTACAGGACTTATGAGTGGCAGTTAGTGATGTGGGTATCAGAGCTTAGGAAAGAGTTGAGTGCAGTTGAAGGTATATGCAGTCATCCCTCATTTTATTGAGTTTCACAGATATTATTTTTTACAAATTGAAGAGTTGTGGCAGGCAAGTCTCCTGGTGCCATTTTTCCAACAGCATGTGCTCATGTCATGTCTCTGTCATATTTTGTTAATTCTGGCAATATTTCCAACTTTTTCATCATTATTATATCTGTTACGGTTATTTGTGATCAATGAAGTTTAATGTTACTATTGTAATTGTTTTGGGTTGCCATGAACCACAGCCATACAAGATGGCAAATCTAATCGATAAGTGTGTGTGTCCTGACTGCTCCACTGACCGTCCATTTTCCCATCTCTCTCCCTGTTCTTGGGCCTCTCTATTCCTTGAGATACAGCAATATTGAAATGAGGCCAATTAATAATCCTACAATGATGTCTAAGTATTCAGATGACTAATCAATGTGGTAGACTTCATTGTCTTATTTTAAGAAATTACCACTGCCGCCCCAACCTTCAGCAACCACCACCCTGATCAGTCAACAGCCACCAACACTGAGGCAAGACCCTCTAACAGCAAAAAGATTACAACTCACTGAAGACTCAGATGACAGTATTGTTTCAGGAATAAAATATTTTTCATTAAGTTTTGTATAATTTTTTTAGACACAATACTGTTCCACATTTAATAGACATAACTTTTGTATACACATAACTTTTAAACACACTAAGAAAACAAAAAATTCATGTGACTTGTTTTATTGTGATATTTACTTTATTGTAATGGTCTGGAACCAAACTCTCCATATTTCCAAGGTTTGCCTGTATCCAGGGGTCATCTGCTTACAGATGATAACTCTATCTTGGGGATTCCACAGATCAGGAAGAATGGGAGTGGGAGAGAGGGAGACTGGGAAGGAGGTTTTGGATAGGTAGGCAGAGAATCAAGAGAGAATAAGGACATCAAAACCCAGGGAGGAGAGAGTATCCAGAAGGATAGAGGTGAAGAAGGGTGAAGACTGAGAAGAGGTCACCAGGTACAGCAATGAACAGATCAGCAGTAATCTTCAGGCGAGTGGTGAAATCAACCCAGATTGCCAGGAGTCAGGAAATGATTGGGAGATGAGGAAATAGAAATATAGAGTAGGATGGAACAAGACAGAATTTCAAGTAGAAATGGCTCTAAAAGTGAAGAGAGGGACAACAGCTTGAAGGAATAGTAGGGTCAAGTGAAACTTTTTTTAAGGATGGGAAAGATGAGGACACATGTAGATATGAGGGGAGGAACCTATAGAGGAAGTGATTGAAAATTGAAGAGGGAGAGAAATGACTGAGGGGACTGCTGAAGGGAGACAACAGGCTGTAGAAAGAGAAGTGCTGTCACTTGATTTCCTGAACCTCAGTCTGTAAAATGGGGACAGTGTTTACTTCATGGAATTGTTGTGGGGAAAGCACTGGCAACCTTAAAAGCCCTACACAAGAATTAATTCTGTAGTTTTTCAGTCATGTCTGACTCTTTGTGACCCCATTTGGGGTTTTCTTGGCAGAGATACTGGAGTGGCTTACCATTGTCTTCTCCAGCTCATTTGACAGATGAGGAAACTGAGGAAAACCAGACTAAGTGACTTACCCAGGGTCACATAGCTAGTAAGAGTTTAAGGCCAAATTTGAACTCAGGATTTCCAGTCTCCGTGTCCTGTGCTCTATCCACTGAGCCATATAGCTGCCCTATGAAAATATAATAAATTTTCATTATTGATTCTCACAATAGCCTTGTGAGATAACCAGTCAATTAGCTAGCATTTATTAGGTGCCTACTCTATATCATACACTGTATTAAGTGCTAGGGATATAAAGAAAAGGAAATTCTGTTTTTAAGGAGCTCAGAGTCTTAAGGCAGGAGGAGTGGAAGGTAAGACAATAAACAAGCCACTATGGATAAATACATTAGAGGTGGTCTTAAAGGGAAGTCACTTAGATTAAGGGGCATTGGAAAAGCCTTCTTGAAGCAAGTAGGACTTTACCTGAGACTGGAAGGAATCCATGGAAGCCAGGAGGTAGTGATAAGGAAGGGGCCACATGGGGGACAGTATTAGGAAATACACTTACCCCTTCCACATTGCCCCTTCAGTTTGGAAAATCTTCATAAGATATATCATAATACCATATGTATGTATATATACACATATATTTTTTCTGAGTTTCTGAACTCTCTGTGTCCTCTACTGGCCTGTCATCTGCAGCTTCTGCAAAACTCTCCCAAAAAGTCCCATTTAATTTCTCATGCTGACCTGCAATTTATAGAAATTGTGATGGGGAAAGTCATGTGGAAGGGATAACTGTTGTGTATAGTAAGGAATAGCCGAGAGGCCAGTGTCACTGAATCATAGAGTATATAGAAGGGAGAAAGGTGTAAGAAGCCTGGAACGGTAGCGAGGGGCTGGGTTATGAAAGTCTTTCAAAACCAAACAAGATTTTCTTTTTCACTCTGGAGGTAAGAGGGAACCACTGGACTTTATTGAATAGGAACCTGACAAGGTAGCTGGAACAACTGCTTTACAAGTGAGAAAATGGAGTCTCAGAAGGGATGGGCATCTTATCAATAGTCACATGGAGATGAGTGTAACCTTTATTTGGCCATCTTCACATTCATTCTCTTTCCTGTCTTCTTCAATGCCCAGGTGGGTTGAGTAAGGGGCTACTTCTAAACTTGATCTCACTCTCCATCCATCGACTTCATTTTCTATAACCCATCTACTCATCCAGAATGAAGTAATCTACACTTGTTCTCCCTTCCAACCAGTGTTTATTCTCTTCAGTGTCTTTTCTCCCTCCTCTCTCCAACCCCAAAGACTGAGATATCCTTTCAGAGCAGTATCTTGAGGGAAGGGATAGGGATGAACAAAGCCCTGACAGCAGGCTCCTGTCCAATTGAGAAGCTGCCCCTAAGTAGAACCTATTTCTTTCTCTGACTTTACTGGAAGCCTACCCTGCATAGTATATTCTAAGAGGGCAAAGAAAATTCAAATGGTCAACCTACCCAATGGACATTGTCAAATCATAAGGTCACTTCAGAATAGAGCCCCTCTCTTCACTAGTCCATTGGATAATTCTTCTATTTGAGGGAAAAGCCCCGGATTAGCTATCCCCGACGCTCTGTACTCAACTACCATGCCTCCTTGAAGGTACACACTATCTTTCTTTCTCATATTTGTATCCCCAGTGCTTAGCACAGTTCCTGGCACACAGTAAGGACTTAATAAATGCTTATTGACTGACAAGCATTGTACCATTGACACTTTTGGTCACCTGATGCCAAATCTCAAAGACCTTATTGGAAGCTCCTAAAATTATCACTAATGCCCCCAGTTATTACTCCAAGTGAGTCATCCTACTGTTAAGGATCCTCTCTGGTCTTGGTGTGACCCATGGGATAGTACTGAATTTGGGCCTGACCTAAGAACTCCCCTTCTCCAGCATAGTGCTGCTGCAACCCATTCCAGGCTGCACTCATTAAGGAATGATGGCCCTGGGGGGAAGCAGCTTCCAGGAATAGAGCTGGAATATAAGAACTGCTCTCCAGCCTGCATCCAGTGCTTACTCTGTGGCCCAGAAAGAGACTTGTCATGGCCTATATGGCTCCTCCATTTTCCCACGGACTCTGGGTCTCCCTCCTCTCTGCTCTCATTTTTTAATGTCCTCTGTGGGAAAAAGATCTAGGTTAACCATAATGACTAGGTGAAAGAAAAGTTGGGAGGATCCAGCATTCCCCTGGAGAACGTCTCCATGGGCATATTGAAATTGCATGTGGGGATATGCAAGTGAGCAGGGGCAAGGTTTTGGTTTCTTCCATCTACCTGAATATGGCCAGCAGGGGCATGCTGAGATCCCACATCTAATCCCCACCCTTTTCTTCTATATTTATTACCCAACGTTCAGCACTCCCACTTTTACCACTAGACTGACTTTTAAAGTATGACTCCCTTCAGTAAAGTCTTCCCGTGCCCGTTCTCACAGTGCCCTTGCCAGCTGGCACCAGGTCCTTCCAACACTGAAAACTTGCTCTCTCCAATGCCCAGGGCCCTCCTTGGCCAGGACCTCTCATTGGATCCTCTCCATGGAAATCGGCGGGCATTGGGCAAGGGCAGCTGTGGACAGAGGGGAGGACTCACTGCCATTGCTTCTGTTGCTTCTCGTTTGAACCCATCCTTGGTCCTTCTGAAGTAGGACCAACAAAATCTCATTTTACAACAGTGCTAGATACACAGTCTGGTATGATGCTTAGCATTGGGCCAGGTACACAGTAAGTGCTTCATAATAAATACTTGTTGATTGCTTGAGTATGAAAAGAGTGACAGATTTGGAGTTAGACGACATGAGTTCAAATAACTTCAGGGAACTTCCTTACCCCGCTCTGACCCACTGCTCCTATCTCTGTAAAATAGAAAAGTTGGCTTAGATCAGGCATTTGTAACCCTTTTTTGTGTCTTCGACCCCTTTGACAATCTAGGGAAGCCTATTTATGCGCAGGCTTACAAAAGGAAAGCAGTTGTATTGAAATACTATTGTCAAAATATTTAAAAAACAAATTCATGGAGCTCTGGAAATCTCCAGAACTCTTGGGGGTCCATGGACCCAAGATTCATAAACCTTTCAGGGGTGGGGAACCTGCAGCCTCGAAGCCACATGTGGCTCCCTAGGTCTTCAAGTGCAGCCACATGTGGTCTTGAGGTTATAAGTTCCCCACCCCTGAATTAAATGATCTCTGAGGGACCTTTTCCTAGATTCCTGTGATCCTATATGAGTCTAGCCTGTTGATCTCTCTACCCAACCCCTTCCTTATAAACTTTCATGCAGTGGACTTTTGAAGGAGGTGGAGAGCAAGTCCTGAGATGATTCCCCAGTTAGGAGCCTGGTCATTTAGAGGGCGTTGGTATCACGGATACCCAACCAGGAAGTAGGAAAGGGCCAAGATGGGTTTGTGGGGGAAGATGCCTATTGCAGCATGGAAGAGGGTTACACCCAGGGACAAAGAGGAAGGGAAGGGGCCTCCAGGAACTTGGGCCAGACCAGAGTTTATGCAAGGCTGCTCTGGGACCTCCCATTCCTCTCAGCCTAGTGGGAAAACTGGCCATGGAAAGTAGGCCCTCCCTCTAGGCAGCCTCCCAGAAGACCAGTACTTCATTCTCTGGATGCTATTTTGACCTCTTCAAAAAGAACCCAGGCAGCTGAGTCTCCCGGCTCCTTCTCCCTGCTGTCCCAGTTCGCAAGTGATGGAAATAACAGAGAATGCAGCTGTGGAAAGGCAGTGTCTGCTGGTGGGTAATGGCCCCCAGACAGAGCCAGAGTCACTGTTCAAGGCTGATTTATAACAGGTAAAATCAGCCTGCCTTGGATGGCAGTCAGCCGTCTGCTGGCCGACAGGGTGGCGAGGTTGTCCAGGATTTGAGACTCAAGCTGGCCCTAGGCCAAAACCTTCTCCACAGCAGGATGCTTTGGGTCTGGAAAGTGGGAGCTTTCACCAGACATGGAAACTGACCTTGGCTGAAGAACTGGAGGGGAGGGGGCTCTGAAGAGGGAGAGGGGACAGGAAACAGGGGCCTAATCCCAGACAAGGCTCCCACTGTCTGGGAAACTAATTAGAAGGCCGGGAAGAGTGGGGCTGCTGTTTGGCCTTTCCCCAGTCACTAGCTCCAGGTCTTCAGGTTAGGGATGGAGCGTGGCAGGGGCTCTCACTGGCAACTCATCCCCTGAGGTCTATTGAACTTGGCCCAGCTCAGAGCCTGCTGTCACTTTCTCAATGGTAAGCAAATAAATGCAGGAATAAGATTTCCCCAGAAAGGGGAAAGAGAAGGGAAGGAAGGAGACTCTTTTACTCAGAAAAATGTGTTTATTTATAGTTAAGGAAGATAACCAGCAATTTAATGAGAGAAATTTCCTAAATGGACCTCAATCAGCCAATGAAGCAACTCAGTATTTGTTGAATAACCACTCTCTGTCTAGTCAATATTAGGAATCTCAGTTAAGAGAAATCCTGCTTTCAGCTCTCGTATAGCCCAAATAGGGAGGAAAAAATGAGGGGAAAAATCATTCAAAAATACAAGACAGTATAATAAAAATTTTTAATCAGTTATTTTGATTTATTTTAAATTATTAATTTTTAAAGGAATTATTTTATTAATTGGCCCTCTAAGGCTTACAACAAGCTTTACACACAATCTCCATTAAATCTCCCAACAACTCTGAGAGGGAGATTCTTCAGGTATCATTATCCCCATTTTATGGATGAGGATGTATGAGGTTTTGGGGGTGTTCAGGGAGGACTAGCACAGGAAGGGCTGGCAGAGCTCTTTTCAGGGCTGCTCATCCAATACTTTTGGTGTCTACCTGACTCACCTGTGGCTCCAAGAAGCTGTAGGATGCACAATGGCCACATCCTGGTAAACTGTCTCCCCTGACAGTTTAAACCAGATTGAAGATAACTCTCAAACTGTGAGTTAGGGGAACTTCTACCCCATGCACTCAAAGACTTCCCCCACCAGAATGGATGGATGAAAACAGTTTGTTCCAAGAGCCACGAAGGCGGATGAAGCAGGCTCTCTACAGCGCTTAGAGCTTGGTTAAGCACCAAGGACACCGAGGTCATCCACTGCACCCCGGACTATCACCAGTCATCTTGACATTTGTCCTGCCACTAGACTTCAGTGACTCTGGAAAAGAGAGTGAAGCTCATGACTTTGTGTAACTCTGTCTTACTTAAATCCAGTTCATGCACAAATCAAGACATCATCCTGTGTTGTCATGGGTCCTCTTCAAAAAATGAAGAATGAGCGACAAGAGATAAGGAAAATGATATCTGTTTATGGAAAGCCACTTAACTCACTGACTTAGTCCCTTTAGCAATTCTGCACAAGGCCTAAGAAGCCTCAAATTAGACATAAATTATGTCTAGACGGCTCCCCACACTGATGAGGCCTGGGGATGAACCCACCATGAACGTCTGTCTTCAACTAAGTCTGGAGAGAATTGCCACCAGCTTGACTGAAATGTGATGTCTTTTTCCTTCACAAAAACTTTCAGAGGTTAAATTACTGAAGCCTTACATTCTCTCAGGAGAAATAAAATGTACCCACAATGATCTTAGACTAAATGCCCCTCACATATGAATATAGATCAAAAGCTAGAAAGAAACTTACAAGTCATCTGATAAAACCGCTTCTTTTTGCAGATGAGGAAATTGAGGCCCAGAAGGGCTAAGTAACTTAATCAAAGTGAGATTCAAACTCAGGTCCCAAGATCCTCACTTCAGCCCTCTTTCTACTTTACCATCCATACTCTGAGCTCCAGAAATATTTGTGGAATGAATGAATGGAGCCTGGAAATCCAATCAGGTCAGGTCAGACACACAATGGGTCTGTTTCCTTTTCCCTGGAATCTTCAGGTAGGGATTGCCCCTATGGAAGGCTGCCTAGTAGACTTCATCCTTGAGGGATATCTGGGGCCTTGACACATCCCCCACACAAATGCCTGGAATTGACCAATGTTTTCTTCAATAACCAGTCAGGTTGGGGGAATCCTGTTCCTCACTGAAGTATAGCTACTGTTGTTTGGCGTTGTTCTCGAAGAGGACCACAACATCTGGGAGGTGATGCCATGACATGCAAGTGAATTGGATTTAAGTGAGGGAGAGCTATGCAAAGATCAGCTATGGCTCTGTGCATTTTAAGGGGTCAGTGCCACACTCTGTATTTGGTCTGCCTCCCTTTTACAGACAGCAATAGAGAACTTTGAAATAAGGGGGAAAAGAACCATGTGGGAAGGGAGGTGGTTGAGTCTCTGGTGTGATTCCCATCCTCCCTTGGTGATGACTTTGATGACCACGGCTCAGACTCGTAATGTCTCTAGTTACATACAGCACACTGACCAGAGGAAAAAAGCAGCTGGCTTGGGAGAAACCCTTGGCTTCATCTGCCTCCAAAACAGACCCTTCTCTTTGGTTTGGTCCTCTCAGAATGCTGAGAAAGCCCAGACTCCCAAGCCACAGGAATAGGACAAAGGCTTCAGATTGTCCTCCAAGAGCTTAGCAGTTAGTCATTGAATATTTATTGAGCATTTACTGTGTGCAAGTTTCTCCATTAAGGGTTGTGGGCAATCTGTGAATGTCTCTAAGACATGATCTTTGACCTCAAGGAATTTACATGTGATTTATAAAATTGTTGGCAGATTTAAAGACGGGTTAATTTATGTGGTGAAAACAACAGGTATAGACTAGTCCAGAGGAGAGAGAAATCACTGAAGGCTGGAGGAGTCAAGCAAGGTGGGCCTTGATTTGGACTTAAAGGGCAGGTAGGATTTGGATAAGCAGAGGAGAAAGTGAAATGGAACAAGGTGAAATGAGGTGGAAGGGCAGGGATAGGCATGGTGTATTCATGGGACGTGAGGAGGCTGACTTGTCTAGAAACAGCCTGTGATGAGGGAATTGACGAGTGAAAAATAATCCCAGAGTGGTGGAGAACTTTAAATTCCAGGAACAAAGGTTTATACTTAATATGATAAAAATAGGGACTCAGAATTGATGCCAGGTGGAATGAGCGGAAGCAAGAGAACATGTTCTACAATGTTCTAATAGCGATATTTTAAAGAAAAGTAACTTTGAAAGATGGAAGAACTCCGATCAATGACTCCAGAGTCCAGTCAACAAGGATTTACTAAGTGCTTTAAGTGCCTACTATGCACCAGGCACTGTGCTTAGCAAGTCAAAAGCATTGCTTGTCTTCAAGGAGCCAACAATCTAATGAGAGAGATGACATTCAAAGAACTATGAAGTATGTATGTATATGTGTGTATGCACATATACATATATCTGTATAAGTGAGTGTGTGTGTGTGTGTGT
>CM053769.1:129626416-129684692 GCA_028658325.1 Potorous gilbertii
CATTCAAAGAACTATGAAGTATGTATGTATATGTGTGTATGCACATATACATATATCTGTATAAGTGAGTGTGTGTGTGTGTGTGTGTGTATAGAAATATATAAAGAGACAAGTCGGGGGGGGGTAGGTTTGGTTGTTTGAATCATGTCCAACTCTCTATGACCCTGCTTGGGTTTTCTTGGCAAAGATACTGGAGTGGTTTGCTATTTACTTCTCCGGCTCATTTTACAGATGAGGAAACTGAGGCAACCAAGGTGAAGTGACTTGTCCAGGGTCACACAGTTAGGCAGTGTCTGAGACTGGATTTGAACTCAGGAAGATGAGTCTTCTTGACTCCATGCCCAGCACTCTATCCATTGCGCCACCTAGCTGCCCATTGGATAAAGCAGGATTAAAAAGCAGTCCTGCCCACCTCCTATCAGAGATGGTGGACTTTGGGTGCAGAGCACGACATATATGTTTAGAGGTGGCAAACACGTGGATTTGTTTTACCTAATTATGCATATTGGTTATAAAGTTTTTGTTTTTCTCCATTGGAGAAGATTTCTGGGGAGAGAAATGAATAATAATGTTACCTCCAACCCCCCCTCACCCCCAAAAGAAAGATGGTCATTGAAGCATTTTTGAAAATGCACAAAAGGGAGCAGAGGGAAGTTTGAAAGGAAATATTTTCAAGTCAATTGACTTCAAAAGTAACATAATGAATGTAGTATACTCTTTCAAAAAAGCAGGCTATATGGAATACAGATTCATGGTTTCACATATAAATCGTGGCTTTCTATTCTATTTTCTATATGAAAATGTCCATGGGGGGGTGGGGGAGTTTGAGCTTCAAAATTTTAAAAATTAGTTTTTTAAAAAGGATAATGACCAAACTTGGCCCCAAAGAAGAGCTATGATTATGAACATCTCTCTTGTCTTTGCAGAGGTGGGGGCCTATGGGTACAAAATACTATATACATATATATATATATATATATATGGACTTCACTATATATATATGTATATGTATATATACATATATATATAGTG
Organism: Potorous gilbertii; assembly: GCA_028658325.1. Classification (NCBI taxonomy): domain Eukaryota; kingdom Metazoa; phylum Chordata; class Mammalia; order Diprotodontia; family Potoroidae; genus Potorous; species Potorous gilbertii. Next base: position 129,627,449 of record CM053769.1, read on the forward strand.
AAGTCCATTCATTTATTGATTAATTTTACTGAGTGGCTGTTCTTTTTCCTTTTTATTCTTTGTGACAGGGGTGCTTCTTTGGGTAGGGAAGCAGAGGACAAATTTAGAAATGAAGGTGGCATTTTTAAAAAAAATAAAAATAATAATTTTTTTTAAAAAAAGAAATAAGATATCATGTTGCTTGCCTTCTCAGGGAAAGGGCAAGGGAAACTGGGTAGGAAAGAATTTGGGATTCAAAGTTTTAAAAAAATAAGACAAGTGTTAATAAAAAATGTTTTTACATGTAACTGAAAAAAAAAATAGATTAAAAAAAAAATAGGGACCCGTTGAAGGTTTTTGAGTGGAGGAGACAATAAAAGTAGCATTTACCAGTAATAGAATGGAGTGGGCAGTAATGCTGATCTGGGAGTCAAGAGTCCTGGGTTCCAATTCAGGTTCTACATGACCTTCCACAGAACACAGAACTATAGAATGTTAGATCTGGAAGGGACCTCAGAGATCTTCTAGCCCAGCCCTATCATTTTCCAGTTGAAAAAACTGAAGAAAGTGAGGACAATAACTTGCCTGAGGTCATACAACTAAATAGTGGCAGAGTACTGAATGAATCATATATTTAGAATTCATTATGTGCAAAGCTCCATGAAAAGTGCCAGATACAAATAGAAAGACAAAATATCTCTTGCTTTCAAGGAGCTCACATTCTAATCAAGGGAAACAATATATGTGGAAGGTTCCAGCTGCAAGTCAGCTGAAAAGGTCCTTTCAGCAAAGTGGATGGCAATGTGTCTTCTTTCGTGTCTTTTTCATTAATAAAAGCACATCTATTTCTGATGTTGACCATTTGACAGTAATAAGGACCTTGGATGCTTCCAGGGAGGTGAGAACTGGACCACCCTTTACAAAGGTGGCTTCTCTAGACTGTGGCTATGGGGGTCACCTGGATTTAGGGCTAGTGGTCCGGGAGATACTGCTGCTTCTGGGTTGTTGATGTCTCTTCTCAATTTTCTCATCTGTAACGTGGAGGTAATAAACCTGCTAGAGCTTGCCTGCCTATTAGGGGCAGTTGGTCAGTGGTTGGCATTTGTAGCCATGGGGATGGTGTGCCTCTTACCAGGGTTACTGCCTTCATGGCTATGGTACAGTGATAGAAAACTAGACTTGGAATCAAGATCTGCCCAATCTGGCCTTATGTACTTATTAACTGTGTGACATATCACTGTTTTTCTCAGTCTTCAGTTTCTTCCCTTATAAAATGGGGATAGTAGTACTTACTACACACAGGGTTGTTGTGAGGATCGTATGAGATAACATATGTAAAATCTTAAGGCATTCCCCAAATACTGGCGTTGATGACAATGATGATGACGATGACGATGATGTCATCATCTGCAGGAGGCAATCTGGAAGCAGGACAGATGGAGGGCAGGACTCTTCTGTCCTCAAAGTTCTTGAGCTCAGGGTTCTGGGCTCTCTCCACTAGGGACTCAGGGGAAAGCGTCAGTTAATTTAATCTACCTGGGTTAAATTATGGCTACCACATGTGGCCTCCTCTCTCCTGCAGTGTTTCAACCTACCCTTAATGATGACATTGGTCGGCAGGTGGTGATGGTGGGTGGTGAAGACGACAGCCTGGCTTCTCTGGATGATGGTTGCCAAGCCAGACTGGAAGTAGGGCAGATGGAAGGGAAGGGGTTGTCATTTCTGGAGCTCATGGGTTTACCTGCCCATTGGTACTGATCGATGTAGTATAAAAATGTTGGATTTGGAGCCAGTTCCTACTTACAAGCAATGTCGCTCTGGGCAAGTCAACCTATCTGAGTCTCAATTACTGAATCTATAAAATGGAGACAATAAAACCCACAGTATCATTCGCAACCTCACAGGGTTATTATGAGTCCCAAATGAGATAATATGTGATCATATGTACTTTTTAAGCCTTAAAGTCAACTCTTATTATTGAAGTCAAGTTTCCTGCATTCACTGCCCTTTCCACTCTGCCCTACTGTCCCCTACATTTCACTGAACTTCACTTTCCTCATTTGTAAAGTAGGACATATCACCATCCATGCTACCTCTTCCCACGAGTTATACTCCCATCTAATCTGAGGAGAAAGAGAGAGAGAGGGAGAGAGAGAGAAAGAAAATGAGTCTCGTTTTGGAGAAGTCTGAGACTTTATTTAGACAAGAGCAGGACCTCTCTGAGGGCTGTTGATCCTGGGGTACATTTGAGAGATCAGATGGAAACCATGTTAGATTTCAGTGGCCTCCAGGCCAGGGAACAAGACCCACGGGGTTCTGGGCCCCATAAGGGCAATGACAGCTTCTCCCAGATGCTGGCAGGGTCTTCCCAGCCGAGTGAGGCGAGGTTTTCCATGTTTGGTCCTCAGTGGGGCTCCGCAGGCCCAGGTCCAGCCGTATAACCCTTTGACAGATCCCCACAGCTGTGGCCACACATGTGCTGAGCCATCAGAGAAGTGAGTCCTCTTAGACAGGAGAGAGAGAGAAAGAGAAAGAGGGATGGCCAGAGGGAGGGCCGGAGGGAGGGGGGCAATAAGGCAGTCAGCAGAGAGGGAGGGAGAGCAACCCGGAGCTGCAGCTGATCAGAGCAGCAGGTGCTGGGCCTAGAGCTTGTTTAGCCAGGATGTGTTTACTGGTCTCTCCTCCCTCTGTGCCCTCCTACACCCTTATGCTCCAGGGCCTCATCCAGCCGGGCAGACCTTCCATCCCTCAGTGCCCAGCTCTCCAGCCTGTTGTGGGCTCAGCATTGCCCCCAGGCCCTCCCTGCCTCCTGGAGTTTATTATCTTGAGCCAGAGATGAGAGGACATCAGGAGATTGGACATCCCTCCCTTTGCTGCATGCCTGACAGGTGCCCAGTTTCCTTCTTTATAAACTGGGGATAACAATGCCCTAGGGAGGCTCCCTCATAGGGCTGTTATGGGGGAAGCACTCCATAAATCTTCATGTGCTTAGAGCTAGAAGGGACCTTAAAGGCAATCTGGTCTGACCCCTCCTCACTTCCCTGTTTTACAGGTGAGTAAACTGAGGGACAAGAGAAAGATTTGCCCAAAGTCACACCAGTATTACACACATCACAGCTAGGATTTGACTCCAGAGGTTGTACTCTTCCCAATGTACTCTACCATGCTGTCCTCAAGGTTTCCTCTGACTCCAAAACCTGTGTTCCAGTTCCTGCTTGAACCCGCCTAGTCACAAGGTGCTCACTAGCTCACAAGGGACACTGCTCCACTGCTGGACAACCCTGATTGCTAGAAAGTTCTTTCCTTGAGGAGAGAAGATTAATGTATTAGAATCAGCTATATGAAACAGCTGTCATTTATAGAGCAGTTTAAGGTTTGCAGATATTCTAGAGACTGTTGTTATCAGCATTTGACAGAAGAGGGAACTGAGGCAAACAGAGGTTGACTTGCTCAGTGTCACACAGTTAGTAAGTAGTGTCTGAGGTCAGTTTTGAACTTGGGTCTTCTGGATTCCAAGTTCAACATTCAATCTATTGCCCCACCTAGCTGCAAGAGATCATATGCCCAGGGGCGCACACAAAAATGGGGAGAAAGCCAATATTACAGGAGCCCAGGCAGGCTATGTAAGTGTGAACAACCAGAACTAAATATTCAAGTGTGTATTCTTTCTATACTCATGTGGGGAAGGTGTCAAGTCTGGGTGTCCCCTTCAGGAGAAGAGTTATCTAAGATTTGAGCATCCCGTCATTGATGGATTCAGTTTCCCCATGTTGCTAGCTGACTCACCAACCCCAAACAGGACTGATTTTGATACTTCTCAAAGCAACCAAGAAGAGACAGAGGGACAGAGACAGACAGAGACAGAGACAGAGAGAGTCATACCCGAAAAGCCAGCCCTGCTTTTTGCTTCTTCATGAACAGTGGGCCAAGGGTTGGTTGCTCATTGAGCAACCTCTTATCGAGTTGGAGTGTATCTAGAGGTCAAACAAGATGGCGATAGGCCTGAAGACCTCACTGTACAAGGATCAGTTGAAGGAGCTGAGGCTGTTTAGATTGGAGAAGAAAAGGAATTGGACTTTTTCTGCTTGGCCTCTGAGAGCAGAATTAGGAGCAATGGCGGCAATTTGGGCAGATTCCACCTGAGGAGAAACTCCAACATGGAAAAGTTTCCACAAGTGGAAATGGTCATCTACAAAGAGAGTTGGCTCCTCATCCCTGGCAGTTTTAAAAGTAGAGGCTGGATGGGATTTGGGCTAGATTGGGTTTAGACTAAAAGCTTTCTGAGACCCCTTCCAGCTCAGAGATTCTGTGATTCAGGAACCAAACTGCAATGATCTACACATAGTCTTCTGCCAACTGCCTCTCCCACAAGGAAGACTGTGGGTGCTCTCCCAGAGCCAGATCAGCAGGCAGAGATCGCCCAGGTGGAGGCTGGCAGCCAGATTCTGAGAGGACACATCACCTGTCTGACCATCACTCTGGTTGTCTGTAAAATGAGAAAGGATGAGATATAGAGATCGATGTATATGTGTATATATATGTACATATGTGTATGTGTGCATATGTAAGTAAATCAACATACCCACCCACCATGTTGATGTATCACAAGGCTATTATTGTAGGAATACTGTCTAAACCTTAAAGTACCATGTAGAAGATGGGATAGGGACTGGATTTGTGACATAATGACCTCCCAGAGGAGGAAAGTGCCACTACCAATGCAGGTTGATGCCTTCTTTTCGACTTATTTGGCAACTAGGTGGTGCAGTGGGTAGAGATCCAGGCCTGGAGTTACTAGCCCCAAACAGGACTCTTATGCTTCTTAAAGTAACCAAGGAGGAGAGAGACAGAGATGGTTCAAATCTAGCCTCAGACACTTACTAGCTGTGTGACCCCAGGCAAATCACTTAACCCTGGTTGCCTCAGTCTTCATCTGTAAAAAAAAAATGACCTAGAGAAGGAGATTGAAGACTGCTCCATTGTCCTTACCAAGAGAACTTCAAATGGAGTCATGAAGAGTGTGATATAACTCAACAGCAACAACATCTGCCACCTATGGTCTTAAAGAGTTGCCAAGGGTAGAAAGGTGAGCCCATGATGCTCTGAACTGCAGCCTGATGTAACCGAGAAATTTTTAACAAAATAAATAAAAAATTTAATAAAATAAAGATAATATTAATATGTGGTTTTCTAAGTCAATATGCAACCCACAGGGATGTTTCCCTCAGTGCCACCTGTTTCCACTTGAGTTTGTCTCTGCTGGGCCAGGGCACTGAAAAGTTCAATGATTTTCCCAGGGTTTCATAACCCTCAGAGGCACAGGGCTCAAATCCAGGCCTCTAAAACCACTCTCCATCCACTATCCCAGTTCCTTCTCCAAATATAAGATGTGGGTTATTCTTAACTGCCTCATATAGTTGTGAGGAAATAAACTTTAAAGTATGACAAGAGGATGAGTCACTACGTTTATTTCTAAAAAGAGTTTAAGGAATTATCTGTGTCCCACCAGCCATCAGAGCTAGAAGGGACCTTAGATGGCATCCAGTCCAGCCCGCAGCCTTATTTTATAGATGGATAGAACAAGTATGAAGTCAAGATCCAATCCAAGCCTTCTAGCCAGGGTTCTCTTCACCACACCCCACCACCGAGGAGTAATGCTGATCCTGCTTTAGTAGCATCCTCTCCTCAGCTCCCGTGGCCCCCATCCACCCAAGTCACCTCAGCCCCCTACCCTAGAATTTGCTCACACACACACACACACACACACACACACACTGCTGTCTCCCCAGTCATTAAGACAAATCTGAGTCTCTAATCCCCAAGCTGTCACCTGGAGCCCAGGCCCAGCAGCAGCCTGGGCATCCGTGGAGGCTGGGGAAAGAACACCTGGTGCTTATCTTGGGTGTAGCATGAGCATGCTTAATTAGGATGATGGGCGGAAAGAGTTCTTTCATTAGGAGCTGGGGGCAGGTTGCTGTATTTGCTGGAAGTAGTCTTGGCCAGGTGTATACAGAGTGGATATTGCACCAGGATGTAGCCACCTGAAAGCTAACATGCTGGACGAGTCTTGGCTGACACCTGGGGAGAGAGGTGGAGACAGGAGGGGGATTCAGGCTTTCTCTTTGATTTTCACTGACTTGTTCTACCTCTCTCTTTTTCCTTCCTTCCCCTCTGCTCCCTCTGCTTCTTCCCCACCCTTTTGCAACACCTCTAGCAGATAGTACAGAGAAGAAGGCAGCGACGATGCCAGACTCACCGGCTGAGGTGAAAACGCAGTCCAGATCGACCCCACCCAGCATGCCACCCCCACCTCCAGCCGTCACCCAGGGAGCCACACGCCACCCTTCCTTCACACCAAACACAAGTAAGTAGTCACCCCACACACCGGGAGGCCCTACCACCATGGGGAGACATTTATAATATGGTAGAGTGTTAGAAATGTCATCAGACAGAGACTGACTCTCCCATTTTAAAAAGGAGGAAACTAAAATCCAGAAAGAGGCAGTAATTTGCTAAAAGTCACAAAGCTCGTTAGTGATGAAACCTAGATGAAGGCAGAGGTCTCCTGGTTCTCAGTCTGATGATATCACCACTGTGTCACTAGGTTAAGTCATTCTTCCCGATGAGAACTGCCAAGCTATGGGGACCCAGTTTCCTCACCTATAGAATGAGGCAATTCTAACTGCAGAATGTCTAAGGTCCCATGAGTGAAGTTACAGCTGTATTGGACAGATGAATGGGCTAAGGGTGCATTGTTTTTAATCTCATCTTGTTCTGCACCAGCACTCCAGGCATCTCCATATCTCATGACCATGTGTCCTCTCCCCGCTTCCAGTGTTCCATTATGTGTTGTCTCCTCATTAGACATAGAAGCTTCTTAAGAGTGGAGACCAGCAAAGTGGCTAATATTTGCATCCCTAGTACTAAACAGAGTGCTTGAAACAGAGGATACACTCACTAGATGTTCTATCTAGAATAGAAAAAAGGGTTGTTTCAAGGTGAAAGGATATTAGAGAATATTACCCATGGCCCCTCAAGGATGCAGAAAAGCATTGGGCCCACCCATATCCAGTCTTTAGTCTGGGATCCCCAAAGGGACTGCCAAAAATGATGCCCTACTGAGTGGTTGGTCAGTCTTCTCTGATCTGGATACCATGCGATCTAGCGCCTCCGGTTGGACCTCAGCTATGTCAGAAGCACTGTGCTCAAAAAGAAATCTATCCTCACACCCATTTTTTTTTTAAAAAAGGTTTTACTTCTTTATATACTCCACTCATTTCCTGATATATATCTCCCCACCTCTAAAAAATGCCTTATAATGAAGGAAAACAATGGGAAAAAAATCAGTCAACGTAGCACCTGTGTCTAATGGGATATGTAACTTTCCAGACTCTGGGTCACCCACCTCAGCAGACAGGAGGGAATTCCGGGTGTTTCTTCATCTATTCTCCGTGGTTAAGATGCGTCATTCCAGTTGATCAAAATTCAGGATTCTTTTTCTGTATGTCATTGATCATACTTCTATAACAATTCTTCTTATGTTGCTCTTTGTCAGTTCTCCCCAGACTTCTCTGAATTCTTCCTACTCATTTTTTTCTTGTAAAGATAATATTATTACCTTAATCTGCCATGGTTTGTTCAGCCCTTTCCGGACCACTGAGCATCTACTTTGTGGTTTTTGGTTCTTTGTTTGCTACCCCACAAAGCAGTGCTATTAATATTGGGGTACACAAGGAAAATTCCTTTCTGTCTGACTTCCTTGGCACACATACCCATAGTCAAATCCTCATTCCAGATAAGCGAGTGGATCTCCCAGAACCACCTCTGTCTTCCATATTCCTACTTAGGTTCTAGGTGTCAAAGTCATTCTTTAGGGATTTCCAGGGGAATGAAAAATAGGATTATATTTTATCTTTATATCAAAAACTGACCTTTGTTTACCATGGAGAATAGGGTAAAATGAAGCCGTTAATGGTGATGTTAATAGGGAGGATGACTCTGCTGCTACCTTTGTGGAAATGAGGATAGCTATGGAAGATCTTTCTGAAAAGAATAATCACTTATCTATGACAGGCTTCTCTACCCTCCTCAGTAGAGAACAGCAACTGCTTTGTAGATTAGCAAAGTCAACTGGAGTTGGGCATTGGAATCCCCATCTACCTAGGGCGCATAGGAAATAGAATGCCGAATTGGGAGTCAGGAAGACATGATTCCAATCCTTCCTCAGCCACGGTTTCCTCATCTGTAAAATGGAGACAGTAGTAGCACCTTCCTCCCAGAGTTGTCGGAAGGATCAAATAAGATATTAGGTGGACATCAAGTGCTTTGCCAGCCTTAAAGCATGAATCTAATGTTAGCTGTCATCACCATCATCATCTGGGTCAGTAGTTCCTCATAAATTCCTTGTCTGATACTGTTGCATCTATTTTACAGAGAAAAAAAAATAAGAGACCTTAGCAATGAGCCCACGTCGTTCCATCGAACCCCATAACAAAGAGAGGATCAAAATTCACACCCCTTTCTCTGGTCTATGAATCTCCCTTCATCACCTGCTTATGAAGTCTCTTCCATCTCTAAATCTTTAGATTGTTGATTAACTCTGATGTCATCAAATTTTGGAGTCTTTTCTCCCCTCCTGGGACCCCTTTGTAGCATTCTTAGGCATAGCAGAGAGCTGATCCTGAAGGACTAGGAATCTGTGGTCCATCTCCCTCATTTTATAGAAGAGGAAACTGAGGCACAGAGTGCATTAAGCTTACACAGAGTTGCTTTTCATTCTGAAAACAGTAGAGTCCTGACATCCTTTCCATCTCCAAGCTTATGTGAATTGGCAGGTGTCTGGGCCTCAGACTCCAGAAGGACTATTGACAGGTAGACTTTAGCATCCCCCACCTCCACTCCTCCACGCCACCCCCTCAGGCTCCTGGCCACTGGGTTAGAGGCATCAAGATTTAGAGAGATAATTGAAGGAGAACTCTATTGAATAGGCTTCACCAACAAACATTTTAATCAATACAGGAAGGCAGCCCAAGTAAGCAATTAGATCACTTCGGGTAGCTCTGGATGAGCCAGCCCATCTGGTGGAGGAGGCAGTTTGGCAGGAGATCATGGTACTCCCAAGGTACTATGGGATGAGCTGGGCTGACTCCTTCCTTTCAGGCTCCTTTTATAGATCTGAGGTCCCTTTGAGAGTCGTGTGCCCCCAAATTGCTAAACGATCTGCCTCATCCTCCCTTCTCTCCTCCGTTGGTTAAGAAAGTGAGTTTCTATAAAATTGCTTAGATTTTCAGTGTCACTGAGGAATTTCCAAAGTCTGCTAGAAGGTTAAGAGCTAAAAGGGACCTTGGAACATAGAATGTCAGAGACAAAAGAGGACTTAGAACAGAGTGTCAGGGACTAGGAGGCAACTGGGACTATAAACTTAGATTTAATCTGGAAGTAGCATTCAAGAGGCTGGTATCAGGGAGGAGGGCACTAGGCCTAGAGTCAGGAAATCAAACCTGGGTCCTACTATCCACTCTCTAGGTGACCATGGGTAAGATATCTTCCGAGCCATAGTCTCTTTATTTTCCGTTTACAGAAGGCTAATCAGTCCCACTTGGAATCTATAAGGCACTCTGAGTGCCATAGTTATAGGAAGGTTGTATTCTTCCCCAGTCCTACCCTTCCATTTTAAAGATGGGGAAACTGAGATCCAGAAAGGGAAATCAAGTTTGCCCAAAGTCATACAGCAATGAAGTGGCAGAGTCAGAATGGCACAATCAGTTCCTTTATTCAGCTACTACCGTGTGTGATACAGTATTCTCACAAGAGACACACTTTCTCAGAGATCCTTCAGTCTGAACAAGACAGACACTAATGACTGTTTCATAGACTAGAAATCACATTCCCTGACTCTGGGTCCAAGAGTCCTTGCTACTGCAACTGCATTGGATGCCCTGCTCTGGCCTCTGCGCACTCTTGAAAACTCTCCTAATTTCTTCTGCAGTACCACAGTAACCTTTTGGTAGCAGTGGAAAAATCATCCAAAATTAAGATAATCACAGTTCAAGATCAAATATCACTTGTCTTTGCTTATTAAATTCCAAGGAGAAGTATCCGGGCATGGGGCAAAGGAGGCAGATTGTATGTGGAATAACACTTTGACAGTTAACTAAGTCTATGTCATACATTTATTCATTGAGAATTCATTAGAATGGGAAAGAAAAGAAATAAACATTTATTAGGCACCTACTAAATGCCAAGCCTGGTACTAAGTACTTTACAAATATTATCCTATTTGATCCTTATAATAGCCCTGGGAAGTGTTGTTATTAGCCCCGTTTTAGAGATAAGGAAACTGAGACAAACAGAGGTTAAGTGACTGGCCCTGGGTCACACAACTAGTAAATGATTGAGGCCAGATTTGAACTCAGATCTTCCAGATTCCAGACATAGAGCTCTATCCATAGACTACCTAGATACCTCTGTATCAGTTGAGTGCCTGCTGGGTGCCGTTATCCAAGTTCTTTTAAAGTCTTTAAATAGAGGCTGAATGAATATTTGAAAAGGATGCTTTGAGCAGGGGTTGGAGTGAATGTCTTTGGACCCTTCCTCCTCTAATCAGGGGATCAGAGGATTCAGAGTTAGAAGGAACCTTAGAGATCATGTAGTCCAAGGTTACTTAGCCTGGGGGGAGGGAGGAGGGGGATCTATGGATTTTTTTTAATTTGGTAACTTTATTTCAGCTTAATCTGTTTCCTTTGTAACTCTATGAGCTTCACATTATGCATTTAAAACCATGATTGCGAGAAGGGGGCCAGAGGCTTCACCAGCCTCCCAAAGGGGTTCACAACACAAAAAAGATTAAGAACCCCCAATACAGTGCAAACCCCTCAATTCACACATGAGGAAACTGAGGCACAGAGAAATGAAAAAAATCTACCCCAGTGAGTATCATTTTCAGGATTCGAACTCGGGTGTTCTGCGTCTAAAGCCAGTGGTGGTTTTTTCCTCCATTAGACTGTGAGCCTCTAATTCTAAGAAATCTTGTGGGGGGGGGGGTCTTTTTTTCCTTTCTCTTCTCTCCTCCCCCTCCCTGGCCAGTGGTCTCAGGCAGTGCAAATGTTGGTTTAGACGCCAGATGTTCCCTAATTAGGAATTGAGTTCTGATAAGCTGTGATCTGATGGGTTTTACATTTAATCCAAGCTTTGGAACAGATGTGATGGCTCTGTGTATGTGTAGATGTCCCTGGGTCCATGCCCCTCTCTCCCTCCCCCCATTACTTCCTCCCTGAGCATTTCCTATCCTGAATTTCACACACTCAGCCCCCAATTTTCTCTGCAGCCAATTTACTGGAACCAGGGACACTGTGTTTAAAGTGCACAGGGGTAAGGAAAGATAGACAGGTGGTCCTTTCGAAAATGGTTATTTTTCTCTCTTTTCCGGTGAACAATGAAAATCTGCTGCCTCTACTCCAGCCACAGACGGCCTCAGAGCTGGCCAGAGATTTGTTCTCTAAATCATTTAATACCCTAAAAGCCTAGTGGTTAACCACTTCAGGCGCCTGGATGCCCAGAAGGCTGAAAACAGCTCAGGGATGGATTATTGGGGGGAGCAGTTTCAGCGAATGGTAGGTGCTCCCCAAGTTGTTCACCCACCCCAAGACTAGAATTCACCAATTTCATTCATTAAACTTGGATTAAGATTGTAATGTGCTCAAAGTACTGCTGATACAAAGATCTTTAAATTATATCAACCTGCCCTCAAAGAGCTTACTGTCAGAGAGAGAAAGACAGACTGACTGAGACAGAGAAACAGAGTGAGAGAGAAACAGAGACAGACATAGAGACAAACTGACTGAGATAGAGAGAGAGACAGACAGAGAAACAGACTGACTGAGACAGAGAGATAGACAAACTGGCTGAGATAGAGAGAGACAGACAGACAGAGACTACCTGAGATAGTGACTTGGAGGAGTGGAAGAATTCTGAATGTCAGGGACTGGTTATAGGTTTGGCTAATTGTGCTGGACTATACAATATGTGAATGGTAATAACAGAAAGCTAGAAAAGTAGGTGAGAGAGTTTTAAATGCCAAACCAGACAACCTTGGAGGCAGTAGGAAACCACTGAAGATTTCTGAGCAGGAACATAACCTAGGGAGGGGCAGCTATATAGTTCAGCGGATAGAGCACTAGAAGACCTGAGTTCAAATTCGACCTCAGATGCCTACTAGCTGTATGACCCTGGGCAAGTCATTTCACTTCTTTTTGCCTAAATTCTTCATCTGCAAAAAGGGGACACGGTGGAGAAGAAAATGGGAAGTCACTCCAATATGTTTGCCAAGAAAATGATGTCACACAAAGTCAACTGAATAACAATGATGACCAGTGCATTAGGAGTCTGTTATAGTGGTTCAAGTGTAGTAAGTGTGTGAGTGGACAGAAGGGGACAGATGCAGGAAGTATGGTGGAGGCAGCATCGACAGGGCTTGGCAACCCATCAGCTATAGAAGATGATAGAGAGAAGTTGGAAAGAGGAAGGTTGAGGGAATTAGAAGAGTTTTGTTTGGGTGATATTGAGTTTGAAGTAGAAGTGAAACACCCAGGGGAAGTTGTCCAGCAGGCAGCTGAAAATACTTAAAATGAAGTTGAAAGGCAAGACTCAGGCTGACTCTATATGCAAGTGCTGTTATAAGTCTCATTTTACAGATAAGGAAACTGAGGCAAACAGAGGTTAAATGACTTGTCCTGGGTCACACAACTAGTAAATGTCTGAGATTGATTTGAAGTCAGGTCTTCCTGATTCCAGTCTTAGAGCTCTATCCATAGACCACCTAGGTGCCTCTATATTAGTTGAGTGCCTACTGGGTACAATTATCCAAGTTCTTTTAAGGTCTTTGAGTGGAGGCTGAATGAATTGTGGTGATAGTGATGAATAGTGACATGGGAGTAGATCAGATCTCTAAGTGAAAAAGTGTCAGGGGACAAAAGAGTGGGAGACAGAGCCCGTATTTCGGAGACAGGGAATGGAACAAAAGAAGGGGGCTGAGAAGGAGCAATCAGAAATAAAGGGAAAGCCCTGGGGAGAAAGAACGGTCATGGGAGCCCAGGGCTGAAAGAGTATCCAGGAGGAGGGGGCAGTCAATGAAAAGGTCAAGGCTGAGGACTGTCAGATTTAGCAATCAGAAAGTCATTAGTGACCTTTGAGAGAGCCGTCTCCAAATGGAGAGTTCCAAAGCCAGACTACAAGAGGGGTAGAGGAAAGAGTACAGTGAGGCCATAAAGGCAGCATGGTCCACACTGCCTCTCCCTTTGAGTTATAATGTGATGAGTCACTTTAGGGTTGGGGGTGAAAATGGAGAGGGGGAGAGGCAGGGTCAAGAGGACCTGGGGCACTGAATCAATAGTGTTGGCCATAGGAGAACGAAGGATGGCCCAGAAGAAAGGAAAGGTGACCTCCAATGGAACTGCTCTTCATGTCATCTCTCAGTCTTCTGATAAACCATTCAAATATTCATTCCTTAAGTGCCTACTGTATACCAGGCAAGAGCCAGTGTAGTGAACTGAGAGTTAACCTGGGAACCAGGAAAACCAAGGTTCAGAGCTTTAACAAATACTAGTTATGTGGCCTCAGAAAAGTAATATAACCTCTCGTTGCTCTAGGTAGCTCTACAATACTATAGTTTGGGGTTTTTTAATGATCATTTTAATTTAAATTTATTATTCAATGACATTTATCTTCTCTCTCTCCCCTCCAATTGAAAAGAAAAAGGGAACTCATGACAAATGTGTATAATGAAACAAAACAAATTCCCACATCATCCATGTCCCAAAATGGATAATGAATTGCAGAGAAGGTGCCTCCCCTTCATTGGTGGAGATGTTTTCCCCGCAGGGAGTCCCTTGTGCCAGTGAAATCACAGCACCTATGTGCCAGGCACTGTGCTGGGTATTATACCCAGAAGTTACCTTCCTTCTTTGGTGCCTCTTCCACTCATTTTAAATGTTTTCTAAAATTCTCTGAATTCCATGCCCCCCCCCAATCCATCCAAACATCACCATAACTCTCCTTCCCCACTTTCAGCAGTTTGCAACCTTTACTTTCCCTGCCCTGAATGGGATTCACAAATCCCAGTTCCCAGGGCACAGTTTTTAAAAAATTAACCAAGTTTTAAGAGAAATGTCAGTGGGGCAGATAATGTAAAGGTGCCTATCGCTAGGGGTCTCACTAGAGGGAAAAATTAATTTTTTTGAACTTTTGCAGAGCATTTCAGAGACCCAGCTTCCTCTTCCCCCATTCCTCCCAGGGCCTTGTACCTCAAATAAAAGCCCAGACCCAAGAGACACCAGCAGCCAGGCACAGCCCTCACCCTCACTGACAAAGACACCTGTGATTCTCCTCCATATTCCCAAAATGCTGTCCAGGCAAGGGAGGGGGAGGGGAGGGCATGGAAGTGTCTGCTCTGTCCCCATCAGGCACAGTAAGCCCCCACCCCCAACCTGCCTCTCCCAACCTTTCCTGACAGCATATTTTTTTGTTTTCTTTTCTTTCTTTCTTTCTTTTTTTTTTAATTTTGCTTACAGATCGAGAAGATGGGCCTCCCACGTTTCTGCCCCCTGGCCGCTTTCATGGCTGCTTGAAGTGGTCTATGGTCTGTCTTTGTAAGTAAAATAACACAAACTAATCCCACGAGAGGGGGCTGAGGGAGACCCAAGTGGGACCTACCTCTGCCACAACCCCACCGAACGAGATCAAAAGGAAGAATCCCTCTGACCTACCCCCACCCAAATCCTTCATCCCCATCCCAAAGCACCTTCCCAGGAGCCCTAGAGACTGGCCTTAACCAGTCATCCATTTGGGCAGAGGCCTACTGAGGCCAAATTCTGATCCTTGGCCCTTCAGGAATGAGCAGGGGAGAGAAGAGTAGGACACCGCAAGGTCATCAGCATGGGGGCAACGGGGAAGGATAGTTGTTCTCTTGGTCCCCTTTGGCTTTCTGGATGTGTGTGCTCTCTTTGGTCTCTGTGACAGAGAGGGAAGGGATGTTTGTGAATGAGTGGGGTCAGCCTGTCCTCCCTTGGAACTCCTTGAAAATGCTCTTATAACCCAGCCAGGGAGGAGCGTTTGGCTGTCACCTTAGGAGGTGACAGGGTGGATGGCCAGGGTCGGTAGAAACCTTCAGATTAGCAGAGCTAACTAACTAGGCACCTTGTGGGCTTTCCCTGTTTCCAATCTGCCCCCCTTAGATTGGACGCCAGGCACGGGTGGTATTGGGAGAGTCACCAGGATGCAAGTTTGTGTTCACCGACTTTCAGCCAGGGGACATGTGTGCAGTTTAACTTAGTAACACACCTGTCACTGGAATAAAAGCAGTTGTGGCCATGTGGTTATTTTCGGCGTCTCTTTAGCAAGTTGCTGATATTACCCCGCAGCTAGAGCGAGCGAGAGAGCGAGTGCGAGCGGGAGCGAACCTGAGCAGGCACGGGAGAGGCAGGGCTGCTGGCTTCCAGGACGACCCAAACACGGCGGGCAAGGTTAGTAAGCGAGCAGAAGGGAGGGAAAGAGCCCCAAGGTAGCAGACGTGTCCTGTCCTTGGGCCATCCAGAGGACAGCTCCCCAGGAGCCAAGGGACGGGAGGGAGCCTTCCGGGAGGGGACAGACCAGTCTGGACACAGTGGCGACCGCCCTTCTCAGAATTAGCATCTGAGCAAAGCAGTGGGAACTCCGTTCCTCTCTGGTGATGTCTCCCTTGGTGATGGATGAGTATATCTTAGCTGAGGCTTCACAGTTGCTGGTCTTGCCTCTGGATATGTGTGTCTGTGTGTGTATGTTTGCACACACACGTGTACGTATGTCTGTGTTTCTAGATTGGAGAGAGATACAGGGAGAGATAATTAGTTTATCAGTAAAGAATCTTCCCAGTCTATTTAAAAACTACTCTGGACAAAACCTTGGAGAGAGAAGTGAAAGAGCCAAACTGGTCTAAGGGGCTTTTTCTCCCCTTCATTTGCTGTGACCCTGTGACCCTGGAACTGGAATGAAACCCTTGATACAAGATAATCCCTCTGTAATTAGCCCCTGTATATGAGTTAAGTATCCTAGAAAGCCGCCATGTTGCCTGGGAAAACGGATCCATAGCTGGAGAGAATGTCAGAGCCAGAAGGGGTCTTCCACAATCAAAGATCATTTAATTGAGGACAACCTTCCCCACTGTTCATTTTACAGAGAAGGGGATCAAGGACCAGAAACGGGGGAAAGACTTATCCAAGATTCATGGGAGAGTGGAGATTAGAACCTCAGCATTCTGATTTCAAGTTCCTTCTACTTCACCTGACTGTATCTTAGATTCATCCTAACTCCAAACTAAGAGCCAACTAGATCACCATCTAGTCTAACCCCTCCGCTTCTTCCAAGCCCCGTTAAGACTAATTACTTTTAATGTAGATACACATCACACCAATACTATAGAGACAATATATATTAGACTGTTCAGGTATCGTTTAAGCTACCCACACCTGACCTGAGACAGAAAACCCCTGGGAAGGCAATGCGGGGGAGGGAGTAGATAAAGAGTCTGTCTAAAAATCAGGCAGACTTGAGTTCAAATTCCACATCTGACACTGCTGGCTATGTCACTATGGGCAGGTCATTCAGTCTCTCAAGTGTTTTCCCTTTTCTGTTTCCTGTTCTTCTCTTATGTAGCTAATTTGTGTATTCCCTCCTTATCTCCCCTATTCAATTGTAACACCTTGAGGACAGGGACTTTCTTTTCCCTCTTTTTGTATCCCCACTACTTAGCACAGTGCCTGGCACATAGTAGGCCCCCTATTCTCAATTAGCCATTTTCAATCATTAAGTGCCCCCAGGCAACTCTCTAACTGAGCAGGTACCAATCTTCATTGGTAGGAAAAGTTTACAAGACATTAATGAAATCACAAGCCAGGTCCAAAAAAGGGGAGGTGGTAGTGATAATAGGGTCCAACTAATTAAAATTATTAGTGAACTCACAGGGTTCTAGAACAAAGGTCTTAATTTGGGGTCCACAGATTCCCAAAGGGCATATGGATGAAGTTCACAAGTTTCATGAGTTTGGAGGAGGGGAAAAAAATTACACCTTTATTTTCACTAACTTGAAACTGTAATTTAGCATTTCTTTCAATACTTAAAAACGTTATCCTGAGGAGGTCATGACACAAAAAAGGGTTAAGAACCCTTGTTCTAGAATAACCCTGACAATCAGTCCTACCCTCCCCCTCCTGCCAGGAGGCATGGGCAGTTCTGGCTGATGGTCAGTTGGCCCTAGCCTGGGATTGCAGCTGACTGGCTGGAATCAAATCACAGGATGATGCTGACCCATGTCAGTCCTGAAGTTCAGAGCGGGGTGGAGGCTGGGGTCTTCCACCCACCCCGACACCACTCAGCAGTATTGCAAGAGAACCCAACCTTCTCTGCATTGGACATGGAATCACAGAACTTTGAACTAGCCAAGAACCTTTGAGATCACTTCGTCCAACGCCCTGAAATCAAGGAAACGGGCCCAGAAATAGAGAAGTGATTTGCCCAATATCACACAGCTACTAAGTTGAGAAACAGAGCCTGGGCCTTTTGACAGTGGGTAGGTGACCTCTATACTAGGCCCCATCCAGAGAAGGAACAAACCAGACCAAAGGTTAGTTGGGGCTGGAGGGATTCTGGTAGGTTCATCCGCACCCCTGGAAGTGAGTTTGGCATCATATCAGCATCAGAGTGTCAAAAATAGATACTCCCTGGCCCTCTGGGAAATATCATCTGAGGATTAATGTAGGTTAGGAAGGCAGCTGCCCCCTAGGTCCAAATACCCCCATAGATACTTAATGGCCGTGCACACTGAGCAAATCACTTAACATCTCTGGGTCTCAGTTTTTTCATCTGTAAAATGAAAGTGTTAGATTTGATGATCTAGGGTCCTATGACACTGTTCGTGTCACATGTCCAGTTCATGAATACGTAGACCCATCCATGCATATACACCCTGATTCCAGCAACCTAATCTTACACAGTGATTCACCCAGAGTTCATCAGGATTCAAACTCAAACCTTCCTGATTCCAATTCTCCCTCTCTATCCACTAAACATCGGAGTGCCTCAAGGAGTTATCGTATCATTTGAATATCCAGATTGTGTGGGCTCACAGACTTTCCTCCCCTAATGGGGCTATACCTACAGAGAGTTTCCTTATACATCAAGGGACAGTTGAGCCCAGATCAGAAAATGCAAGAACATGGCCCCAAAAAGTCAGGATCCTTGGACCAAATGAATGATTCAGTTTTCATGGAGCAGAAAAAGAGAGTTAGCTGCCTTACCTGAGATGTAAGGTAGCAAATAAACCAACAGTACTTAAGGTAGAGTGGAGGTGCTCAGGAATTGTGACTTGAGGGCATTGACCCATCGTGGAACTGTCTGTCCGCTGCCTACCCTCAGCAGATATGGGGAAAATATAACTCTTTGTAGGCCAGCTGTGGTATGAGTTCTTCAAAGACCTAGAGGAGGAAGATGAAACTAGGTACGGTCTCTGTTTCTTTGTCAGACCATTACACCTCAGGCAACATCATCTTTGAAAGAATACTTCCTTAATAGCTCCCTGGGTGAACCTAACTGCAGTTACACTGTAATGGCATGGGGCTTTCTTTGAGGACTGAAGACTGAATTCTCTCAATATTGACTTCTGAGAGAGAAAAGTACCCTTAGCAGACACCCTGAAAACAGCATTGTGGGCACACATTAATACACTGTCCAAAATCTATCATTTCACTATTGTTTGTAGCTTAATAGCTAAGCTTTCAAAAGGGGCTTGGGGCTCAGACCCATTAAGTGCTATGTTTATGGTCACATAACTAGTGTGTGTCAGAGGTCAGATTTGAATCCACAACTTCCTGATTTCAAGGCCACACACTCTGTTTACTACATTATGTAGCCTTTCAGCCAGTAATAAAAGATCAGAACATCTTCTGATACCCCTGTGACCTTGAGATTGGAAGGAATGTGACCTCTAATGAGCAGGCAGGTGGTTTCAGACTGTCATCCACGTGCTCACTGTGGCTGAGGTAAAGGGTGGGTGGGTGATGTGGATAGTACTTAGCCACTCTGTGTGGAGATAGGAGTTGCTTATCCTCCAAAGGCCTTTCTCTTTCCAGAGAAATGTCTCCTGGAAGCATCCATGCCAAGCCTCACTAGAATACTGGAGGCTGCCCCAAGGCATGGTCCAATCCCTGAACACAATCCACTGAAGTGTAGAGCCAAGCTCTCTCCATAAACAGCTATGGCCAGAACTTCAAGGTCCCAGCCATCTCTCCTCTGTGTTCTCTCTTACTCTTCATTGGCGCTCCTTCCGTTTTTGATTCTTGGTTTGATCTGGTGTACCTGGTAGCTGCTGGGGCCCCCTTGCTTTGCCAGCCTGGGGACTCCAAAGCTAGTTGCGGGGTGAGAAAGTCAGATAAAATAGGATGAAGATTGTGGAATCACGTACCGTTAAAGAAGAAAAAGCATGAAAGAGATGAGAGGTTATGTGATGCTGCCTCTCACTCCTAGGAAAATCTTCTGTTCCACAGGCATGTATTAAGTGCCTACTGTGTGCAGTATAGCATTGTAAATGTTTCAGGAGTTACAGAGCTTAAATAAACTAGTCAATTCCTCGTGGAGCTTACCATCTGTGGAGGGAACTAATCCATCAACCTACATGAATTTATAAAATGCCTTCTATGGGCCAGGAACTGTGTTAGACTGTTTCCATTCTGTCAGGAGAGGGCAGATAACTCTAGCATGCATTGTGTGATCTGTACATTAGAGAACTGTAAAATACAGGGCTGTGTGAAGTCCAGGAGGGGGATGTTCGTTACCAGCCAAGGGAACCATGGAAGGCTTCATTGTGGAGGTGGTGTTTGAATTGGACTCAGTGATGGATAGGAGTTGAGAGTTGAAGGAAAGAGTATAGACAATGGCTCCTATCTTGCAGGAGAACTGGGATCAACCCAGATCCCTCGACAGCCCAACTCAGCCCAACCCATCCCAACCCAAAGATGGGGCCAGTGGAGCTAGATAGAAAGGTGATGAGATTGGAAGTTAACCCATTAAGCCCAAGGATCTGAGTTCGAGGTACCAGAACCTCTGAGAAAGGAGCTACTGGCGTAGAAATGGGAGGAAGGGGTTACCTAGCAACATGAGCTGAAAACAAGTTGGCTCTCCCATTGGTCCCCACACCTAGAGAAGCCCCTCTTTCCCTCCTGCATGTTTTATCATCATCCTCCTCACCACCACCACCATCATCACCATCATCAGTCATCTGATCATCGTATATTTGTCTAATGCTTTGCTAGTTAACAAAGTGCTAAATATGTATGATCTCCTTTGATCAACATGTCAGACATTTGTCGAGTACCTAAATATGTGCATGTCCCAGCCACGGACGAATTGTAAGCGTGGTAGGACCCACCACAGAATGGAAGCCTACCCGGAGCGTGGTTTTCCCGCAGCACTTTCTTGCTTGTAGCTTTTCCTTCAGGAGTTACACACATTTCTGGAGGTGTATCAGGCTTCTGCGGAGATTTACAGATATCCTCAAAACCCTGTAAGTTCCGAAGTAACGGTATTGTTACCCTCCCATTTTACAGATAAGGAAATTGAGGCTTTACATGCATATTGCTCGGGGTCGTGGATTCAAACCCACCAGCCCTGACTTTGAATCCAATGCATTTGGAGGTTTCTTTTCTGCAGTCTTCACTCCCCGTGATCTTGGCTCAGACACTTGGAAATGCCTAATAGTTCCCTGTCTTTTGTCAGTGGATTTCTGAAAAGGGTTATGGAACATGGTAATGCCCTGGTGCCAGGGAAAGATCCTACTGTAAAATTAAAACTGCTTTTTAAACCTTAATCTGCTTAGTGAGTGTGAAGTTTTGGTCGCTAGTCGTTATGAATTACATTGGTAACAATGACTGATAATTAATTACTATAATGTTGCCCCTGTTACCAAGAAGATGTGCAGGACAGATTCTTTTAGGGTAGGGGTACCCATCTTTTTATACTGAAGCTTCTGTCCTTTTCCTGAAGTCTTATATTCAGTGTAGGTGGCAGGGAAAAGGTTGACCATAGCTTCCTAGAGCTGGCAGGAGAGGATTCACCAAATGGCTGGTCTCTCCTCCACACTGGGAATCCTGGCAAACCACCAAGAGGAAGGTGTGGTGGAGAGAGCAATGGGACAGAAGCAGATGGCTAGAAGATGTACCAGTTAAATCCTCAAGATTTACCTAGAGGTCCTGATGTTCTGGTGCAGAGCTTCAGTAAGAGACTGTGACTGTTGTCATTGGCATGGGATGGAAGAGAAGAAGTCCAAGGACCCATAAATTATCCCATATGATGGAGATCTTTGATACTTAAAGCAGAATGATCCCCAAATGTTAGGGCTTAGGATTTCTATTTTATAAAACACTTGAGGTAGGAAACCCACTGCCTTGCACATAATAGATGCTCAATAAATGGGTGCTGAAGTGACCTGAGTTCAGGAAAACTGACTTCCCATCTTCATTTACCATCACGTCCCTGCATCCCTACCTCCATCCTCCACCCCCAAAACCCAGCACTGACTGACTTCTCGGGCCCCTTCTCTCCTTGCAGTGATGAATGGAAGTAGCCATTCCCCGACAGCGATCAACGGAGCCCCATCGACTCCCAACGGGTTCAGCAATGGCCCAGCCACCTCTTCTACAGCCTCATTGTCCAACCAGCAGCTCCCGCCAGCCTGCAGTGCACGACAGCTCAGCAAACTCAAACGCTTCCTTACCACCCTGCAGCAGTTTGGGAATGACATCTCCCCTGAGATTGGGGAGCGGGTCCGCACCTTGGTGCTGGGGCTGGTGGTAAGCTTTGGCTCACATTTCAGGGATAGGTGGCTTTTTTTGGTGGGAGAAGATCATTCACCTAATTTCATACTCAGAACTGTGCCAAGGGTTGCTGGCATCAGAGGTATGAGTACCAGCCAAGGCATGCTCCTTTCCCCATAACCCAGTCTAACCCCTCAAGGAGATGAGGTGACTCAGTGGTCCCTCCTGGACTCAGTGGTTCCCTGGTTTCATTCTACCAAGGAGTCACTTCCATTTACCCACCTACTTCTATGCTCCTGATGCTGCTAATTGAGAGCAAGTGTTCTCTCTTAAACTACACCCACAGTGACCCTCCCTACTTCCCCAGTTCGGGCTCTTTTTTCAGTGTTGTACAAGGATCTGAGGATGTCATCCAATCCATGACCTCACCTTCTAGCAAAAACATCACCGAAAAATGAAATGTATTCTGTTTCTGAAGTGGTCTTATAAGGAAACTTCAGTCTGTCCATAATTCTCTTTGTGTTTCTCAAGAAAACTCTCCCTACTTCTCACCTAACATAAATCTCAGTGTTTGAGTAGATCGAGCACTGAATTTGGACTCAGGGAGACGTGGGTTCCAATTCCTTGTCAGACACTGAGTAGCTGTGTGAATATTCAATTTCTCTGGACCTCAGACTCCTCATCTGTAAAATGGGAAGGATGGTAACAGCTACTGACATGGCTGTCTCTAATCATGCATGTGTCAAGTACTTTGCTTTAGGACAGACACTACATAAATGTGAGATTGTTATCACTCTCGTTTTGTCTTTGACGAGAAAAGAGAACAATACTCTGTATTAGAATCCCATATACGATCGTATTCCTTTGTCTCTCTTCTGCCTTCTCTTTGGGATAAATAACACCAGCCATTTGATACTTCATAGAAACAGAATCCCAGAATGTTAAGGCTGGAAAGGACCTTAGAAATTACCTAGTTCTCCCCACTCACTCTACCAATGAGGAAATAAAGTCCAGATAAGGGGAAATGACTTAGCCAAGGTCACACAAGTAATGAAGGACCAAGACTTGACCCAGGTCATCAGACTTCCAAGTGCAGGGATCCCTACAAGAATCATTTTCTAGCTTATCCTTCCCTTTGGTGGGTCTCCTCTTTGCTTTGACCCTGTTTTCCAGAGCAGCCTAAACACCTAGTTTATGAATTTATTTTCTTCTAACAAAGAATAAGATAAAAGTGAGGAGGTAGACTGGTCTGGCATCTAGAGAAGATGCCTCTGTGGTGTCTGAGAGCCTGAGCAGAAATTTGAGAAGGAAAAGACACCCATGCAAAGCTCCTTGAGTTTTCTTGGCATCCTAAGTGAGGATGAGGTAAAGAGCAGCTTCTTTCCCATCCCACTTGGGGATGGTACCCAAAGCCATCATTAGGCAGATGACCGGTGAATAGAATGCTTTGTGTCCCTGTCTCTTGACTCTAGGAGTCCCAGTTCCACCTACCTCTTAGCTTAGGAGAGACATTTTTGGAGGAGGTACCCATTCAAACCCATCTGCCAAGGAAACCACGCAGTCAAACAGCACAGGGAGGCTCTCCACAGGAGCAAGGAAGCCACTATTTTCTTTTTACATTTCTGAAAAGCAACTTAAGCCATTGTTCACAGTGGCCAGCCTCGTACCTGGCTCCTGGAACTGAGCTGGAAGTTATTCTCAAAGTAGTGAAGCTGGCCCTGGGGGCGGTAACAAGATAAGAGCAAAAGATGAAAGGAGGATTCCAACCCCAAGAACTAATTGCAAAACCCTTGGCACACCGCTTCTACAAGTAGAAGGAGGGTTACCTGAGAGGGGATGGCACAAGCAGATGGGAGAATGGAAGGTACCCAGAAAGGTACCCTCCAGAAGGTGGTAGCCGCTGTGGACTAGCCAGCCCATCTCCTTTACAAGATGGAGAATGGCACCTTCCATCACGGGGTTACCAAGAGAAGCGAATGTGATGCCAACAAGCATGGGTACCTTTGGTGGAACTGAACTGTGTTCCTTTCATCCTCTTTCCTCCAGAATTCAACCCTGACAATTGAGGAATTCCATTCCAAACTCCAGGAAGCCACCAATTTTCCTCTGCGTCCATTTGTCATTCCCTTCCTGAAGGTAAAGACTCCTTTAATGACCTTTGTTTGCTAGAGTCCTGAGAAGAATGAGATTTCCTCTCCCACCTCAATTCTCTCTCTCTCTTTATCTATGTTTATGTATAGTTGTATGTGTATATTACACATATATGTACATTAGTATATATACACATATGTATATGTGTATGTGCATTGTGTATATGTATATTACATTGTGTACCTATATGTATATGTATAAGTAGCATATATGGTTTATTGATGATCCAACCTTTTTTTTATTTTTATGTTATTCCTACTTTCCAAGGATTCCTCACCCACGCACACGTCACATATCCCTCATTCCACACCTAGAGTTTACCATTTCTCTGCCAAGTGGAGAGATACAATTCATTATCAGTTTCCTCTGAAGTCACAGTGCGTCACAAAGTTCTGATGCCTTTCAGCATCATATTTAACAGAGTACAGGTTACTGTGAAAATTAAATTAATCCATGAGCTTTATTTAAGTGGTTACTATGTTAGCCCAAGAACTGGGCTAAGTGACAGTGATGAGAAAAAAACCCTAATCTCCATCTTATATTTGGGGAAATATATACATAAATAGGATTAGACCAAACAGAAGGAAGATGAACTCGGAGAGGAAGGCCCTAGCCAACAGGAGGGGACCAGAGAAAGACCTCCTGCAGAAAGTGGTGTTGGAGCTGCATCTGAAGGTAGCTGGGGATTCTCTGAGGCCAAGATGGGAGGAAGAGAACATTACAGGCATAGGAGACAACCAGAAAAGGACTGGGCTGTGGAAAGCTTCATTGTTGCTTGTCTCCTCCTCCTCCTCCTCTTCCTCTTTCCTCTCCTTCTCCTCCTCCTCCTTCTTCTTCTCCTCCTTCTCCTTCTCTCTTCTCCTTCTCCTCCTTCTCCTTCTGTTCTTTCTCCTCCTCCTCCTTTTTCTCCTTCTCCTCCTTTTTCATTCTCCATTCTCAAAGGGCCAGTGACATCACAGGACCTTTAGATTAATTAATTAAAAATGGTAATCATAGCAGAGGACTGAAATGTGGGAAAAACCAGAAGATTTCAAGGGAGAATATTGTAAAAAGCTTTAAATGCCAAACCAATGACTTTATGCTTGCTGCTAAAGGTAACCAGGTAATTACCCGATGCTGCCGTTCATTGGGGGAAGTAGGGAGAGAATATGACGTGGTGAGTGCTGAACTTTAGGAAAATCCCTTTGACTGCTTGAACGGAGGATGGATCTGTGGAGAAAGACCTTGAGGTGGGAAGACCAGTTAGGAGGTTCTCCCAGTTCTGCGCCATGATCCATTCTAATAAGTCAGTTGCTTAAAACCAATATTAACCAGTGGAAGCTACTGAAAATCTTTTTTATGGGTTCAACCCAGTTCAGACCCAGTCACTGCCATTGCCCTGAGAAGGCTTTGTCTAATATTCAGCTCCTTTATCCAGTGTGCACTTCAGACTTTCTTAGAAAGAGATCCTAGAACCATTGGTTGTACATCTGGAGAGGACCTTTGAGAAGGTCTAATCCAGGGGGGTGGAACTTATGACTTTTGGATCCTGTCAAAGGGCTGCACTTGAGGACTTAGAGGGCCACATGTAGCCTCAAGGTTGCAGGTCCCCCCAACCCCACCACTACCTCCCCAGATCCATCTCCCTCCTTTTAAAAAGGAATAAGCTGAGAAACACCTTGCCTTAGGCCATGTGATCCTGGCTGAACAAGTCACTTAGTCTCAATGTGCCTCAGTTTTCTCAGCTGTAAAATGAGAATAAAAATATCACCCACATCCTGAAGATTATTGTGAGAATCAAATGAGATGATATTTGGGTTTTTCTTTTTTTTCTTTTCCCACTCTTTTAAAAATGTTTTTCTCAATTCTATATAAACAAAAAATTTTAACGTTCATTTTTTAAAATTGTTCCATATCTTCTCCCTCCCTCCTCCTTTGAGAAGGCAAGTCATTTGATATAGATTATATATGTTCTGCCAGTATAATGTTTATTATATTTCTTGCCTTCTCAATAGGATCATGTTGGCAAATTGCTTAACCCAGTGCTTAGCACACAGTAGGCACTTAATAAATGCTTGTTCCCTTCCTAGAAGACACACAAGGTATTAGGTGGCAGAGAGCCTCGGATCTTCCAACTTCGTTCATTTCCCATGTTTCTGTCCTGCCTCATCCTCTGTGTCAGGGTCCCACTAGGCTATATTCAAGATGTAAGGAGTTTTTTAGAATTCTAGAGGCTCCAACATTTCATTTTTTGCTTCCAAATTTGCTTTGGCCCCACCCACGTTCAAACAGGACCTTCTAGGTGGTCTTAAGGAGACACTGATTTAAGCCTGGATCCTAGAGGAGAGAACTGTGCTCTTCAGCACAGATCCACCATTGGAGCTGTCCAGGGTCCCATCCCAGGGTACCCCATCACCCTTTTTTTGCTTTTGGGGAAGCTCTTCACCCACAGATTTCCCCCTCAAAGGGCTTGTCTCCACCGCTTGCTGTGGTTCTGTTTTGCACACGCGCTGGGTTCCTCCCTCGTTTTTTCTTCTTCCTGCACACACACCCACTCACTGCCTTGCTCACACTCACAAGCCAAAGGCAAAGCTGGAGCTGTTTGCAATAAAGTGAGGGTTTAGGCCCATCTGGTAATCATTTGCAATTCATTAAAACCCTTCCCTTTTCTCCTTTTCTTCTTTTAACTTAATGCTGAGTCTGCCTCCTCCCCATCTTTGGGGACACACAACGCGCTAGCATTTCTGTCAGATCAAATATTTACAGCAGATGTTCTGGGTCTGGCTTCAGCTGCCCTTGTTTATCAGAGGAATAGAAGAAGGGAAAACAATCTTTTGCATCTTTATTATTCTTTCCCTTTTTTCTGCGCCCCCCCTCCCCGCCTTGTCAGGACTTCCCATGGCTTCCCAGCTCACTCTCAGCAGGACCTCAGAAAATGCTCTAGGTTCCCCTAGAAGGCCACCGCCATATTCCAGGAAACAAGTTAGAGAAAACCACCTAGGCTGCTGAAGAGGCAAGAGCTCTGCAGGAAAGAACCCATGGGTGGGGCAGGGGCATCTTGCCAACCTGAGTGCCAACCCTCTGTCCAGTGCTTAGCACAGCATCTGGCCCACAGTAGGTGTTTCATAGCCCACAGTAGGTGCTTTCCAGTCTGTTGATTTGACTGATGTTTACACTATTGCTATATAGGACCTGAGGCAAAGAATGTAATGCTTCTTTGCCTCCATTTTCCCATTTGTAAAAACAGCATAATGAAGTCACACTGTAACTTTTTTTGCCTTTGGGCTTTCTTCCAATAGAACTAGCTGGGCTAATTTGACTTTTCTGTCCTGACCTTGCCCAGAAATGGCCAGTGAGTTGCCCAGGGTTGTGACATGAACCAAGCGAACAAAGAATGAGGCTTTCTTTCATCATATATGGTTCTGTGGGGTTCAAGTCAGGTTGGGCAAAGACAAAACAAACCCCCACCAAATATTTACCAGTTGCATTTTCAGTGCTAATTTGTAAAGTTTCTGTATGTTAACCATTAGGTTCTGTCTGGGATCCTGGCCCCTGCCATCACTAGCTAAGTCCACTCACAGTCCTCCATAGGGGCAGATGACTTCATTTGGGCAAACCTCCCTGTTTCTGCTGCCAACCTAGAGCCCTTGTATCCAAGCATTAAGTGACTCCTTAGCTCCTCTCATCGGAGGGCTTCTCTTGTCATAGCCAGGGTCTGAAAGACAGATTCCCAGAGCTTTCTAAGTCCCTCTTCGCTTTCTGTAGTGTGGTAAGTGTGGTGTTCATGCCAGCTCACCAGCCTGCTCCTGCCAGGAAAGGAGGGTTTTTTCACTTCCCTGCCGAGGGGCCCCAGGGGATCTCCAGCCAGACGTGGTACTTTCTGACCTGAAGCCCTGGACTGCATGTCCTCCCTCTTCCTTTCCCAGCTAGTGCCCCTAGGTTCCCTTCCCCTGGTTTTAGGTTGCCTGGCCCATCCTTTTTTCAGAAACTGCCTCATTAACACGTTGTTGAATGGAGTTTGGCCTTTCTGGAGCCAGGGAAATCACTTTACACTATTCCCCTTGCTTCATGTTGGCACCCTGGTTCCAGCTGTTTCCAGCCAGGGATCCAGATGCTTTCCATTATCCTAACTGCAACCAGCCGGCCCTGGTTTGTTTCCCATACTCTCTCTCTTTTAATTATTATTAATTTTATTCCTCCTTCTTTTTAGTGGCAGAGGAGAGGCTGGTTAGGAGAAGAGGAGATGGGGGAGAGAGGGATGGCAGGATGTTTGTAGCCTTCCAACCTACAGCACCACGTTTCCTCAGCTCACACTCTTAACATGTTCAACAGATGGAGGTTTGGCTGGCGTTCAGCTATCTAAATAGAAAAACAGGACAGGCAGGGAGAGCAGCTTGACAAAAATGCATTCTGTCGCTTAATCGTCTCTGGGCTCGATACTGTGATGGGGAGGCGGGGAAGAGAGAAGCTTTGGAAGTCCATGAGAAAGTTAAAAGGCTGGTTGGGGGCTGGGGGAATTTATTTATTTACAAATACTTCAAAACCACTGACTCTTCCACATGGCGTTCTTCCCAGGCCCGGCTCACCTACTCTAGAGGTCCTTTTTCTGCTCTAGCCTTCCCCAGAGCCTAGATGGGTCGAGGTCCTGGAAGGAGGTACCCTGGGAGGACCATTTGATGACCCAGTGGGGAGAGTTGTAGCTCAGAGATTTCTATCGCCTTTCTGGTAGGGGTTGAGGAGGGAATCAAGAGGTCTTGGGTAACTCCAGGATATGGACTGGGGAGAAAGGGAAGATTATCCTTGGGTAGTAAGCCTCCTGAATACTCTGTGCTGTGAGCACAGCCCCATGTCAATAATTCTTCACCTGGGTATGCCCCTAGCTTCACTAGAAGGCATTAGGGACAGCCCAGTGAGGGCTTGTAATATTTAGGCAAAGGGTAGAAAGCCCCCAAGGCAGCTTTATTAGCTAGAGCAATGCTAGCAGCTCTCACTCACTTTCCCCCAAAACAACTCTGGAAACAAGTATTGCTTTGGGCTCTCCCCCATGTTGGGAGAGAGTTATCATCAGCCTTAGGCCACTAGAGAAGTCCATTGAGTTCTCCCTAGAAGAAGCAGGCGCTCCACTATTCATATATTTATTAGACACCAGAGATTAAACTAGCAATTTTTACATGGATGGCCAGAAATGAGAAACTCAGTTTAGTGGGAAGTGGGAATCTAAAGACACCGCAAGGCAGTGGGGGAGGAGGAATGGGTCTTGACCAAGGAGGAGATCATTTGAGATATGGACACATGATGGCAGGAATGGAGGGCAGTGAGGAGAAGCTGCTAAAAGAAAAATTAGTTAGATACTGAGCTCAATGGTTTTTATGCTGTTAACAGTATTTTCAGCATCCCCCAAGTTTTGGCACTGGGAGACAAGACCCCACCTACCCCATGTTAGTTATGTATTAAGTATTTACTAGTATGAAGCCCTGTGTTGGGGACCATAGTGAATGCAGCATCTTAGTTGGCCATATGGCCCAATCCATACCTAAACAACAATCCCTGCTATAGGATTCCAATAAGCGGTCCTCTGACCTCTCCTTGCAATCTTCCAATAAAGAGGAAATCTCCTAGGACAGTCCCCTTTGGGGAAGTTCTCATCATTAGGAAGTTTCTCCTTTCTTGGATCCAAAACCAGTCTCTCAACTACATGAATCCAAATAAATCCATACAAATTAAGTACCTACTATGCACTGAAGAGACAGGGGCAAAGATGACAGTCCCTATTTACTCTACTCTCACCCATTGCTTCTGGCCCTGCCCTCTAGAGCCATGCAGGATAAGTTTGAATTCATCTTCTATAGGGAAGTCCTTTAAATACTTGAAAAAGGCTATCATTCACCCACCTATCAATGTCTTTTCTTCTCTTAGCTAAATGCCTCAATTGATAAAATCTTCGGTCCATTCACTATGCTGGTTGTCCATCTCTGGACATGCTCCAACTTGTAATGCCCTTCCTGAGGATGCTCTGACTCATACAGAGTCATTCTAAACACTGGGCAGCTAACTCTCAATGCAGCCTAGAACTGTTGTTCAGTCATGTCCAATGCTCCATGACCCCATTTGAGGTTTTTTTTGGCAAAGATACTGGAGTGGTTTTCCATTTCCTTCTCCAGCTCATTTTACAAATGAGAAAACTGAGGCAAGCAGGGTAAAGTGACTTGCTCAGGGTCACACAACTAGGAAGTATCTGAGCCAATTTGAACTCATGAAGACGAGTCTGTCTGACTGCAGGCCCAGCACTCTATCTACTATGGAACCACTTAGCTGCCCTAGCACTACGTTAGCTTTCTTCCACTGCTAAATCACCCCATTGACTTGTAGTCTCCTATAATTCCTAGATATCTTTCACACAAATTATTGACTTTTTTTCATGTACATATAAGACTTTCCATTCATCTTCATGGAATTTCATCTTGCTCATTTGACCCATCATTTTAGCCTGTCCTGATTCTGTCATCTAATATTAACTATACCCATATCTTTACTAAAATCCTCCCTCTATGTCATAATCGATCAATTAATCAAGGCTTCACTTTGAGTCTAGTCATTTAACCAATTCTGATTTCACCAAACTGTATCAACATCTGGTCCATCTACCCTCTACCATATCTAACATTCTTGTCTGCAAGGATAGGATGAATAAAAGATGGGTGTTAAATGAGGGACTAAGGGCAAATCATTTCGTACCCCTGAACCTCAGTTTCCTCCTCTATAACAATTAATTAATTAAAAAGCATTTTTTTAAAGTGCTTGCCATGTGCCAGGTAACGGGCTCAGCCCTGGGAATGTAAAAAACAAGCAAGAAAAAAGAAAAGCAAGTAAAACAGTTCCTACTCTCAAGGAGCTTATATTCTAATAGAGGAACTGAAATGGGAAGATTGTATTCATGTAATGCTAGGGTTTATAGGGCAGTTAGGTGGCGCCATAGTGCACCTTCAAACACTTACTGGCTATGTGACCCTGAGCAAGTCACTTAAACTTGTTTGCCTCAGTTTCCTTATCTGTAAAATGAGCTGGAGAAGGAAATGGCAAACCACTCTAGTAACTCTGCTAAGAAAACCCCAAATGGGATCATGAAGAGTCAAATACAACTGAAAAACAATACATGATCAAAAAGTGACTTGAAGGCCTGGTTCTAGGCAAGAAAAGACAACAGATCACCAGTCATAACCTAGGGTCCCAGGACCATACTATCCCAGTGTTATACGTTAAAGGGTGGTTATGAGGATCATATGAGAATAATGTATGTACACATATAGAGTTTGTAAATAAATTGTATATAAATACAAGAACCTTGGCCAATCTTAAAGCAGTATAGAAATGTCAACTGTTATTATATTATTATTTTTATGAGCAGCACAGATACGTGTCCCAGAAATTCACAGATTATACAGCTTCATCTTAGGATAAGCTTCCTGGAGGAAATGGGATTTGACATTGACCTGTTTTTTGCTTCTTTTTGTATCTCTAGCTCTTGGCACATAATAGGTACTTAACAAATGTTTATTGATTGAAGAGTAGTGAGAATTTCAATATGTCATAAAATGGGTTGTAACGTATGACATTCTAGGCTAGGAAAATGATGAAAGCAAAGGCATACAGAGGTTGGAGGGCGGGCAGTGAAAGGAGGGTCTTCTGGGACTCTCGTTTCAGGTGAACTGTGATCAGTTTCCTCATTTGTAAAATGGGGGTAACAATAACACCTGCCTCACAAGGTTGTTGAGGCTCCAATGAAATAATTGTAAAGTATTTGGCACAAAAGAAGTGCCATATAAATGTTTGATAGTAGTAGCAGTCATCGTCAGTTTCTCTGGGGAAACTAAAGCATGAAGTAGTAGAGAGGCTCTTAGGATCGCTAGATAGAACGATGGAAGGGGGCTTAAAGATTATCTGGTTGAAGGAAATTGAGACCGGGAAAAGAGTCAGACTTACGCCAGTGAGTTAAAGCCTCCTCTCTCCCACAGGCAAACCTGCCCTTGCTGCAGCGGGAACTCCTCCACTGCGCCCGCTTGGCCAAGCAGACCCCAGCCCAGTACCTAGCCCAACATGAGCAGCTCTTGCTTGATGCCAACGCTTCTTCTCCTATCGACTCCTCCGAGCTTCTCCTAGAAGTCAATGAGAACGGCAAGAGGAGGACACCAGACAGGTGAGGAAAGGCCTCCCCTCCGGAACTCTGAAAGGTGGGAAGAGTTGGGAGGGGGGCCATTACTCCCACCCAAATCAACATTTTTAAGCCTATATTTTAGCTCAAAGGAGGAGGCAGTGTGGTTCGGTGGAAAGTACACTGGTGCTGAAGACAGAGGATGTGAGTTCCAATTTCGCCTCTGTTGTTTGCTAAGTATTTAACTTCTCTAGGCGTTGGTTTCTTCATCTGCAAAATGAGGCAGTCAGGGCTCAAGGTCTGTCCCAGCCCTAAATCTATGATCTAGAGACAGCAAGGTAGAACTATAGATAGGTGCTAGGCCTGGAGTTAGGAATCGGGCACTTAGCTAGTTGTATGACCTTGGGCAAGTCACTTAACCTCTGTTTGCCTCAGTTTCCTCATTTGTTCAATGGGATGATAAAAGCATCTACCTCCCAGGGTTGCTATGAGCGCCAAATGAGATCACATTTGTAGAGCACTTAGCACAGCGTCTGGCACATAATAAGCACTATATCAATGTGGGTTGTGATGGCCATTCTCATTTTTACCCCTACCTTTCCAAATTACGATTTGTCTCAGACCAGTCATGGTAGAAGACAAATGAATTACAAAGTGGGTCGGTTAATCTTCTTTTCCACTCCAGAAATTTCAAGACCAGGGAAAGAACAGCTTGGTTTAAGTTGAACACAAAAGCCCGGAGTTCAAATTCCAACTCTACCACTTACTAACAGTGATTTTAGACAAGTCACTTCACTGGGCCTCAGTTTCCTCATTTGTGAAATGAAAAAGTTAACTAGACAATCTCTAAAGTTTCTCCCAGATTAAACCCTGTTTTTTTTTTTTAAAGTTCTGCCTTATAAGCAAGTCAGTTTCAGGGCTTAAAAGATCCCATCTTGGGCTCCCCCCACTCCAAAAAAGCAGGTGGCCCGTTAAGGATAAATGATAGAAAGTGGAGAAGGATATTTCTGATAGGACTCTTCTAGCTAAGGTCAACCTCCAGATGCCGAGGCTTTCTCACCCGGGATGGTGTGCAGAACGCCAGAGTGTCAAGAGACAGAGGATCCCTAGAGCCTTCCAGGGGCCTGGGTCTGAGGACTCCCTGCTTGACAGCTGAGTGGTGGAGAGTCAGGGGAGTATCACTGGGACCTGAGCCCTCCCTGCAGGGTCACCGAGGCAGCTGTCCCCAAGTAGCACACACTGTGGCTCAAAGCCCGAGAGGGTGTCTGGTTAATGGCGGCACCGTGACTCCCTCTCCCTGGCTCCCTCCCATGGAGTCAGACTTCTTAATGAAGGCCTGTATTTCATAAGCCCAGTGTCCTGGGAGCAGGGCTATGTTGAGGCTAGCATACCAATCCCCTTCCCTAGGGTACAGACCAGAGCTGCTGGGCTGCTTTGCCCAGAAAGTTGATTCACATATCTCTCTTTCTTTCCTTTCTTCCTTCTTCTCTTCTTACCTCCTTTCTCCCTCTCCCTCCTCCTCTCTCTCCCTCCTTCCTTTTCTCTCTTTCTTTTTCTCACTTGTTCTCCTCCATACCACTTATCTTGGCCTGCACCTGCTTGTTGCTGTCTCTGTTTCCGCCATCTTGGCCTCTGTCTATCTGTCTATTTGCCTCCCTTCACACACCAGGACCAAAGAGAATGGGTTAGACCGAGACCCACTGCACCCTGAACACCTCAGTAAACGGCCATGCACCCTGAGCCCTGCCCAGAGGTACAGCCCCAACAATGGGCTGAGCCATCAACCCAATGGGCTGCCCCACCCCACACCTCCCCCACCTCAGCACTACCGCCTTGAGGACATGGCTGTGGCCCACCACTACAGGGACACATACCGGCCCCCTGACCCCCGAGAGCTGCGGGAGCGTCATCGGCAAGTCGGTGAGCAAACCCCAAGCCCCTTCCCAACCCTGCGGGTGGAGCTGAGGGAGGGAAGAAATATCCCTGTGGTAGGAACATCCATAAAAGGACCCCAGAAGGGATGAAATAGGAGGTGGAAGTTGCCAAGGGGTTGAAGGAAAGATTTTGATGCTGGACATTGGCCTTTGCATGAAAAATAAGACAGGAGCCCATGGTCTATGAGTGTCCAGCAGTATAATATCTCTGAGGCCTGCTTAATCTGAGTATATGATCAGGAGACCTGCCAGCTTTCTACCTCCTCCAATAAAAGAGAATCCTTTAGGGACAGAATCAGTTGTACAGCTCCATGGGGAAAGAGCTCAGAAGCTACATTTTCCCAGTGTCCCACATTCTTCCCCATCCCTGAGCTTAGTATTACAAAGTATGTGGTGGTGTCAGGAACCCTGGGCACCTCTAGGGGACCCAGATTCTCTAGAGCCTGGGGCTGGGGCAGCCTTGAGCCCCATAAACCTTCTAAAACTGTATATAGCCTGAGCATGGTGTGGGTAAGGAATATGTGAGGGTCAAACAGAAAAATTCTGGAGCCAGACACCATCCCCTACCACCTGGGCCTAGAGCTTTCATGCATGAGTTCGTGCAGCTAACAGACCACATCCAGGGAGGCAATGCTGGTCTTTCCCAGGAGTGAATGTCCAGTTATTTGCTCTCCACTTTCTTCAAACAAAGCACTATCCTAGACATGCTAGAGGGGTCCCCAAAACACAGAAGACACACAGAATCCCTGCCCACAAGAATATGAAAGTCTGGTTGGGCAAGGGTGCCACATGACTTATCAACATGGTACCCTGGCATACAGTAAAAGCTTAATAAGTATTTTATCTATATCTTAAAAAGTTCCAAAAACTACCAAGGAATATAGTTTTATGCCATCAGACTGAGGGGTCATTGGGGAAAGGAGTGACCAGAAAAGCTCTTCTGAGTCCCTCCCGGGATGGGGCCTGCTAGCTGGCTGCCCTCCTCCCCTCCGAGTTCCAGGCCAGGCAGCAGGTGATGGTGTCTGGCTCCTTGAATCCCAGGGTCAGGCAGGTGCTAATTCCCACCAGCTCCTGCTAATGCAAAAATAAATGCCAGCTGTCCCTCCAGATTCCAGCCACTATTTTGGTTGAAGTGTTGGCTCGAGTTCCTGATGACATACGAAGTAGGACAGGGTGGCCCAACCCAACTCAGGGAGCTCCTCCTCCTCTTCTTCCCCCTACTCCCCTCATCCAACCTTGCAAGAGGGTGAGTCATGAGTAGGGGAGCCCAGGAAAACCTGCTGGGCCCTCAGAGGGTGTGGGGTGAGCATGCCACTCTACCCACTCTGGCCAAGTGAGTGACAACCCATATATACTGAGTGCTTAATTTGGGAAAGACATCATCCTAGGCACCAGGGGGTTTGGGAGGAGGAGGAGGAGAAAGAGGAGGAGAAAGGGAGGAGAGGAAGAAGGGCTTTGACCAAGAGAAGGACAGGATATGTGAGTTGCTTTAGATTTAGGCAGATCAGTCTGCACAGGATAGATCAGTCCCAGCAGGACCCTTTCCCCAGAGCTGTATTCTCAGTACCCTCCTTTCCCTCTCTCCCAGCTGTACCTGGTTCCCGACAAGAAGAAGTGATTGACCACCGGCTCACAGACCGAGAGTGGGCAGAGGAGTGGAAGCACCTCAACAATGTAGGTCACCCCAAGACCAAGCATGGAGACCTTGGGTGGGCTTGGGTCTGAAATGTGCATCTGCATGGACTGACTCATACAAGGAAGCACCAGCTTGTCCAGGGCCAACAGGAAACAGAGAGTGCTGACTTGTCAGTTCATGGTGGTCTTCCCTGCAGTGAACAACGTATCCCCAGGCCACATAACCAGGTGATACCTTCCCAGATCTCCGAGTTCCCTTTGTGGGTCCTTGGGTCAAACCTGTGCACCAGGGACCCTGACCAAGACTTGAGAGTTATACAAGCTCAGTCTTTACCCCGATGGGGCTGGGACCCTCCCTGTACCAACTGGCCAGCCAGACTCATTTATTGAGGGCCAGTTATGGGTGCCATGTTGTCTTAGGCATTCCACGGAGAGGATAAAGAAGAAATAAAAACATAGGCCTTTGCTTTTACTGATATTATACTATTATGCTGGAGAGGAAGGGCAGGATGGGGGGAACACAGTGGCTATAGACCGATATTCTGGTGCTACACTATTCCATGTCACATAAGTATAAAAATGGTCACTGTGTAATATATAAAACAAATATTAAAATAACACCATCCTTCATTGAGGAAAATTACTACATTCAAACTTACACAAAACTATTACATATTCATTCCTTCATGTATCCTTAAAACAATCCTGTGAGGAAGCTAGTGTAGTCATTGTTGTCCCCATTTTACAGAAGGTGAAACTGAGGTTCAGGGGGAGAGATGAAAAGACTAGGAATGATTTCTTACTCATCTAGTCCTTGCAGTGAGGATACTCTTGAAAGAGGGGTAGCTGCCTCAACTCTCTGTTTTCATGGATCATTTTCATCTGTGAAATGAAAATGTTTAACTAGATGATGTTGAAGGCTCCTTCTAGTATGCTGGAGTCAGCTCATACTGGCTCAAGACAGATAATTGTTAAATTTTAAGCATGAGCATTTAAATTTCAGAAATTGGCAAATGCTACCTATCAGAAGCTTGATTTATTGTTTTGTTGGTTGCCTAGACTTAAGAAAGTGGTAGAGAAAATGTTAGTGCAGATTAAATTTAAAAGTGTATCACGCATACATTCCTCCCCCCAGCTGGTTGTTAAATGTTAATGGGTGTTTATTTCTGAGAGCTGATTGTTAAACGTTAACCAACATAACCCTCCCTCTAGCCCATGATCACATGGCCCACTCATTAGAGCAAAGCCAACTTGCTTCCATGGGAACTGAACTATGATATTGGCCTCTCAAGTAGCTGAGTTAAGCATTCATACATCTTTAAATGGAGAGAATGAATGGGTCTCTCCTGCAGCTCATCTCTGTATCCGCTGTCCCCTGATAGCTCCTGAACTGTATCATGGATATGGTAGAGAAGACGCGACGTTCTCTCACGGTGCTGCGCCGATGCCAAGAGGCTGACCGGGAGGAGCTCAACCACTGGATCCGGCGCTATAGTGATGCTGAGGACATGAAGAAGGGCCCCATCTCTGCCCCATCCCGCCCACACAATAGCTCCTCCAACTCTGAGGGTCCCCAGTTAGGTACTGATGCTGGGCTGGGCTGGGATAGTGAGGGGCCAGGGGACAGAGAGAAGATGACCCAAGCTTCCTCAGGACTCCCAAAAGGGACTTACCCAAAGTCACCTCAAAATGTGGGGAAAGGCCTACACTAAGACCAGGAGCAAACATTGTACTGATGCCATCTTCATTGCTGTTGGAAGCCAGTCCAGCCCAGGCCGTGGGATATGGAGAATTCCATAGGGTTCTAGCTGACCCCTTAGGTCCCTCCAGTATCTAAATTCTGTGCTTTCATAATTCTGAGTCATCCTGAGTCTGTACAAGAGCCACGTTGATCTGGGCCAGTGCCAAGCCACAAAACTGCATAGATAATGCTGCTCAGTAACAAGATTCTGTCATGGGCCACCAGTGCCCACAGTCCCACCCCAGGGGGACCTTCTTCAGCCAAAGCCTGAGTCTGACTCTGTACAAAGGCTGAGACCTCAAGATAGCAGCCTGAGTCCCTTTCTCCCTTTCAGCCCACGGGCATGATGATATAAGGGCCCTGTCACTATGATTGGCAACGTTGCCCTCTGAAGGGGAAGCCAGTGTGCCCACTTAGGGCTTGAGAACTTACTGCCTTTTGGTCTTCAGAGCTAATCACTTTTCATTCTCATTTTTAGAAAGTCACCGGGAGTTTGTACCCCGGCCTCTATCCGGTTACATGCCAGAAGAAATCTGGAGAAAAGCTGGTGAGTGTTAAAGAACCCCTCCCTGTTTTGCCATCCCAGGCAGTGAGAGTAAGGAGCAGATCTACACCTGCGACATCACACATACACACACACACACACACACACACACACACACTTAAATAAAACCACCCACAATGTCCTATGGGGAATAGAATACTGGATTTGGAGTCAGGGGCACTGGGATCAAAGCATCACTCTCTTCCTTACTATCTACCTGACTTTGGATGAGTCATTTTTCCTTACTTAGCCCTGATCTCTTCACCTTTAAAATTAGTGGTTGGATTTATTAAAATAAATCACTACCATTCGAAAAGGACTTAAAGGTTTGAAGCATGATTTCTTCACAACTCTATGAAGTAGCAAGTGTCATTTCTGTTATCCTCATTTGAAAAATGGGGAAACTGAGGCTCCAAGAGTTGAAATGACTCAGTGGTCATTGAGTGACCACCTTGGTGGGATTTAAATCCCAGGTCTTCAGATCCCAAAGCTACCATTTCTGCTATGGCATACCATGCCGTGCCTCCGCATTATCTCAAAGGTTCCATCCCATTCTAAATCCCATGATGCTATTTTTTAAACACATGACTCCCAGGCCTAGAGACTTCATTGTACAGGATCTTCCCCCACCACCCACCTTCCCACATACACATGCCCCTCTTTGTTTTATGAGATCCCAGACTTGAACTCTATCTGTATAACTCCTCGAAGAGGTTTCCCTCAGAAGGGATCTTGGAAATCATCTACTTCCATCCTCTCATTCAATAAATGAAGGAATTAACTCCAAAGTGACTTGTTCACTGTCATCCAGCAAATTCAGACCCACACCTCCAGACTTGCGGCTCTGGTATCTCAGTAGACGAAGCATTTCATCTCCTGGGATAAACTGTTCTATTGAAAGATAAGGTTTTTCCAAATGGACTTTCTATTGTTGTCTCTTAAGATTTTCTGGGTCCTTGGAACCTGCTAATTTAGTCACAACGCCCCAGTGTGAGCCAGAGAGTGTACAGACACCATGAAACAGCTGCCCAACTGGAATGAGTGATGGGGCTTGTCCAGAAGCCTGGAACCACTCTG
Source organism: Potorous gilbertii (assembly GCA_028658325.1). Lineage (NCBI taxonomy): Eukaryota > Metazoa > Chordata > Mammalia > Diprotodontia > Potoroidae > Potorous > Potorous gilbertii. The sequence continues at coordinate 129,666,474 of CM053769.1, forward strand.
GGTTGGAGAGTAGGGTGTGACCTCTACTTGGAAGCATTTCAGAGTGCATATGGTAGTGGATCTGGCATCAGGAAGACCTGGGTTCAGATCCCACATCAGACACTTAGAGCTTTGAGCAAGTCGTTTAATTCTCTCTGCCTCAGTTTCCTCAGTTGTAAAAGGGGATTGGAATAATAGCATTTATCTTCCAGGGTTGTTGTGAGGATTAAATGAGATACTATTTGTAAAGTGCTTAACACACCCCCCCAAGCTTTCAAATAAGTCCCCATATGTTTATCTATCTACACCTGCATGCATGTGTGCACATTCATGACTATATATAGGTATATATACACATATATATACATGTGCATGGAAGACAGTGTGGTGTAGTAGGAAGTGACTGGTTTTAGAGTCATAAGGAGGAGAGCTAGCATTTCTATAGCACCCACTACAAGCCAAGCGCTATGCTAAGCACTTGACAAATACGATCTCATTTCATCCTCACAACAACCCTGGGAAGGTAGGTGATTTTATCATCCCTATTTTATAATTGAGGAAACTGAGGCAGACAGAGGTTGTATGACTTGCCCAGAGTCCCCCAGCTAATAAACATCTGAGGCTGGATTTGAACTCATATTTTTCTGTCTCCAGAACCAGCACTCTATCCACCTAACTGTTCCAAAAGGACCTGGGTTCATATTTTGCCTCTGATGTCCATTTCCTGTGTGATCCTAGAGATGTGCCTTCCCAGGCCTCAGTTTCTTCATCTGTCAGATGAGGGGGATTAGACTTATTGGCCTCCAAGGTCCCTTCATGGACACCTACATACCTGTGCCCACACATCTTCACACATACCAACACACACCTCGAGTCTGAGTCTTGTTCCCCAGGCCCCTGGGGTAGTCCTGTACACATGGTCAGCCCAGACTGACTGGACAGCCCTCCTCTCACGCTGCCTTTCAGAGGAAGCTGTGAACGAAGTTAAGCGCCAGGCGATGTCCGAGCTGCAGAAGGCCGTGTCCGACGCAGAGCGCAAAGCCCACGAACTCATCACGACTGAGCGAGCGAAGATGGAGCGGGCCCTGGCAGAGGCCAAGCGGCAGGCTTCCGAGGATGCCCTGACCGTTGTCAATCAGCAAGAAGACTCCAGCGAGGTAGGGCCATGTGCATTTCTTTCTTCTCCCAAAGCTGCTCTTGCTCCCTCTGCCCTCATAGGACAGGGTCTGATCGCGGGGACAGCTCCCTTCCTCCCACCAAAGATTGTCTGACAACAGGCATGGGGGCAGGCAGTGGGGACCCCTGGGTCCTCTTTTTATCTTCCTTCTTCCGATCTCTGACTTCTGGGGCTTCTGGTCATGCCCTGCTTTTTCTTATTCCCTCAGAGCCCACAAGCACAGGGCTTGACAAGGCTAACAAAGTGGGTGTCCATAGATGTACTTTCTGGATTAATAGAAATTGTCTTCCTTCTTCCTTGTTAAAGAAGACATGAGAATAGAAGGCTAAAATATCTGAAGAAGGGGTTTTTCCCTACCCCTTTCCTGATGGGAGTGAGTAATAGTTGAAAGAACTCCTGACTCTGCCCAGGGTGTCCCCCATCACCCTCTGAAGGACCTGGATTCAAATCTCACTTCTGATGCTTATGCCTTGTGGGCATATCACTTCATGACACCCCCCCACCTCCTCTAGGTCTCAGTCCTTTGATTGGTGAAATGTTTATGGCTCTGAGGCCCCTTCCTGTGAGAGTCATTTTGAATTTTCCTTGTGGAGACTCTCCTTCCTTTGGAGGATAGGTTAAGGGGGAACCCTCTACCCAGAGTGGTTTAGATCTAGTGCTGAAGGCTTTGGGAGAGTTGAGATAGCAAAGGTTTCTCCAACTGAATGCTCTAGGGTCCCCCCATTTCATGACTGCCCCCCTGTTTACTTCCTATGTTCCTCTCTTATATTCCTTCTTTGAGAAAAATTCCCTTCCCTGAAGGGAATACACAGCCTAGACCAGGATTGTCAAAACGAAATAGAAAAGGTTGTCATTAATCCATACATAGGGGCAACTAAATGATATAGTGGATAGAGTGTCCCACCTGGAGTCAGGAAGACCTGAGCTCCAATCCAGCCCCAGATACTTCTTAGCTGTGTGACCCTGGACAAGTCACTTAATCATTTGCCTCAGTTTCCGTAAAGTGAGCTGGAGAAGGAAATAGCAAACCACTCCAGTATCTTTGCCAAGAAAACTCCAGATGGGGTCATGAAGAGTCAGACATGACTATAAACAACTGAATAGCAAAATCCATGCATAAGGCTTCCTGTGGGCAGCATATTGACTTAGTTTTAAAATGTAATGTCATCTAAGTTTCAATGTATTTGACCTATTTTGTTAGGTATTTCCCAATTACATTTTAATCTGGCTCTGGCCAGTCAGGCGTTTTTCACACTTTGACATCTTTGGCCTAGTGCTACCCCCAGCCTTTGGAAAGTGACTGGTAGCCCCTTGAAAATGATCTTGAAACCTCTCAATTAGGGTAGCCCACCAGGGAATACTTTAGGGTAGCCCTAAGCAGTCAGCCACTGACCCTTCGGTCCCCTCCATAACCTCTTCCCTCTTCCTTACCCAACCAGGTTGGGACAGTCATGCCTAGGACTTTGGAAAGCAAATCCACAGATGTTCTTAGATTCCAGGTTTGGCCTTCCCCAGATTGTCACTGTAATAGAAGGGAAACCCCTTGGATTGGTTCATAGGTTCAGAGTGCTACAGCTTTGGGAGACCTTCATGGTCATGGACTCATAGATTGAGAGTTATTCGGTCTAATCACATGAGAAATTGGTAGAAAGAAGAAGAGAGAGAACTTGGCCTCAGGCCCTGGGAATCCAAATTCAGGCCATTTTCCAAGCTAGAACTGGGAAGGAAAGCATTGAGATACTATTTACTGCAAACTTTTCATTGTCCAGATAGGGAAACTTGAGACCCATCTGGGGCTTTATCCATTATCCATCGCATGTGGTGCTTGTTGGAGTCCATCCCCCCCATACACACACACAAAATAGTTATTCCCATTTCACAGAATAGGCAACTGAGGCCCAAAGAGTGTCTTCTCCAAGGCCAGCCAAACAGATCAGTCTTGGAGCTCTAATGCTCTTTTGGGTAGGTAGGCCCACATTTCTTCAGTCCTGAGACTCCACATAGCCTTTTGCCCAGCCTTTCTTCATCATTCTCTGGGCATCCTTGGAGGAGAGGAATAATGGGGGAGGTGCCTGCTTGGAATTGTTAGGCCAGCCAAGATTCCCCCTGACACACCCCTGACACTGCCCTCTGTCCCCCCACCCTCAGAGCTGTTGGAACTGTGGGCGCAAAGCCAGTGAGACTTGCAGCGGCTGCAACACCGCCCGCTATTGCGGCTCCTTCTGCCAGCACAAGGACTGGGAGAAACACCACCACGTGTGTGGCCAGACACTCCAGGGCCTGCAGGCAGCCACGGGCACCACCCCGGCCAATGGGGTAGGCCCTGCCCAGCCGGATGTAGTAGCCGTGGCTGTGGCCACCAGCCCCAGCGAGACCAGCTCAGCAGCCGCCTCCCGCTCGGGCACCCCGGCCACCCCAGCCCCCCTGGAAACTGCCTCCCGCTAGCCCCATCCAGGGGGAGGAAGACATGACGGAATCTGCAAACCTACAAAAGTCACTGCTGCTACTGCTTTTCTCCAAAAGAAAAAAAAACTGCATTCAATGCAACTTCCTCAGCTACCTGACGATTTCATTCGACCTCCAAACGACCTCTATCTCTTCGAGTGATCCTCACAGATCTTCAAAACTGGGCTTTAAAAGTGGATTTCACAAAGAAAGTACAAACCTTCTTCTCCGTTAATCTGTCTTTCTCTGTCTTGTCAATTTCCCTCTCGTCTCTTTCTCTCTTGTCTCTCTCTCTCCCTCTCTCTCTCTCTCTCTCTCTCTCTCTCTCTCTCTCTCTCTCTCTCTCTCTCATTCTCTCACACACTTTCTTGTTTTAAATTTTTTAAGAAAAAATAATTTGGTGGCTTATATTTTCAGTGAAGGATTTTGTTTGGGGAGGGTGGGTAGAGGGGAGGTTGTTTCTTGATTTGGGCTTATGTTTGTTTTTCCCCAAAAGAGCTACTCAGAAATGGACAAAGAAAACTGTGGGGTTTTCATTTTGAGTGTGTTTTTTTTAATGAAAAGGGAAAAAGAACTGTTCTTTTTATAGCTGGATATTCTGCCAAATTGCCCTCTGTGTGATGGGAGGGGCAGGTGCAGCAAAGACGGTAAGAAGGATCATAGTTTCCGATGCAAGAAGTGTTTTCTGTTTTATTTTTGTTTTATTTTTTTTGATGTCAAACTCTTTGGCTTTAAGTAAAAATCCAAAAAAGATTTTTAAAAACAAAAGTAAAGGAAGCTTACTTGTAAACTACCTTGCTAGCTAGCCAAGAATACCAGATACACCTCTGCTCCAAAGGAAATCCAAAAAGCAAACTCTCACAAGAAAACCAATCCAGACTTCTTTTTGTCACTGCCAAAGTATTTTTTTTTCTGTTTTATTACTCTTGGGTTTGTTTGATTTGGGGCTGGTTGGTTGGGTTTTGGTTCTTGGTTGGGGTTTTGCGATTTTTCTTTTTTATCCAACAAGGACTCTCGTTTGCCCCAACCAAACAGTGATGACTGCTCAGCTGATGAGTCGTTGGCACCAGAAAGTGAAGAATGAGGCCCTCAGCCCTATTTTACCAGCTCAGTTCTCAGGCTTTGGATCTCCCTCCCCAGCCCTTACCTTTCTGCCAGACTATGGGATTTGTATCCGTGGCTTCAGAGTTTGGTTATTAAACACGAATAAAGTAAAAAGGAAAAAAATCATCAGGATTGACCAAGCCAAGCCCAGGAAAAAGTTAAAAAACCCAGTATATGTATGGACATGTGTGCATGGGTGCATATATGTGTGAGTGTGTGTGTGTGTGTGTGTGTATCTGTAAGGGGAAGATACCTCTATTTTCCCGCCCTCAATGGATTTTCAACGCATTTAATTTTTCCGATGATGAAAAACAAAGTGCTAAAGTGTTCCTTTCCAGAGAGAGCATTTTTCCGAAAAAAAACTGTGACAATCTTTTGGATTGATTCTTGACTGCTTTTCAGAGCATGAGCAGATAGCAACTTATACCAATACTTTCTGCTTCTTGTTTTCCTCCTCTACCTCTTTTCTCTCCATTTCCCCCCACCCCTTGTCACAGTATTTCCTTATCACTGTTCTCCTCTCTTCCATACTTTTGCAGGAAAATACAACAAAACAAACAACAGAAAAAAAAACCAACCCACCTTTGTATTCTGCCCCCATCCTACCTTTTGAAGACTATATTGATTGCCTGTATATAATCCCTCGCTTTTATGTGCAGCTGTTCTTTCCTCTGCTCCTTTGATGGAACATGATAGGTCTTTTCATTTGAACATTTTCCCTATTCCTGGCATCCTTTTGCCCCCCTTTCCTTGCCCCCTCTGCCCCTTCCAACTCTCACAAGGATTCCTAGGAGGAAATGAAGGAGAAAGAAAATTAATACTTGTACTTAATGGAAGAAAAACAAAAGAGAGACAATGTAGACTATTTTGCATTTTCTTGTATCATTGTACAAAGTACAGAGGACGGGAGTGCAATATGGAGAGTGGCCCAGCTACTGAAATATGGGGGTTTCAAAAAGATTCCCATGCAGGAGTCAAGAAGTCAATATTGTACGTTAATGTGAATGTATATAGTATTTGCAGAGGTCCAAATAATGATATTGATGACGACGATAATAAAGAAAAGATGTTTGCCAAATAAAAATAAGAGAAACCACTGACGTATGTAAAGTTTAGGAAACAGGTTTTACGAAAAAAATCCGAAGTGCGGTCCTTGGGGAAGTGATGGATTTTGTTTTGTTTTGGTTTTGTTTTGTTTTTTAATTGTTGTTATATCCCAGAGTCACAAAAATCTGTTCTTTTTGTAATGAAAAGGGAGGAGTCAATTGAGTCACTGCCAACAGAGTCATTGTCCAAAGGAAATTCTGGCAGATGAAACTTGAGTCCAGAAAGCATGTTGGGTGTATTGGGTGGAATAAGGAAGATATTAATATCTTTATAGACACATACACACACACAAAACACATATCACCTCTTTTCAGTACAGGGCTCTGCTTCCCTGACCATTGAGTACATATATACATAAATAGAGGCTTAAAGGTTCCATAGGTATCCCAAGAGCTACGGCTTCTTTCAAATTAAAATAGTTCTGTCTGTAGGGAGCTGCAAGGCTGGACTTGTTCCCCAGTTTCCTGTTTTTGACCTCCGTTCTTCTCCCAAGCATTGAGCCTGTTGACTGTAGCAGTATCGGATGTGTATTTGCTATAGATCTCTCCCACTACCTCTTCCATTTCATCTTCCCATGTATTCTCTTCCCTCGCGTCCCTTGATTCCTTGTTCCTCTTCCTTCTTCCCCCTGTAGCTGAGTCCTTTGGAACTCCTCGGTGTCCTGAAGCCCATTTACTTTGGGAACAGATGTGTTTCCCTCTGGGCCGCAGGGTTTGAAGGATGGATTCTGGTGCCTTGGTTTAAGAAGATCGCTAGGCAGGTAGAGATAAGGAAGTGACCACCATTTTGCTGAGCTGAGCAAATTGATCTAGATGAAAATCTAACAGTATCTTCAGTCCTGATCTCCAAGGAACAAGTCAGTGGGCTGTGTGGTCAGTTCAGATGAATTAAGGTCTGCCTAGCTTCTAACTCAAGGAGAGACAGAGTGCAGGTTGTGATTTTTGGTCAGTGAGAGTTGTTCTTTGGAGAGCAACATGGTTGAATTCAGGACAGTATTCTCACTGACCCCAAGTCATTAGCTGTTAGGACTTGTAGAAAGAAGGCACTGGCAGCAGAAGTTATCAGAGGTCTGACCTTGTAAGGTGGGATCATTAGATATTGGCAAATTTCCTGCTCTATTTGAGTAGAAGCATTGTTTTCTCTTACTCTTAGGACAGCAGTTTGAGTTAAGTTGCGTCTTTTTAGATAGTAGAGGAACCCAACATCTAGAAAGGAAATCAGGGAACCTTCTCCCCTGAGCAGATCTGTGACATCCTCACTCACTAATGTATCCAGATTTCATTTCCAGTGTAAAATCCCCCTAATCATTTCCATTAGGCTACTTCCTCTCTTTCAGACCTTAGAATTAGAGAACCCATGGAAAGTAGCAGCTTTCCAGTCAGACCATAGTGCCAGGCCACTCTCTGCCCCAGGAATGTTAAGTATATGTGTGTGTGCGTATGTGTATGTATATATGTATGTATGTATGTATGTATATATACATATATATATGTATGTAGGTCACCTCACAAACCACCCAGCAAATGTACGAGTGACCTTTGGGCAGATTCCTTGCCCTGTTTGCTGGTTCTCTTGCCAAATTGTCCTCCAATAGCACAGAAAGAAAAAATATCTGCCTTTTCTTGGCAAGTGACCATTAGAACATAGTTCCTTGGTTCCGGAGAAACATGGTATTGAGGAGAAAGGATGACTGTTTAGGTTATTTGGACAAAGTTTTCCTGACCCTAGTCCCCAATCTCTGTTTTGGGAACTTTTTCCTGAAGGATGGTTGAGCTGTCTTATGTGAGATCCCTTGAGCTGATAGCCCAAAAGGGTATACTGAGGAAGGTCTGGCCTCCCCGGGAAAGCTTTGGTTGATTCCAAGTGGAAGACTAGGTATCTACACACTAAAGGGCGTCATTGTTGCTGGAGATTGCTGGTATCTTCTTTAGAGCTACAGCTTGCCACTCATCACCCTGGTCCCAAGCTAGTTCGGCCAGAGACCTTTTAATGAAGCCAAACCTGAAATCCCAACACTTTGTGGGTGTAGGAGGTGGCAAGAAGGTAATGTGGGTAATTTTGCTTTCTGAATTGCCAGTGATAGATTTCAAGGGTTCTTTTGGAGACTTAGGGAGAAATTGAGCAACATTAGAATACAATATAGCCATTGTAACTGATACATCCTCTAATCTGTGTACTGGTCATTGGACATGTTTATTTCATGAAAAAAGTATATGAAGATGCATTTCTGATGTGATCTACTGAAGTGACTTGTTAGTCCCAAGTGCTGCTGGGTTGACTTTCTAAGCATCCTCTTCTGTCTGACCCCTGGCCTTCCCATGCCTCTCTGTCTCTGCCTCTGCCTCCTTGCCCCTACTCAGAAGCTGTATCCTGCCTTGCTACCTCCAATGTGCTTAAGGACCATAGACTAAGAGGTGTGGTTTGCTCCCTTGTTTTTCCTTTGAAGCCACTAGTCAAGATCACACTCGCCATTGAACCAAAAGCTCTGTGAGATGCTACTTCTCCCAGAGCCCCCAGCAGAATCCCAAACTCAAATGACAGCTTTAACTAGCGTTCAGAGGCCAAAGCCAAAGGCAAGAGACAGTGGTCAGGCAGGACCTCAGAGACAGACAGCTAGGCATGGTGGTTTCACCTAGATAATTCAGAATGAGAATACCGTCCATTCCCAAGATGCAGATAAACAACTAGATGGAGGCTAATTCGATTTATGTATTCCTCACCTTTACTCAGAACCCATGACAGCTTGAGCTAAATCTCTTCACTCCTACCCACAGAGCTTCAGAGTTTCCCTTCCCTCACCATCCCCCAAGCTACGGTTTCTCAAGGTTGGAATAGGTATTCTTTCTCTTTTCATTGCTACCAGAAACCACAGTGGTAGGCTGGGAAGTGGTAGGGCTGTCTCTGGACTTCAGTTTGCTCAGCTTGTAGGATTCATGATTACTAGGTCGTGTAACCCAAGGCATGTTCCTTTGTCTGAATTAACCCAGAACTTGTGACTCTGTGGCCAATTACAAAAGGATTATGGAGAGGTTTGGAGAAACTCCAACCAAATAAGGTGGAAGAGGAGGATTCCCTTTTCCTGCCTTCCTAGAGATCCAAAAAAGTGAAGAGCCAAGGTTACTCAGTCTTTCATGTCTTCTTTTAGTTTAGCAGATGCTTAACGGACCTCAATTCAAAATAAAGAGAGCCCAGAAACATCACCTGAGCACCATCCTTCTCATGGCTTGAACTCTCAGTTCTTTTCCCTTCCTTTCAATGACTGACGCAAAACAGATGACAGAGAACAGAACTTACTTTACGATTTTGTGTAATTGGGAGATTATGAGGAATGTGTGCCCAGAAGGCCATGCATGAAGTCATGTTAGAACCTGCTCCTGGCTCCATGTTGGGATGTTACTCTGACCTAAGGAGTGGAGAAGAAAACTTGGGTCAGTGTGTTGGCCATTGACCTGGGGGCAATAAGCAAGTTGAGAACAGCCTTGTCCAAGAGTCCTTGCCCACAGGGTGAGGGTCTCAGAACAGTTTGCTGGTCAGAGGCAGAAAGAAAGGGAATCATAATGCCAAGGATTGATTTTGGAGTTGTTTGGGTTTTTTGGTGGTTGGGATTTTGTTTCGGTTCTTGTTTTTTAGTGGGAGAGGGCCTGTGGTTGGTCTTTATGCCTCCTGTTCATTGATTATCCCAAATAGACACTCAGGCTGACACCAAAGCACCCATTTCTGGCATCCATCCATCCTTCCCTCCCAAATGAGAGTCAACAGATTCACCCTGATACCAAAAGATCTGTGAGAGACCCCTGTTCCTGGCACCCAAAGGGGACACAGGTTCTATACACCTGATTGACCCCATTCATTATTACCACTCTGCACAGGAGAAATAGGGCCAGTGCCTCAGAAAATGATTCATGACTGGGATGCATTCTTTAATGGTCTCCCATTAATGGCCCCTGAGCAGTCACACAATGAGTTAGTCAACAAGCATTTATTAAGCACTTACTATGTACCAGGCCCCATGCTAAGCGCTGGGGATATAAAACAAGGTAATTTTGCCTCTAGGAGTAGTGGTGTTGCTTATGTCTTTGACTGGAGCACTCAGTCCAGGCTAATTTTCAGTATTTCCAAGGATGAGACTTCCCTTGAAAAAGTTAGGGATAGGTGACTCCCCATCTTCTAGTAGGAGGAGAGGAGCCCAGGCCCAGCTAACAACTGCTTACAATTGAGACCAACATGGGCCTGGCTAGAAAGAGCAAGGGTGGCTTTCTTTGGGGCTGGTTGGTGTTGATGGAGAAGGCACTTGGCTTGCTGTCTTGTGAAATAGCCCACACACCTGCTGAGAGGCCCTATGACACACAAGCACTCCCCTGCCCCCCACTCCCACTTCAGGCCTATCTTGTGGCCGGTACATTCCCTGGCATGAAACCTGACACTGGTTGGATGAGATCCCTTTCTCTCCCACTCATGTCCTCAAGGATCACTGCTCCTGGGACTAGAGGGTAAACAATGGGAAGGGTTGTATGACAGCCTTTCTCTTTCAAAATGGCTCTGCTAACCAAGTGGGGTCTCAGGCCCGGCTTCCATTCCTCAGCAGCTGCTGAATTTCCCTGAAGTAGAGTAGAGAAGGTTAGCCTCAGTTCATCCCTATGCCCATCTACTTTCATATGGGGATGGCAGCTTTGATCTTGTCTCCTTCCCTTTGAGTCAGGGAGAGGATACCCTTTAGTTAGCTGCTGGCTTAAGGATTGGTGGTACCACTTATTCCCTAGGAATCCAGATGATTTCCTTCTTGGGCTGGTCACTCATTGGCATCCCCTTTCATTCCCTTCCCCTGAACATTTGTCCTCTCTCTCTCAGGCTTCCTGCTTCCTTGTGTTCTGACGGGCCATCCCTGTTCTGAGGACTTTTTCACTCCCTCTATCCCTCAGGTTTGAGGCTTCTGAGGGCAGGGCCCAACAGCTAGCTGACCTTGGGGCTACTTGATGTAGGAGTTTATCCCGAAGCAGGGCTAGAGGATGGCCCTTTTTCATAGAGTGAGGATGAATGGGAGTCAGAGATGGGGGAGAGGCAAGAGAGGAGACTGAGGGACCGTTTGCTGTTCCATTCAGTAGAGGTCTTCTCACTCACTTCTTAAAGTGGCATAGCATCAATCTTGTAGCCATGATATGTATGTTCTGGGTCTAAGGAAAGAGATGCCAAAAATAATAACCATCATAGTCATAGTTATCAAGCAAAGTCTTAAATGAAGAGAAAACATTGCTTCACAGACTTTCTGCTCCAATCGCCTCAATTCAGCAGGCCCTGGGCTCCCTTCCAAGCCTGACAAATCTGAGTCCCAAAGATGCCTCAACAGCAGCACTTAATTGTTTCAGCTCTAATTGGACCTGATTTCCTTCTAAATAGACATGAAAGCACTTGGTGTTTCTCTATTGGCCTCTCTTCCCTCTGGGCTTCCCTCTTTTCCTAGATCCTTCCCTCTGCATTCTTCCCCAGGATGGATTCCCTCTGAGAGTCTCCTGGTGAGAAATGGGAGGGCAGGGTGAGGGAGACAACTGTTCCCCTAGAATACCAGCCAAGATATATACTATACAACCTACCAAAATGCAATACTTGAACTGAAGGTCCTAGCAGGTGGAGGCAGGCATGGGAGAGGGCCAGAAGGGGAGGATGGGAGAGAGCCTTGACATACAAGACTGGTAGATGATTGGTTTGGGGCCACCACTCTACCCCTTCCCCACAAGAGTCGAAAGGTAATTTTTAAGAAAACTAGAATTTTAATAAAAAGCCCTTGTTCCCCTGCTGTTCTTTGGGCCCCTTGGCCTCTCTAGAGAAATGACGCTGTGTTAGGAGTCTATGGCATGCTGTTCCCTCCCCTTTGCTATGTCCTGCTTTCTCTAAATGTACTGTATGTTTGACCTGTGGAATCTGTAAAACATTATGATTCAGGTTATGTCTGTTCTTAACTCTGTATCTGTGTAATAAAACAAAAATTTAATTATCACGTGGGTCTGCCCCCTACTTGGATGCTGACTCCTGGTGGGACAATAGAAGCTTTCTGCTAGCCAGCTCCATTTCTAAGGATAAAGGCGTCATCTTCAAGTCCATGGAAGCTGGCCGGGGTCAAGTTCAAGACCACACACACAGTTTTTAAGTCCAGTCATTCCAACAGGCAGGACTGAATGGTCACTAGAAGCTGAAAAATGGAACTGATGACCTTGTGAGGTCTCTTCTGACCTTCAGAGTATAAATTTGCCCTGAGGATATAGGGAATATTGCAGAATACTTCCCTTGAGGCTTCTGGTGTTAGAAAAATCAAAGAATTTCATTTCTAGTTCCAGCAAAGGGATCAGAGAGTCAAGAAAAGTAGAATCGACATTCTCAGAATCAACAATGTCCATTTTCAACCTTACCTTAGATCCCTCTAGTTGCCTAGGATATAGGCAGTTCTAGGGGAATTATTAATACTCTAGCTATACCACCAACTAGAGGAAGAAAAGGTTTAGTTGAGAGAAGAACAGAAATTCTTCCCTAAAGTAGAATGAATTGGGAAATATCATGGGATCGTGGGATATAGAGGCCTTTGATAGCTTCTAGTCTGATCTCCTTATTTTATAGGTGAGGAAACTAAAACCTAGAGGTAAGGTGACTTACCTAAGCTCATGCAAGTAGTAACTAAAGGCATTAGGTCTTCTGACTCCAAATCGAGTGCCCATTCCATCCTGCTACACTACATCTTGAAAGGTATTATTTCAAAGTGTTGGTCAATGTCAGCCATCCACAAGGGACCAAAGGCTCTCATTCATCAAGGCTCAGCCTAGATTAAGCAGAAAGATTTCCTCACCGCCATTTCTTGAGCTCAAGAGATGTGAACTAAGGATATGTCTGCCTATCTCCTTCGTCCTTTGGGGATGTGCAACTGGATACCCACAACCAAGGACAATTGGGGAGAGTAACATGGAATCTGAATTCAAGGCCCCCAATGTGGGGGTGGGTGGGAAGAGGAGATAGTGGTTATCTCAGAATTTGGCAAGGGGAGAGCAGTGCAGGGATGGGGAATAAGAGCTGAGTCAGTCTTGTGCATGGGGAACATGGACGGCCAGCTAGAGGGCATGATTTGAAGGATGCTGAGAATTCCTATGTCCCCAAGTCTCCCAAACTATCTGTCAGTTCCTGAAATTCCACCATTAATATTTTATTCCTTGGGGTCTTAAAGGATTATTCATCTTTAAGATTCCCTAGTAAAATGTCAGTACTAAAGTTATCATGCCTCAGCAGAAAATAGTTGATAAGAGAGATGGAATTAATGATTTCTTGAGGTCCCTTTCAACCCTCGGATATCAATTGAGGCCCTGCAAAAGTTAGCTAAAAGGGGAGGAAAACTCAGTTTCCCCATCTGTAAGATGGAAGTAAAGCCACTTGTGCCACCTACTTCACAGGGTTGTTGTAAAAATCCAGTGAGATAAATATATGGAAAGGTTTTTTAGTAGCAATGAGTCCTACATAAATAAGAGCTGATTTTGTGGTGGTTGTTGCTAATATTTGAAAGGTTCGTAATTTTGCCAAGATCTGGCCATGGCTGTGGAAAGTCAGTGTTTGGGGTGTGGATGCTAGGAGTTGGTGACTATTGTACTAAGAGTCACCATGCCATCCCTTCCTCACCAGGTCCCAGGTCTCATTAGAGAACATCTGGATGTCTTTCCCAGGGATCCTCATAGCTCTGGCCAAGCCATGCAAATGGGGCATGAGTTCCTAGGGCCAGGACTGGGAGATAACAACACCTGCAGACAAACCGTATACTCAGCACATCCCAACCACTGACACTGTAGGCTTTCAGATCATATGTGCTACCATCCTTTGGTTATTGCAAGGGTACTCACTGGAGATCATGAAGAAGTTGGAGTCAGCATTGGGTGGTCTGAGCAAAGAGACTTTGCAATTCTCTGGTGAGGATGGGATTTAAATCATAGCATGAAAGGGTTAGGATAGAAAAAAAGAAAACCTTCCTAAGGAGTAACATTGTTAGACAGTTGAGTCTAAACTGGAGACTTTCATTCTCTGGGTGGGGCACATCTTCTAATGTGGGGGCTGGTGGAGAGGGAATATTCTCTTTAAAAGCACGACAGATTTTCTTCTTCACACAATTGCTGAAGTCATCTTTCAAAAACATAACTCTGATCACATCATTCCCTGTTCAAAACTTCTCATGGATCCCCATTGCCGATTGCATGGAATACCAGTTCCTTCATCCAGCAGGCTTCCCTCATTTGGTATTCGCCCTTACATTTTCTTTTTTTTTTTAAATTGCATTTTCTTCTATCAACAAAAATCTACCTTCACCCTCCCATCCCACCCCACTCCTGATTGAGAATGAAAGAAAAGCAAAACTTTCATTACAAACATGTAGAGTTGATTGAAACAAATGTCTGTATTGGCCATACCCCACCCCCAAACAAAAAGTCTCATTCTACCCTCTTGAGTCCTGTGTCTCTATCAGGAAGTGGGTATCGTTACACTAATCAGAGTTCCTAATTCTTTCATAGTTATTTGTCTTTACCATATTGTTGTTATTGTACAAATTGTTCTCCAGGTTCTCACTTCACTCTGTATTAGTTCATACAGGTCCTCCGAGGTTTCTCTGAAGCCCTCTCCATCATTTCTTGTATCACAGTACTATTCCTTTGCATTAATATATAATAATTTGTTCAGCCATTCTTTAATTTATGGGCATCCCTTCAGATTCACACACTTTGCCACCTCAAAAGGAGCTATAAATATTTTTATATATACTTAGCCAGAGTGTTTTGCTTAGGACTAACCTCTCCCTCTAATTCCTCCTTCCTCCCTTCTCCCTTTTCCTTCCTCTTTCCCTGTTGAATGAAATATATTTCTATACCCAACTGTGTGTGAGTCTTCTTCATTACTTTAACCAGTTCAGATGAGAGTGAGGATAAAGTGCCAGCTATCCCCTCCCCACTCCCTCCTCCTTATTTATATGCATGTCTGCTTGTATGCCCTATTTACATCTGTTAATCTTCCTTAACTTTAATTTTCCTTCACCTCACTCCATCATATTCCTCTTCCCTCCTTTTTCCATTCTTCTCTTAAAAGCAAGACATAATAGAACCACTACTAGGCCTTGTCAATTGAATTCCTTTCATGACGCCTGATGATGGTAGGGTTCATAGGAGAACATACATATCATTTCCCCATATTTAAATGTAATTTTATCCTCATTTAGTCTTTTACTTTTGTTTACATTTTTATGTTTCTTTTTGCTCCTGTGTTTGTACTTCAAAGTTTTTCCAAAGCTCTGGTCTTTCCATCATGAATGTTTGGAAATCCTTTATTCCATTAAAGGTAAAAATTTCCCCTAAAGCATTATACTGAGTTTTGCTGGGTTAGTTATATTTGACTGAAAGCCCATGTCCTTTGCCTCCTAGAATATCATATTCCAAATTCTCTGCTTCTTTATAGAGGTGGCTGAATCATTTTTTATTCAGATTCTAACTGGAAGCTCTGTGTTTTATCTATAATCTTCCTGGGAATTTTCATTTGGGGTTTTCTTTTAGGAAGTGACTAGGAGAAGTTTTTTCCATTTCCATTTTCCCCTCTTGGCTCTAAAAGATTAAGATTTAAGATTTTTAAGATTTCTTCTAATACAATGTCTAGTCATTTTTTTTTTGCTCATGGTATTCAGATTCAATGATTCTTAAATTTTTCCCTTCAATAAGATTTCAAGAACAGGATTTGGTTTTCTTCTTCTTTTTTTTTTTTTTGGCCTTTGAACTGTCTTTGGCATTTGTGGATTGAGAAATCTGGGATCTGCAGCTGCTACCTGTGATTCCAGGTCCTGAAGCCTGCTCCAGTCCTGTCTGCTGTGCTCCACTCTGAGCCCAATGTGATAGACCTTTCCTGTTGACCTTTCAGTCTGTCTTGGACTGGAAATCTCCTTCACTCTGTCATTTGGTGGCTTCTGCTGCTCTAGAATTTGTTTAGAGTCATTTTTTACAGGTATTATACGTGTTGTGTGGGTAGAACTAGAGCAAGTCTATCTTTCTACCCTGCCTGCCATCTTGACTCTGTCCCCCTAGAATCTTTCTTTTTTGTGGGGGTGGGGAAGTGGGTTGGTTTTGTTTTTGCAATGAGATATTTTACATTTTCTTCCATCTTTCAAACTTTTGACATTATTTTAATATTTTGTGTTGCCTCATGGAACCATTGATTTCCATTTGATCTATTCTAATTTGGGGGGATTTTGTTCTTACACAAGGTTTGGTACCTTTTGTGCCAAGTTGTTAATTCCTTTTCCAATTCTTTTTTCCACAGTGCTCATTTCTTGTCCAATTTTTTCCCCAAGCACTCTCATCCCACTTATAAAAACTTTTTTATCTCTTTTTAATTCTTGCTTCATCTTTTCCAGGAATTCTAGTTGAGTTTGTGCTCAAGCTGTGTTTTTCTCTGAGGTATTGTTTGTAGATATTTTTTGGATCATTCTCTTCTTTTGGGTTTTGTGTCTTGAGCATCCCTGCCCAGTGGGGTTTTCTGTTTGCTCATTCTTCCATTCTACTTCCTGACTTCAGACTTGATATTAGGACTGGAATCTGCCATACTTCTGGAGGGAAAGTCTGGGCTGGTCCCATTGCTGCTTTCCTAGGGTATTGAGAATTGTGTTACTCCAGGATCTCAGAGATAGGCTGGAGACTTGCAAACTTTCTGTACCACCCAGGGCAAAGTCTGATGGCTACTCTGCTGGTCTGAGCTCTGCATGTTCTTGCCCAAGAACATAGGTTTGGGCAAGTGTAGATGATGCTGGACTAAGTCCCTATGAGCCAGCTAAGATGTGCTGCTGTTTTAGAGTGGCAGAATTATAGGCTCTCCTTTGGTTTAGGTCCATAATTCCTTTATAGACTGGGCTAGATGTTAGAGCTGATACCCTTCTCTGCTCCTGGAGTCTGAGCCACACTGCCACTACTTGCTTCTGAACTTCCTCCTTTCCAGGTACACAGGTAAACTGCCCAGGGCTTCCATACCTGGGAGTGCCACCCTCAGGAGCAGGTCCCCTTTGGAGTTAATCCAGAACTGGGCAGTGAGGCAACAAAACTTGCGGTTGGCATCTGTCACCTCCACAATACCCTGACATGGGTCTTGGACTTCCTCTTGCCCTGGTGCACAACATCTCCCTGGGTGATGCTCCTGGCCATATCTAGTCCTCAGCATCCACAGACCTCCATGACTGTCTCTCTATGCTGACTTGGCTTGGACAAATGACTCATTGTCACCTTTTCTTGGTTTTCTCATCAAGCCTTGATCTGCTGCATTTTCTAGGTCTGTTTTGAGGAGTTTTGTGAAAAGGAGCTTAGCAGTCCTGTTTCTTACTGCTCCATTATCCTGGTTCCACCTCCACCCTCATATATTTTTCATCTAAACCAACTATCCCAAATAACTGGAGTGTTCTCCTCCAGAAAAGGAAATACTTTCCTTCCTTCAGATCTGAGCCCAAGTACCACTTAAATATATAGTTAAGACTTGTTATCTTTTCTAATCCAGACAGATTCCCCCCACCACCTCTGTGAGGTAGGTACTAACGTCTTCCCTATTTTATAGTTAAAGAAACTGAGGCTGAGAAAATTCCTTTATCCGTTATTACAGGCTACTTCTCACTGCTTCCTTAATGAGGCAATCCCTCCTGACTAGAAATGATTCTCTTACTCTTCCTGAATCTCTAAACCAGGGGGTTCTTACTCTGGGGGCTATGAGAGTTCTTGGGTACATTTCAGGAGGTCAACAAACTTGAATGGGGAAAAAAATTCATCATTATTTTCACTAATCTCTAGTTGAAATTTAATATTTCCTTCAATTATGTACACAAAACACTCTACAAATCTTAAAATACTATAGAAATGCTTTTTGTTGTTATTTAATCATATCAGACTCTCTGTGACCCCATTTTGGGGTTTTCTTGGCAAAGATATTAGAGTGATTTGCAATTTTCTTCTCCTGCTCAGATGAGGAAATAAACTAAACAGGGTTAAGGGACTTGCCCAGGGTCACACAGCTAGTAAGTATCTGAAGCCAGATTTGAACTCAGGAAGATAAGTATTCCTGGCTGTAGGCCCAGTGCTCTATCCAATTTGCTACCTAGTTGTCCTTCCTTCAACTAGATGATGATGATGATGGTGGTAATCATGGTGATGGTGGTGGTGGTAATGATGATGATGATGATGGTGGTGGTGATGATGATGATGGTGGTGGTAATGATGGTGATGGTGGTGGTGGTAATGATGATGATGGTGGTGGTGATGATGATGATGATGGTGGTGGTAATGATGGTGATGGTTATGATGATGGTGGTGGTGGTGATGATGATGATGATGGTGGTGGTGGTGGTGGTAATGATGATGATGATGATGGTGGTG
>CM053769.1:129685192-129727758 GCA_028658325.1 Potorous gilbertii
TGGTGGTGGTGATAATGATGATGATGGTGGTGGTGGTGATACTGATGGTGGTGGTAATGATGGTGATGGTTATGATGATGGTGGTGGTGATGATGATGATGATGGTGGCAGTGCAGGTGGTGATAGCTCACATTTATACAGTTCCTACTATGTTCCAAGGCACGTTCTAAGTGCTTTACAATTATTATCTCATTTAACCCTTACAACAACCCTGGAAAGTAGGTGCTGTTATTATCCTTATTTTACGTATGAAGAAACTGAGGCAAATAGAGGTTAAGTTATTTTCCTAGGATCCCACAGCTAGGGAATTTCTGAAGGCAGATTTGAACTCAGGTCTTCCTGACTCCAGGCCTAGCATGCCATCTACTATACTGCTTAGCTTTTTCAGAATCATATTAAAATCATATTAAAAAAACTATGAGAGCTGAGATGATGACCTTTCCATTGTCATATCCCTAGCTCTCATCTAGGGATAATAGTCTTTCATTTGGTGGAGGGCTAACAAATGTTTTGCTAAATTGAATTGACTTCCTTCTATGATCCATTCAAGCAGCAAGATGGTACTGGTTCCAGTGGCTTATTCCCTCATGGCAGCAGATTGGAGAACCTGAGATATAGCCTTTCAACTGCTCTCCCTTCTCCTCTTCTGTCTATTGATGGAAGTTTCCTTTTCTTTTTCACTAGTTAATTTATTTACTCTTAGTTTTCAACATTCACTTCCATAAGTTTTCAATTTTCTCCCCCTCCCTCCCCAAGATGGCATGCAGTCTGATATGGGCTCTACACATATATTTCTATTAAATACATTTTCACATTAGTCATGTCGCATAGAAGAATTGTAACGAATGGGAGAAACCATGAGAAAGAAAAACGAGAAAGTTTCCTCTTCTAAGGAGCCATTGAAACCCAGCCTCCATCAGTCAAATAGTCCATACCGGGCCATTGCCCAGTCATCTTGACCTATGTCTTGACTCTGATGACTCTGGAAGAGAGAGTGGGGATGATGACTTTGCACAGCTCTGCCTCACTTAAATCTAATTCACCTACTTGCAAGTCAAGATATCACTTTCCTGATTTCAGAACAAGGATAAAAAACACCATTTTCATTGACTGTGTTATTTCCTGACCTTTGTTAAGTTGGGAGATATATAGACACGTATGGTATAGTTCTTGCCTTCCAAATGATTACAGTCCAGTCAGGAAATAAGGTTAATGCACATTCTTCTGACATTCAATTCAGTAAATGATTATTAAACATCTAGTATGTAGCAGACATCTGGTGCTAAGAACTTGGAGAGATGTGACCAAAAAAAGATTCTGGGCATATCCTTGGATCAAACAATAACACTTTTAAGAAAATCAAAGAGAAGGACCTATATGTAAAAAAAAATTATGGTGGCTTTTTTCATGGTGGCAAAGAACTGGAAACTAAGAGAGTATCCAAGGAATTGTGAAATAGATGAACAAGTTATAGTATAGAAATATAATGGAATACTATAGATATTGTAAGAAAAAATGAAAGGAACAGTGTTAATGAAACCTGGGAAGACTTGTATGGACTGATGCAGAGTTAAGTGAGTAAAACCAGGAGAACAATTTATACTATAATAGCAATAGTAAAAATGAACAATTTCGAAGGATTTAGGAACTCTGATTATCCAACACAATGACCAACCATGATTTCCAGAAGACCACCTGGCTCCTCCCAGGAAAGTGACACATTCAAGTTGCAGAATGACACCCACATTTTTGGACATGGTTCATGAGAGATTTTCTTTTGCTTGACTGCACTCATTTGCCACAAATTTTTGTTTTTCTTAGGGGTGGGGATGGGGTAGGATACAAAAAAAGAAAAAATAAATGCTTGGTAATTGAAAAAATTAATTAATAGAAAAAGAGATAAATTGGATAATCCTTTTCCCCAAGGAACCAATAGCCTACTAAAAATTGAGCATAAAAGATATGATCTGAACAACTCAAACCAGAATGTAATCAAATGTTAAATTATATGCTACAGATTCTAAATATGGTAAGTGTTCCAGAGATGGAAGGATTGAAGGATGGTTGCAATCAATATTTGTCATGGTTGTGGTGGGTAAAATAATAAATCATAGCATTTATTAGATCTGAAAGGGACTCTTGAGTCTGGGGTGTGTAGGGTGTCTAACTTGACACTCGTTTTCCATAGATCAATCTAAAGAAGGAGAGGGTTGGGGAGGGGACAACATATGGCTATCCTGGGGAGAAAGGCCAAGCCAGGCCTCTTTGAGCTTTAACTACTGAGATCGGGATCCCTGCAGATGATGAGCTGATCAGTCTAGATTTCTGGCCCAGGGCCCTTTAAAGAGCTTAAATGGAAACAGCTGGAAGTGGGGGGGAGGGATTAAAATCCCTAGGTCCTGGGCCCAGCTGACCTCAGGACTGGGGGAAATGAGCCAGCCCCAACACCGTGAGTACTAGAGCCAAGGGGCTTTCCCATGTGGTTCTCCATTGGCAGCAGCAACCTCT
Source organism: Potorous gilbertii (assembly GCA_028658325.1). Classification (NCBI taxonomy): domain Eukaryota; kingdom Metazoa; phylum Chordata; class Mammalia; order Diprotodontia; family Potoroidae; genus Potorous; species Potorous gilbertii. The sequence goes on from CM053769.1 coordinate 129,687,701, forward strand.
TTCCTCCTCCTTCCAAGGACTGGCTCCAGAATGCTCTTTCAGACCCTGCAGGGCTAGGCTGGGGGGGTGAGGGACAACCTGCTGGGAAGGTGCTGAATATGTGTCCAGCAGAGCAAGACAAGGAAGAAGAGGGCACTCTGCTCTCTCTCCTGGACAGAGGAAAGCTGGAGGAGACGCTTGGACCTGACTTAGTAAGTACAACCTCCTTCCTATCCCCTACTTAAGGTGGTGTGGTTCAGTCAGCAAGCATTTAAGAGGAGCCTACTTTGTATGGGCTAGGCAGGCATTAAGGCCAGAGGTACTCTGCCCTCCAAGGCCGTCCATTGCAGTGGGGGTCTGGTAAATCTCTAAGTACATACTAGATATGTTTGGAGTAAACAGAAGGTCAGTTCAAAGGGAAGGCAGCTGGAGAGACTCAGAAATCCTCCTGTTGAAGGTGAGATATGAAATCAGTTTTAAAGAAAGCCCGGGACGCAGAAAGAGCATTGGTCGCCGAAGCCTCTCCAGCAGTTTTCCTCAACTGAAAAATGAAGGCAGGGAGGTACCTAGCTCCCTAAGAGCCTCTGTACTGGCTCACATTCCTAGGATTCTGGGATTTTACTCCTATCCATCCTTTAACAAACCCATCCTGATTGCGCAGTCCTTGAAGGTGATCTCCTCCAGGTCTATGGCAGTCATACTGAATCCTCATAGACAAATTCTGGGGGAAGGAGAAGAAGGCAGAGAAAGATTCTATGGTAAGGGACCGTGCAGTCCTCTGAAAGAACCCAGAGGGATCTTTAGAGGTTTCAAAAGGAAGGCCTAGAATGAGAGAAAGTGATTGAAGGGATCACAGAGATGAAGAGAGAGAGACAGGCCACTGGTAACTTCCCCTGGGTTCCCCCTCTTTTCCCCCACCTCACTTGAGGGAGCTGGCATCTGAGGGAGGTTGACTTTAACAGGAGGCAGGTGTTTCTACCCATGTGCCCCAAGGAGATGGACGGGAGCTAGAAGACATCAAAACCAAGCTCCAGAAAATAGAGGAGGCCCATGAGAGACAGGAGCTCAAAGGTATGGAAGAGACAGAACTGCAGCAGCAGCCCCATGAGGAAGAGAAGGAGGCAGCAGAAGCATCCAGCCCACTGCTGTCATTGCCAGCCCCGTGTGACAAGGAGGCCACTCGTCGACTGAGCCTTGAGACTGGTAGGAAGCTGGCCCTGGGACTTTCTCCACACTCCACACATGGGCTTTGGGGAGGGAGAAACAGAAGTAGGAAAGGAGAGCCTGAGATAGGAAGGGGCATCTGTGTGTCTATAAGGATCCAGGGGTCAGGATGGCCAAGGAAGTATCTGAGGGACATGGCCTCTAACCCTATGGATTCTTGGCCCTGAGGTGTCCACCCCTCTTTCCCCAAGAACTGCACAGTGGTACTCCCAACCTATCTTGAGTTCCTCCTGCAAGTAATTTCTCATTCTAGGTATACCCTTCCAAGGGACACCCATTGAGAAGTTAGAGGCTGATCACAGATCTGTCTATGTAGGCAACGTAAGTGGTTGGAAAGGGCATGGAGGGTGGGGGACTATTGGTCAGGTAAACCCCAAGATGAGATGAGAGGGTGGATAAGACAAGCACACTTTATGGATGGCCACACTGCCTGCCTTCAACTTTTACCATCATGGCCAAGCATGGGCCAATTAGATAAAAGTGTCTAGGATGTCTTATTTCTACTCTAATGATGGTGGTCAGTGGGGCATTGGGTCGTGATGATAAAGGAATGAAGATTAGATAGATAGCTTCCATGATGACTGAAGGGTTGGGGCCCTATTGGTCTTTGTGGCCAAGGTATTCAAGCTGACCACCATGACGTTAGTCTGAACTCTGGTTCTGGTCTCTGGAGCATCCTTAGGGGAAAAAGGAAGAAGGATTTGATAAAAACACTTGGAAGGGGAAGGTAAACATTTTTTTTTTGCTTCGTGTTTGTCACGAGCTGAGTGTGTACACACACACACACACACACACACACACACACACACACACGATGAGCTCTGACAGGCCAGGATTTCCAGGTGGACTACAGTGGCACGGCTGAGGAGCTGGAGTCCCTCTTCAACCGCTGTGGTGAAATCAACAGAGTCACCATCCTCTGTGACAAGTACTCTGGACACCCCAAGGGGTCAGTGCTGGGGCTCAAGGGGAAGGGGAGGAGGGAGCGTGTTGGACTGGGTTGGGATTGCTCTCAACCATTGGTTAGATGCCTGGATATTAATTTTCTCCTTTGAGTTACTGTTGGGTCATCTTAGTTGAGTCATCTTCATCTTTTGCTCCTTCTTGGGAGCTTTGGCCCTAAGCCTGACCCTGAACTGTCCCACTCCTTAGCTATGCCTACATTGAATTTGCCTATGAGGATTCAGTGAAGACCGCCATGGATCTGGATGAAACCACCTTTAGAGGCCGGACAATCAGGGTGAGTTTATCAGAGGCCAGGAATTATAAATTACATGGTATAAAATACCATGTAAATCAGCAGATGTCTAGTAAGCCTCTCTCTTACATAGCCCAGTGATATAGACTGAAAAGATAGAAGAATGAAGAATGGACCTTGAAGAGAACAGTTCAGATAGGAGACCTTTAGAGAAGGAATATCAACAGGACGCTTCCTTCTCTCTTGTTCCCAAAGATAACTGAGGTTTCCCTTCTGAGGTGCTGGAAGAATGATGGTGAACATTGATAGAAATGAGCACTCCAGGATAGGAACTGGGATATCCCTATAGAGAAAAGGGAGCTGTTCATTGTAAATAGGAATTGTTGTTCAGTCATTTCAATCATGTCCAATTCTTGGTGACCAAATTTGGTGTTTTCTTGGGAAAGATACTGGAGTGGTTTGCCATTTCCTCCTCTGGCTCATTTGACAGATGAGGAAACTGAGGCAAACAGGGTGAAGTGACCTGCCCAGGTCATGCAGTTAATAAAGGTCTGGATTTGAACTCAGGAAGATGAGCCTTCCTGATTCCAGGCTCAGCACTCTATCCGTTATGGTACTACCTCTCTGCTCGGGAATTCTATTTGCCCAAATCCAACCCCTCTCTGTAAACTTCTATATTTCCACTAAAGTCACTACCATCCTCTGTATCACCAAAGTTTCTTACTTGTTGAATTGTCCTCGATTACCCCACATCAGATCAGTTGCCAAGTCCAGTGGTTGACCATCTCTTAAATCTACTCCCTTCTCTCATTCACATGGTCACCTTCATAGTTCACACCCTTATTTCCTCTTCCTGGGACTATCAGAATAGCTTTCTCATTGTTCTTCCTCCTTCCAGTCTCCCTTTTCTCCCTCCTTCTACTCACCTGCCAAAAAATTACCTTAAGGCATAGCTTTGACCAGAAATCCTTAGAGGTTCTCTACTGCCTCTAGAATAAAATTTGACATTGAAAATTCTTCCCTGTAAGGCCCAGTACACTCCTTTGTGTGTTCTGCTTTTTAGTCAAATAGTACAGCTCTCCATTCCCTAAATTTAATACTTCATCTCATTCCTCCAGCCATTCATACGAGCTGCTGCCCATAAATTGTCCACCCTCACTAAATGAGCCAATGGTTTCTCTCTCCTCAAATAACCTTCTTTTGTACTTATCTCTATAAAGGTTCTATTTCTCATTCACTCTCAGTAGAATGGCAGGAATTTTTTGTTATTACTTTTGGATCCTGGTGTCTTGTATATATCAAGTATTTAATATGCATATTGATGGCATAGGAGCAGCTAGGTGACTCCATAGTGCACAGAGCACTGGACCTGGAGTCCAGAAGACCTGACTTCAAATGCGACCTCAGACATTTCCTAGCTGTATGAGCCTGGGCACGTCACCTAACCCTATTTGCCTTGGTTTTCTCATCAGTCAAATGAGCTGGAGAAGGAAATGGCAAACCACTTCAGTATCATTTCCGGGAAAACCCCGATGGGGTCACAGAGAATTGGACACAACTGAAAACAACCAAAAATTTCATGGAATAGACCCTCCTGGTAAAAATGTATTCATTTTACTGGTTCTCTGGAGATTGTCCTAACCCAAACCCATGATAGTGATAGGCTGTAGAAGAGGAAAAAGTTTTAGAAGAAGGTGAGACTTTATGGTAGTTCTCAGATCCTACAAACTAATAGAGCTAGCCCAAAGGTAAACCAAGCCACATCTCACAAGCAAAGCTTTGGGGAGTTTCCAATGGGGCCTCTTCTAGGGCTGATGCCCCCAAGTGTGCTACTTTGGAGTCTTTTTTTCAACTTCATCTTCTTAATAATAACCTCTTGAGGGGTGGGGTGGGGGGAATCTGTTTTCTATTCCAGGTTATGCCCAAAAGGACCAACCTTCCTGGGATCAGCACTACAGACAGAGGGGGCCTACGGGCTAGACATTGTGGCAGAGGGGGTCCTCACCGCTGGTATAGCCTTTATATAGGGGAGCGATCAAGGCCAAGGTGGAGAAATCACAGGTAAGGGGCACCTAAAGAGTCTCAGATGGGGTGAGGGGCAGCCCAGATGAAAATCTAAGTAGCTATTTTTTCACCCTTAGCCTGTCCCACCTACAATGACTATTTCCAGGCCAAGTCATCCTTGATGAGATTTTTGGGGAAAAGAAGTCTGGTGTGGTAGGGGAGGTGGGGAAGAGCAAGAAACCCCTCCTTGGAACAGGCTGGATAATTTTAGCCATTCTCATAGCAGAGCCATATTTGAATGGGATGGACAGGGATGAGTTGGGGGAAGAAGTCAAGAGATTTTAGTTGCTAATTCTGGGGAAGAAGAATATCTAACTTATCCTTTGAGTCAAAAATGGTCTTTTCTTTGAAGTTACTGGCATTGAGTTTGTCATGTGATGTAACAGAAGGCTGACAGGCTGGATTCATTTCCTGCAGGATTGATCAGCCTTTGCAGATATGACAGGAGGTAGAGGAGTCCCAAACCACCCAGTAATTGCCATCAGGGAGGCACATACTGAGTTCCTACAAAGTTAGGCAGAGCACCCCTGTAGAAGTAGATGGTGGTAGAGTATGCCATTGATGAGTGGGTCATGCAAATAGCAGTCCAATCCAATCTATGTACTTGTTTTTGAAGGCTTTGCCCACTCTGACAGTACATAACTCTTGGTCCATTTTTCTCTCATAGGGGGCATGGAAGATTCTCCCAGTGGTTTGAGCCATACTAGAGGGTTGGAGTGGAGAAATGACCTGTGAAGAAAACAGAATGACTGAGGATATGGGACCATCTTAACTACATAACCAGTGTGCTCAGCTGGGATTTAGTGGAGGGGGTGGGGTGGTGGTGGCATAGAATAAATCTGGTACAGAATACAATGCAACCAAAACAGATGGCCAGATTGTTAGGCAACCCCAGGGGCTGAACTGCAGACCTATAAGGGGCCCCAGATTGTGGGCATGTGAAGCTCTTTCCGTTTTTGTTTATCTCTGTCTAGAGGCAGATCAGTCCATGTTATCATGGAGGCATGTGGATTCCCCAAGGGCCAATGCTCTTAGAGCCAGTCCATGAAACACTATAATACTAAATCAAGGTATCTGGGGTTCAGGCCTGCCTCTGGCCAATCTCTCCCCACTTCTTTTCCATTTTCATGGCACCATAACTTTGGTTTGGAATTGTAAACGGGGTGACCACCAGTGCAGGGTGAGGGGAGTGGGGGAGGAAGGGATAAGATGAAGCTTTAGCCTAGCATAGCTTGTAGATTTTTAATAGAAACAAATATATAATAAGTTTTCTTAATAATATAATTAAATTTGAAATATTTTTTAAAGCATGGATGTTATTCATTCTTTTTATTCACCCATCAACTAACTGTAGTTCCTCTTCCTACTGTAAATGTAAACACTTAATGAAAGGAGCTCTTGCCTTTTACTTTACAAAGGAAAATGTCAATTCTTTTAGGGAGCATGGAAACCCTAAGCTCCTCTTAGGCAGATGTCAAGTATTTTCTGTTCAGTAAGCATACTTCTGGGGATGGGAATAGGATTGACTTCTTTTGGACATGTGGGTTTTCACTTCTTTGTCCACAAGCTGGCAGGTGGTACCTGCCTAAGTTCAGAGAAGGCTGATTCTGGCTTTAATGGATAACTAAAACTTGAATTTAAGTGAAATTCTTGAATATACATATACTAGCTGAATTTTTTAGTTTGTTTACTATTTAATTAAAACTTTTTATTACATGCCAAATCAAGTTTTGTTTCCCTCTGTCTAGCACAAGGCCAGACACAGAGTAGGCACTTTAATAGATGCTTGTTGATTTGCCCACTAATAGGTAGGCTGGTGTCTGCAAGTGGGCCTTCCCAGAAGCACTGGTTTCTGTTAATTTAATAACAGCTTTTATTAAGAATTACTCTTTCATCACTTTGCTGCTAATGTTTTCTTTCAGTGCTTTCTACTCTTGGCACTAGCCCTCAAAGTCTCTGTCTGCCTCAGAATAGAATCTCTGGCAGATTCTAATCAATATCAAAGGGCTTAGCAGCTGAGCCAGGTGATAGTGTGACCCTCTGACAGGTACATGCTGCCCAAATGGAAGAGCGCTCATCCATCCCACGAAAAGCTGTCCACTTGGTGGTGAATTTTTCAGCCCCAGATGCTTCTGAAACAAGGAAGGGTTGCAATTTGGATTGGCGGAGGGAGGCAAAGCTACAACCAACAAAATGACAGATCCTTTCAAGAAAAAAATCCTTTATAGTTCACATCTTTACAAATGCCCCCATTTGATCAAGCCTTCAAGATCCCTTCTTCTTTCTTTGTCCTGCCCTACAGAAGGATGATGGGGTCTTCCTGGCTCTGGACTGAAGTAAAGCCTTTGTATCTGGCACATAGTAGATGTTTAATAAATACTTCTTTCCTTCCTTGGTGGGAACTAGATATGAGAGTTAACTCCTGCTTTAGTTTCAATACCCTATTTCCTACAAAACTGTTGGTACTTGTTCCTTGTTAATAATCACATGGTACCCTTGGGTTACCTCCATTTGCTTGGGACCACCTTTTAATAGTAGTCTTTAGGGTGTGATCAAAGCAGAGGACTCCTACAGGTCCTCCCTCATAAATGATAGTCTAGGGAAGAGGGCGCTGGCTTCAGGAATAAAAAACCTCTCCATGCTGAATGCAGTGTCAAGATCTACCTGTTCCTGGATCAATTACAAATGACTGTGCTGTATACATACAAAATGGGAGTAGTAACAAAGATTGCTAGCATTTGCACTGCATTTTATTTTTTAAATATATTTTTACCTTGCTAAATATTTTCCAATTACACATACATTTTAAATTTTCACTTTAAAAAATTTTTAGTTTCAAATTCTCCCTCACTTCCCCCATCCTAAGCAATATATCAATAATACACATATTTTGATCATATCAAAAAAAATTTCCGTATTATCCATGTTGTAAAAAAATAAATAAAGAGCAAGAAACATAAAGAAAATGAGGAAAGTATGCCCTGATCTGTACCAAGAGTTCATCAGTTCTCTCTCTGGAGGTGTACAGCATTTTTCATCATGAGTCCTCGTATTGATCAGAGTAGCTAAATCTTTCACAGTTGATCATCGTTACATTGTTGTGAGCATCAACGTGGTTGACCATTGTTACGTTGTTGTATCACTGCAGTTGATCATCCTTACAATACTATTACTGTGTACAATGTTCTCTTGGTTCCTTTGACTTCCCTCTGTATCAGTTCATATAAGTCTTCCCAGGCTTTTTCTGAAACTATTCCCCTCCTCATTTCTTATAGCACAATAGTATTCCATCACAATCATATACCACAACTTCTTCAGCTATTCCCCAATTGAGGGGCATCTCCTCAATTTCCAATTCTTTTATGCACTTCACAGCTGTCATCTCATTTGATCCTTTCAACAACCGTGGGAGATAGATGGTATTATTTCCATTTTACAGTTGAGGAAACTGAAGCAAACAGGCTAAATGACATTCTCAGGCTCACACAGCTAGTATCTGAGGGCAGATCTAAACTCTGATCTTCCTGACTCCAGATCCAGAGTTTTCTGCATTGTAAGAGGTCCTAACTGCCTAAATAAACCTTCCATTATTCATCTTTCCTTCAAGAAGATTCAAATCAAATGATACCTTTTAAATGAGGCATTACTGTTCCCCTAAAGTACATAAAGGGCACTTAATGGTTGTTCCTCCCTAGTGCTTTGTCTTACTGTCCTGTCTTCCCCCCCCCCAAAAAAAAGAAATACTGGTATCTATTTTATTTGTTTTACACAGAGAATTCTCCCCTGGCTAGGCTATAAGCTTAAGAGTAGAAATTGTTTGGTTTTAGATCTCTAGCATGTAGTAGGCATTTAATAGATTGTTGAATTTTTCATAAAATTCTAAAACTTTGGCAAAATATTTGGCAAAATATGAGAAAACTATTTTAACAGTGACCTAGGAATCATAAGACTTATAGATTTAGGATTGCAAACAAGCAGATAAACCTATCTGGTTGCTTCTGCCAAGGCAGCTAGGGGGTGCAATAGAGTAAAGATGACTAGAGTTCTAATGTGTCCTCAGACACTAGCTGTATGATTCTGGGCAACTCACTTAACTTTTCTGTCTGCCTTGGTTTCCTCAACTGTAAAATAAGGATAAAAATAGCCTCTACCTCCTAGAGTTGTTATTGTGAGCATCAAATGAGATAGCTGTAAAATGCTTAGTGTAGTGTCTGGTACATAGTAGCTATTTAATAATGCTTGTTTTCTTCTCAGTCCAACCCTCTTATTTTACAGACGAGGAAACTGAGGCCTTTCAGGGGGTTAAATAGGCGGTAAGTGGCAGAAGAATTTGAACTCAGGTCCTCAGACTGCAAAGTCAGCATTCTTCTTGTTGTACAGTCACATCCAATTCTTCATGACCCCATTTGGGGTTTTCTTGGCAAAGACGCCGGAGTGGTTTGCATTCCCTTCTCCAGCTCATTTGACAGATGAGAAACTGAAGCAAACAAGGTCAAGTGACTTGCCCAGGGTCACACAGCTACGAAGTGTCTGAGGTCATATTTGAACCCAGGAAGATGAGTCTTCCAGACTCCAGGCCCAGTGCTCTGTGCCCTATGGCACCACCTAGCTGCCCCATCTTGGCTCTACCATGCTGGAAATGGAAAAAGTGATATTGCTTACAGGATGGATACCAGTCTTGTCTCCTAATACAGGCAATATAAAGGGGTTGGTCACCATGTTCTTTTCTATCTAGTTCTCTCAGTTCCCTTTGGTCCATACCTATGGTCTTTTATAATTTGCTTCCATTCCCAAATGTGTACAAAAAAGTCTTACTAGACATTTTGGGGGATTTGAGGAACCAAAGCTTTGGTTACAATAATGTGTTTGTGATGTTGGGTCTGTCTTTCCCCTTAGTTAACGCACTGTCCACTCTAGTTTTATCACATTTCTGGGTTTTTGTTGTTTTCTTCTGGGAGGAAGCAGGGAGAATCCTAAGCAAACCTGGGGACAGCTATGACTTAAGTCCTCATCTCTTCTATAGGCTTCCATTATAAGAGGCAGAAGTGTTAAGAACTGCGGTAACCATTACTTATCATGCCATTACTATGTACCAGTCATGCACACAAATACAAAAATGAGTCAGGCCCTGGCCTCAAGGAACTTACACTCTATTGGAGGGGATACAATCTATGCATATACAAAAGTAAAGTGGAAGGGGGCACAGAGACGAGGATGAGTAATATCCTAACAGAAAGAAATCAGGAAAAGTGCCTTAAAGGGAGCCTACAGGAATAGCTCCAGGAACCTCCATGGAAGGCAGTAACATGATGCTCTTCTGCCCTTGCTATGACCTACTCTTATAAGTGGAAACCTAGCTTTGACAGGTATTGCTTACCTCTGATAGGGCCTTAAATTTGGCCTGAGGTGGAAGGCTCCAGCACTGCTTCCTACCTTTTTAATGATTTCCAGGGAACCACTACTGCTGGTCAGTACAGCTGAGGCCCTATTACTGCTGCCAAGTTAACAGGAGGGTGGCTGCTCAAGAATCTCTAACCGCTTTGGATGTCTGAAAGACATTTTCTCTGACCAAAAACTCCAAACGTTAGAGCAATATCTAATTGCTAAGGGATTCGTTAACACTGTGAATGGATAGCAGAGGCTGGTGAAAGGCCAACTGCCATTTCTCTCCTGAACTTTCCACTAGTAAAGCAGGGAAAGAAATCAATTGGAGTAATCACTGTGGGATTGATCAGTGCTAACAACCACCTCCCTAGCAACTCAGGCCTCACAGGTTTTGCAGGATCTTGTGGTAGCTGTAATCAAGAACCGATAGAAACCTCTTTAACTGGGGCTAGGAGGCTTAACTTTGACCAACTGGCCACACTGACTCTTTAAAGCTAGAGGGATTCCCACAGTGACAGAAATTAAATGTAAGGTCTTTGGCTAAAGGTATAAAGATTATAACCAAAATAAGGGCCCCTCAAACGGATCCCTTATTTTAACAAAATGAACTGAAGAAATTATCCTCTAGACCAGGGGTTCTTGACCCTTTTTGTCTGGCAGTCAGGGAAAGGCATCTATGGACCCTTTCCTTTTCATGCTTAACTGAAGGAAATGCTAAATTTCAGTTATGGGCTAGTGAAGACTATAAAGAAGTCATTTTCTTTTCCCTTCTAAGTCCCCCAACCTCCTGGAAGCTGTCACAGACCAAGGGTCTGGGGACCCCAGGTTAATGGAGAAACCAGGCTGTGGGACCAAAACCCTGGTAAGCTGGAATATGGGAAGGAAAATGTTAAAAATTTGTGTTAAAAATCTAAGAAACCTCTTAGAGCACCTAATACATTAACGTTAGCTGCAAAAAGATTTCTTAAATTCTCAGAACCTGGGAAAAGTCCCCAACCACAGAATTCCTAAAGTGGAAGCAAACACAGAGACAATGTTAATCTAATCTGTACCTGAACAAAACTTCTCTCCAATATACCTAGCAGCCACCATCCGGCCTTGGTTTGAAGCCCACCAAGGGGGTGGGCACCCACTTCTTCCTAAGGTGGCCCATTCTATTTGGGGAGAACTGAGATTGGTAGAAAGCTTTTTTCTCACATCAAACCTGAACTTGCCTCTTTGCAACTTTTACGGAGTGGGGAACAAAACAATCCTGATCTCTCAAGGAAAAATATACAGGACTAGGAGTGAGGGGTCCTGCCGTTTGGGACACATTTTAATATTTGGATTCAGAATGACCGCCTTTAGACAAGATCCTCAATGATCAGAGAAAGTGCTTCTTTCCTATCATCCTGACAGCATGTGAGTATGAAATGTGAGCCCTGCCTACAGTGGGCAGCACAGGACAAGGAGAGACCTAGTTCTTGGAAACTTCCCTTGGTGTGTATGGGAAGAAACACTGAAACTTCAACAGAATCAACTTTTTATTGAAGTAAGCTTTATTTATTTTAAAAGTCTTTATTTACTTTTTTTAACTTCATTTATTTATTTATTTATGTTTTTGGACAAGCAAAGAGAATGGTTTTCATATTATACATGAGAGGAGGGCGTTATATACACACATCTGCATGACAGTCTTTCAGAAATAACTACAAACTATACTCTCTCTTAACAAACCTGCACCATCATGGAAGTCACCATGTTATCAAAGGCCCTGCAACAAAGAAACAGATCAATTAAGAGAAAGAAGAGCTTCAAATGAGTGCACAATGATGCCGAGGGAAATTCCTAAGTGTCTGGGTGGCGGCATGTCACTGCCCTTGTTCATAACACACCTGACAAGCCATATGGCATCAGAATTCATGAAAACTTTCATGGGCATTACCTCATTCAATCTTCACTAAGCTGACCCTACTTTACAGATGAGGAAACTGAGGCTCAGAGCAGTCTCTACCCCGGAAAGCACTGGAGCAAATGGAGGAGAAAGCCTAAGTAAAGCTGTAACCTAGAATGAACCCAGCACTAAAGGGACGAGGCTGATCTATAAATGCAACTGGTATCCGTGTAGAATAGGAGATGGTAGGGAAGTGTGTTTGATACGCCCCAGAGAAGTCAGACATAAGGAATCCACAAAACCCCTTGCAGCAAGGTTGGCAGGAACTGGTCTATCTGGTGCTATGGCCAGAAGTCACAGGGTGCTTCAATGGTATGTCTGGATTGTGGCTTAAAATATATGAAGACAGGTTCCTAGCCAGGGACAGAACTCCCCTCACAGAGCTAATAGGTTCCTGACTTGCCTTAAAAATAATTTAAAAAGCAGGAGCCCAATGAGGCAAACGTTTCTGAAGATGACTAACCCACAAGAAAGAACTATCAGAAGTGAAGTCCTGGGAATGGGTCCCATCTTCACCTCTGGGACCAAGAAAGGGAGCAGCTCTAAGTATAGCCTGATATGTGTCCTATCTCAAGAGTCCATTAAAAGAAGGGACAGATTCTAGAGACCAAAATTCTATAGGTAAAGGCACTCTAGGAGGGATTGAAAGCTCTCAGTAATTTAACTCTCAAGTCATAAAGAAAACATTTTGACAAGAGGAAAGAAAGGACAGTTGTTCAAAGAGAACTATGGGGAACCATCGCCCTCTTTACACTGAAGGAAAGATGAGAGGGAAAAGAAAGGCAGAGCACTAAGCAGGGCCTGATTCCATAAGGAGAGCTCAAGAGCGCTGATGTTAGAATGAGGAACACTGACAACTACAAAGATCATTTTTTTAGCCACACTGACAAAAGAGAAGTATCCAAGAAATGGCAGGATGGGTCATCAGAGCAGACAGGAGGAGGTTTGGTGAGGGAGAAGCCAAGGCTTGAATGAGCACAGGCCCCTTCCAGCTCTAAACCTATGACTCTATGATCTCCTGCTTGCTTATTTTCTCTGTCAAGTAGGAGCTTTGGAATGGCAAAGATAGAACAAACTAGAGGTTGATACCCAGAGAACTGAAAGAGAAAGACAGAGAGAATGAGAGAGATAGAGAGAGGACATTGAGCTGTTCCTGAGTTCAAGTCGCTAGGCACAAATGAACTGTCCATGTCAGAACTGGCCCATGACATACAATTATAATCAGTCAACTTCACATAAAAGATGGGGAGATGTGGCTAGGCAGCTAAGAGGTTTGAATGGATTCCAAATTTTGTATAAGCTGGGGTGGTGTCAGCCACAAAAACTGGTGCAGTCTCAGCCTCATCAAGAGAGGCCTTGGGTCTAAGGTAAGAAAGGAGATGTCCTACAGTATGGTCCTAAACTTACCACACACACACACTATCCTTCAGGTCAATTTTGGGGGTCCTGTTATAGGAAGGATAGCGATAAGCTGAAAAACAAACTAAGAAGGGAAACCAAGAATACGAAATGACCTCGAGATTGTGACTTGGGGCTTCAGTGAAACACCTGAAGCTGTTTTGCTTGAAGAAAAGACTTAGGTTAAAGACACCATTTCTCTTCAAGTATCTGAAGGGCTGTCTTGTTTAAGAGATCAGACTCACTCGATTTGGCCCCAAAGGGAAGAAAGGGAAGGGGAGGGAGGGAAGGGCAAAGAACAAATCTTTGTTCAGCATCTATAGTATCCAGGCACTGTACAAAGGGCTTTTCACATATCATCCCACTGGCTCATTCAATACTCTGAATAAATACGAGTAAGGGGAGGAAGCCTGTGGGATGAATGTAGGCAAGGAAAGCTCAGATCCCTGGCAGCCAATTGCCTTGCCTCCAGCCAAGGCCAGTAACCTCACAACAGGTGAAATGTGGCAGGAACCTGCTGGCCTCTCTAGAACCCTCTTCTGGGTAATGACTCCAACTTCCAAGTCATTTTAGAGGGACATCGAACACCAAGTTACCTTGAGCTGTGAAATCTACATTGATTTCAGTTTTAAGGTGATTTGGACGAAACCATGAGCTTCAGTTCCCTTTCTATAGTCAACCAAAAGTGAAGGATTTGTACAACTCTGGGTTACTCAAGTGGCAAGGGATGGTGGTAAAAGTATTTATTCTACTTGATAAAACAGGGTCATCAACGGCCAGGCTTCAGTGGAAGGCTGTGCTCCCCAATGAAAATTCTGATGTCGTACAGAGTGGCTCATCCCTAAATGACTTTCCAAACAGCTAACTCTCCATAGTCAAGTACTAGTACCCAAAAAGCTGATGCTGACAGGAAGCAGCCCACTTACCTAGAATGAATACGGTCCCCAGGGTTGTAGAAGGGGTTGCACATGACATCTGTGTAGGAATTATGTAGTTTTCTAAACATCTGAAAAAGAGACAAGGGGTTTTCAATTAACATGTACAAAGTGACCACCTGGCTGGATTTCTGGCTTCTCAGCATTTTATAAGAATGGGGAAAAAAAGAAAAAAAAAATCCACTGATGTAGCAAACAGCTTTCTAATTTCCTACACTCACACTGCGGATCTCGTTGTCTCGAAGTGCTGTGTTGGAGGAATCCACCACCATAACAAACTTCACCTTGGAATTCGTCACATAGCCATATCTGTGCAGCTGGTTAGGGAACATGCTTTTAACACAGGGACTGCTGTGATTGCAAACGAAACAAACAAAGCATCAACATGAAGAATATGCAAGTGTGTGTCCATCTGTTCACACTTTCACAGCTCCGTGACAAAACCATTTTGGAAAAACAAACTGACAACCTTGCAGTAAAATACACCCAACAAGCCAGCCTGCCTGCGCCATGGCGACCTGTCCAGTCCATGTGCATCACTGACACATGTGTATGCAAATACAACATCCACAAGGCCTGGCATCTCCCCGTCCCCCTCAGAGTCTGAGGTTTTAGAGGGTAGGCAGGACCAGGTCTCATTTACCTGTTTTCCTGAGTATCTTAGACACCAGGGCTGCTTAATCAATGTTTGCTGAATTCTTTTTTAATGGTTGCTTAATGTACAAGGAGGAAGAATTAGCAGAATCTTATACTGGTGTAAAATTTAGTGGGCCAACCTATCAGAAATCCACTGCCTATCCATAAAATTGGAATGTGCTTCCATTGCAAAGCTTCCAGACCCAAGCATATTAGCAAAACTCATGGTTTCAGGAAGAGAGAATCCTTCTGGTCCGATTTCTGCCTCTAGTCAAGTCAGCCAGTCAACAAGGATTCATTAAATGCTTCCTCTGTGGTGGGCACTGTGTTTTACACTATAATGTGCTCTGGAAAACAGGGGCTCCTTCCTCGTCACAAGATCTAGCATTGAAAGGAACCTGGAAGCATGGCCAATTTTATGTGTTAGGAAATCTATGCTAAGAGAAGTGACTTTCTCCAGATTATATAGTCAGAAAACCAAGTTATTGGTTATTTAAATGATATATGAAGAGATGAAATGATGACCCCTTACTAAAAATGGTGTCCCCATCAGAAAAAATATCAACAGCATAGAGGAAGTGGAAAGAGAGATGAGGCCCTTCTGAATTACTTTGAGTCTCAGACATACTTTCTGCCTGGATGGATGTGTGAAAGTCACCTCATCTCACCTCACAGGACTCAGTTTCCTTACTGATAAAGTGAGATGCCCAGGAGAGCTGGAAGAAGTCTGAGTCCTCAGGTCCTCTATAAAATAGTTTAACATTAGTTCTATACTGCAGCTACTACCTGGGAAATGCAAACCTGGCTTTTTTCTTGAATCAATCAACAAATATTAAGTGCCTAATACGTTTCAGGTACTGGGGATAAAACAATAAAAACTTTAAGTTCTTGTACTTAAGGACTTTATATCCTAATAGGAGAAGCAACATGCACATCTACAGAAATAAACAGAACAGATACAGGTATTGTGTGGGAGAGGAGACTGGGTAGTCTGGAGAAGGATTCATGCAGAAGATAACAATCATGGTTGAGCATCAAAGGCAGTGAGGGAATCTGAGAGGTGGAAAAGAGGAGGAAGAGCATTCCAGAAATGGAGTAAGGGGTCAGCACAGTCCAAGGGTATGCAGAAGGAATGTGGAGTGTCACCTACCAAGAGCAAACAAGCCAATTCCCTGCACCTGCATGGTTAGACCATAATCAGAAGGGGGTAACGTATAATAATGTCTAATAAGGCTGGAAAGGCAACAAAGGGGTCAAGTTATTAAGTAAATGCCAAAGAAAGGAATTGATATCTGAGCCTAGAGGTAACGAGGAGTCATCCTGGTTTATTGAGCAGGGAGCTGACACTGTCAGAGAGATTCAGGAAGATCACTTTGGTGGTTGTGTGGAAGATAGATCACAGAAAGGGAGAAAATTGTGTAAAAGCTCAGAAAGGAGAGGGCAGGGGCTGTGAGTGGATAAAAGGGGAGAGAGGTGAAAAATGTTAGGGGATAAAACTGATTTCTCTACCCATTGGATAGGGGGGAGTGGGAGGGGAGAGTAAAGAATTGAGCATGTCACCTAAGCAAAGGAATTCTGAATTATCCAACTGAGGAAGAAGAGGCCTGAATTAGCAGACTGTCTAGTTTCATGGTCCTAATTAACTGGCTAATTCTCAAATTGTAGCGACGTGAAATATATGCCAAGATCAACCAGCCCTAAAGAATCTCCTACAACTGCAGGATGAATTCTCAGAAATGAAGCTTCATCTGCAGACAGACAGCCACCTCTTTCATTTATAAGACACCCTGCGGGGCATCAAAAGATACACTTTGTAGTCTTCAGTGGGGTACAGGAGTCCCAGGTAGAGCTCCCTCTGATCCACCAGGGCCTTTCCCATAGCAGAGACCTTCTCATCTACGACATCGAGAGACGTGTGTACTGTGTAATGGAACTTCAGCTCATGCTCTGCAGGGATGCTCCGGATGTAGAGTGGGTAATTCTGCAAGAAAGGACACAGCGGTAGCCACAATGCAGTCAACTTCAACTCCTAACCTGAATTTCAAAAATCTACCCTATCACCAATTTTAAATACTACTACAACGGACCACTCCTCAAACCAAGACAATAACTTCTTTATGTCCCAACCGGTTTCTGAGTCAAGGTCTTCCAAAGAAAGGGAATATGCATTTATTAAGCAATAATGCTAGTAACAGGTAGCATGTATATAAGTGCTTACTTTGTTGGAGGGCTTTTACAAATAGTATTTCATTTCTTCTTCACAATCACCCCGGGAGGTGGGTGCTATTATTCCCATTTTACAGTTGAGGAAACTGAGGCACAGGGGGGTTAAGTGACTATCCCAGAGTCACACAGCTAGTAAACGTCTGAGGCCGCATTTGACCTCAGGTCTTCTTGACCCACTACACTACCTAGATGATGGCCCAGACTCATCTTGGCAGGGTGGAAAGAACACGGATCTTGGGGTCAGGCGCCGGGGGTCAAGCCTCAGCCACTACTCCTCAGGGGGCCGGACTGATTCCTAAAGTCCCTTCCTCGCCTATATATTGTATGGCTATTCAGAACTGCTGCGGGTGTTAGGTTTGGGGGGAGCTGTTGTAATTTAAACTTCCACCGCTTAAAAGTCTTTTAATGCCTGGAAGCATTTATCAAGCGCCTATGAGGTTCCTGCCCTTAAGTCCGGGGGCCCCGCCTCTGGGCTCGGGGCACTTTCAGGTCCCCCTCCGAGGCTCAGGTCCCGGACCTCCCCCCTTCCCCCTCCCGGTCTCTCGGGCGACTGCGCCCCCTCCCCCCACGAGGGCAGGGCGTCTTCTGCCTCCTTTAGCGTCCCCGGGCTTAGCACGTGCCAGCACCCAGGTCCCCGCCGCCTGCCTCGGTTTCCCCATCTGTCAAACGGAGGTGACGCCGGGCTTCTGGGACGCCTCCGCCCAGGCCCACTCTTGGCAAGGTCGCGACTTGAACCTTTACGGCTCGGTTCCGCTGCGGGGAAGGCGCCCACCTGCCTACGAGGAGAGAGCGTGCACCCCTGGGAGGCCCAGGCCCCTCCCCCCCAAGGCCGCGTGACCCCGACCGTGGGGCCTCGCTGACCCCCTCCCCCGCTCCAGATCCCGAGGCGGCCGGGAAGGGGGCGGGGCCGAGCTTGGGGCCCACTCGCGGGGCCCAGCTCCATCCGTCTGTGGGCAGGGCCGGGCTGCTCAGCGCGCCCCGGCGGAGGCAGGAGCGGGAGGCTAAGGTGCCGCCGCCGCCTCCCGGGGACCCCGGCCTCGACATCCGGCAGCACTCACCTCCTTGGCGATCACCGCGATACACACCGCCATCTTGGTAGGGAAGGGAGAGCCGCGGTCACGTGACCGCCCTCCCACTTCCCGGCTCCGTCACGTGCTCTCCTTGAGCTTTGCCCCGCCCCCGCCCGGGCGGATTTTAAAAGACCGGGAAGCCCTACGGACGTGCGCAAGCGCGCGCCTCCAGTCTCGCTCTCGCTCAGCTTACCCCTCTTCCCGCCTCCGCCTCCGCCTCCGCCTCCGCCTGCGCCACCCCGGGACTTCTCGGCCCCCGGCCCGCGACTGCGCGCTTCCCCCCGGCGTCGGAGGTTGCCATGGCGATGTTTGGCGCGTTAGTGGGCCTGACCCTGCTTCTCGGCAGGGTGCCAGGGGGGGCTGGGACCGCCCCCCGACCCCCCAACATCGTGCTCCTCCTAATGGACGACGTGAGTCCGGGGCTGGGGTCCGGGGTCCAGGAGGGAGCCAGACTGAGACGGGAAGTAGCCGTTCCTATCCACCCTCACCTCTGACTGGTATGGGGAACTCCTGGGCAAGGAAACACCCTCCGCCGGTGCAGGGCTGCACCCCGCTGCCCCGAGGCTTCGAGAGAGCCTGCCAGTCGGGGCTTGAACCCAAAAATAACACGCAGCGCGGTGCCTTGGGAGGCCCTGGGTTCAAATACAGGCCGTGCTCCGCCTAGGAGGTCTTTTGTAGTTTGCTGGGCCTCCGAGGGCCTCAGTTTCTCCATCTGTAAAACGGGCTGGAGGACCTTGGAGGTCCCTGCCAGCCCCAGATCTTGGATACCTCCCTCCTTCCCGCACCGTGTTCTGCGTGGCCCAAATCAAGCACCCCCGGGGCGGGAGGCGAAATGTGGGGGAGAGGAGGCCTGGCCAACATTTCCCCTCCACTAGAAACCACTTCCCTGTCACAAGCCCCGAGGTGGATGATCGCGGAGTTTTCTTGTCTATATCTTGTCTTGTCCATTTCTCATTTGCATGTCATTGTATTGTTTCCCCTATGAGGTCAGGGACCAGATTTTGGCTTTTCTTTGTATCTTCAGTGTTTAGCACAGAGTCCCGCACACAGTAGGCACTTAATGAATGCTTGAAGTTGGTAGGATTTAGAGGTCCCTAAGTATATAATCCCCTCATTTTACTGAAGAGGCATATTCAGCCCTTTGAGTGGAAGGAATTGGTGCTAGAACCCCATTTCCCTGCCTTTCATACAGTCCTTTTTCTGCTCCAGTCACAGAAATGTGGTTCACATCCTCACTTTGGTCCTCAGCCCTTCCCATCTCCTGCCCCTTTCCCTTTGGGTTAAATAAGGGGGTTGACAGATTCCAAATCCCATAATCCTTCCCTGGTTACTCTTAACAAGGGTCTCCTTTGCACAGTTAAACACTTTTAAGCACTCACTGGTGCTAAGCACTGTGCTAAGCTTTAGGGATCAAAAGACAAAACCCAAACTTCCTCTGGTCTCCAATTTCCATTGTTCTGGGGCTAGGAACACAGTTCTGTTAGTACAAAAAGTAATTTTAAAAGGAAAATTGTGTTGACACGTGGTGAGATCTTGTAGGAGAAGGCTCCTAAATAGTGAGTGAGCGGATTCCAGACACTAGGGATAGCTTGTGCAAAGGTAGAAAGGCAAGGGAATAATAGGCTGCTGTGTGCCATGAACAGGTCAGCCATCCTCTACGACTAAGGAAGGATTGGAAAAGTGGATGGGAGCAAGACTAGATAGGGCTCTAGATGCGAATGATGGAAAATGTGTGAGTGGGGAGGCAATGACATGACCAGATGTGTGTTTTAAGAGAAATCTGGAGAATGAATGGGAGAAGGGAGAGACTGGAGGTACAGAGACCAGATCTGGTGTTCAGGAGGGCAGCCAGTCATATAAGAAAGTGAAGAGAAGACAGATGTGATGGACTTCTATTTCTCCTGCCACAACGAGATGGCAGCTGATTAGATTTGGTAGGTGGAGGAAAGAGACAGCCAGAGATGACTCCAAGATTGCTCATCAGAAAGGAGATAGGGGTTTGGCAGAAAGTAAGAGTTCTGTTTGAGACATATTGGGTTTGACATGCATCAGGGTGAAAACATCCAACTGGCAGTTGGTAATGCAAGTCTAAAATTAAGGAGAGAGAAATTTGGGCTAGAAATAAGAATTTTAGGGTAATCTATTTAGAGGTAATCATTGAACCCATGATAACAGAACAGATTGCAGAGAAAAGAGAGCTCAGGTCATCCTTGGACCTCACAAATCACCTTCTGTCATAATTCTTCTGCAACATGTATTATAGAGTCATAGCTTTAAAGTTCCAAGGGTCCTCATCTATCAGATTGTCCAACCCCCTCTGTTCACAAATCTATTGGAATTGATTATCTGTGTTAGCAATAAGCTCCCTGAGGGCTAACAGCTTATCCAGACTCTCCCCAGCACCCTGCATCATTGCTGTTCATTCTGTAAGTTCTTAATAAATAGGGGTTTTTTTTTGAAGGAAAGAAGGGAAGTTTGCAAAGTCCTTTCCCTCACTATAGTGTAGTGAGGTATGTAGTATGTGAGACTCGGAGAAATTAAATAGCTTGTCCATGGAGGACAACAAGTTTTAAAGCTGGAAGAGGCCCTAGAGATCATCTCATTCAAACCTTTTATTTCTCCAGTGAGGAAGAGGGAACTGAGTCCCAGAGAAAAGGGAAAAGGAAAGGGGAATAAGTGTTTATGTAATGCTCCCAATGTGCCAGGCACTGTGCTAAGGACTTTTGCCAATATTATGTCATTTGTTCCTCAACAACCCTTCGAGGTAGGTATTATCTCCATTTGACAGTTGAAGAAACTGAGGCAAAACAACCATCTGCCTCTAATGACTCATACACCCATACTAAATGGCAGGGCCTGGTGCACAGGTCCAGTGTTCAGTACATGTCCGCTCTGTGTAAGGATAGGAACATGATCTCAGAGGGATGGCATGCATCCTCGATTTAGAGTTAAACACAATAGAAGTACAGTTGTATTTATTGTCCTTCACTGTCCAGATGCATGCCCCCATTGAAGGTAGGCTCCTTGATCCTTCTGTCTCTGTATGCCTGGCGCCTAACACGATATACACATGAAACGCTTGATGACTGTTTGTTGCATTTGTAGTGTTTCAAGTCCAGTTTTCTTATTTTGTATATGAGGAAACTGAGGCTCAGAAAAGGTAAAGTTATGCTGAACAAGTTAGATGAAATTGAGGGCTTGGATCCCCATTTCCTGCGCTCTCTCTCCTTTCCCCTGGCAGAGTGATGAGCAGAGTATGGACCTAGCTTTGCCATTTTGACTGCTTGTGGGATTAAGCAACAATCCTCCCCTAGCTGGGCCCCTATTATGTGAGGGCCTTGGATGAAATGGTTGGCCTTTGAGCTCTCTTTCAGCCATAGATCTGTGATATCCCATTGCCTTCTGGGCAGGAGAACATAGCAGAAAGAAGAAAAGGCAAGGAGGGAATTGAGGCAGAAAGAGACTTACCATGAGATGAGATGGGCTGCTCCCTGGGTACGTCCTCACGCATCTGGTGTAGGGGGCGGACTCAGCTCCTCCCAGTGACTAGGGCAGGAACAGATGTAACAGGATTCCTGCCTTGGGCCTAAGTTATTTTCAACCCTGAATTACTTACTCTTAGCCTGGCCCCAAGGCTCGATTCAATCTGAACCAGCAAGTCTCAAATACCAGGCTGGGTAGGTAGTCATAATCCTATCAAAGCTTTGATGTAAAACTAATGTGATATTATCCTTTACTTTAATTACATTGGGAAAAACTCATCTTTCCCTATATTTACATTCACTATAGTTTTTTTCCCCTTATTTTATCTACTTAAAGGGGTAGCAGGCAGTCTTCATTTAATTTCATCTGGCACTCTGAGCTCTATGATATTCAACATGGTGAAGACTCGAGTGGACACCAAAATAGGGGTTGGGGGAATCTACCTCTTGGAAGGTGGGGAGATGGCTCGCATTCTACTGTCCCTCATATCCCAATGACGAGGCTTGTCTCCAGCCCATATTCTCCCTAATTCTCCACTTCTGCCTCCTCCCTCTCCTGTGCATGCTCCCTCTGAGTCCAGCTGTATTCTGGGGACTGTGGTCGATGAGGAAGAGCCCCCCTGCATACCCCCTTTCTTTGTTAGGGGTGAGTCAGAATGGATTGTATCAGATGACCAGCCAGACTCACAACCTGAGTGTCTTCTCCATCTCCCTCACTTGGGTGCAGATCTTACCGATTCTGTTTCCTGGCCCTATCTGTTCTCTCTCCACACAGCCAGCACACTGGTTCAAGGCCTTATTCCCTTTCATCTGGATTACTGTAGTTGTCCGTCCGCTGTCTTCCAGCTTGTTATCTCCCCTCTCCCCTCTTCTCCACATACTTCCCCAGGTCTTTTGTTGTTGATCAGTCATGACCCTGTGGACCATACCACTCCAACACCGCCATGAGATTTTCTTGGCCAAGATACTTGGGTGGTTTGCCCTTTACTTCTCCAGTGGATTAAGGCAAACAGTGGTTAAGTGGCTTGCCCACTAGAAAGTGTCTGAGGTTGTTTTTGAACGGTGGTCTTCCTGACTCCAGGCCTAGGACTGTCACCTGGCTGCCTCCAAGTGATCTAGCTAATTTCAGATCCAGGCATGTCACTTCCCAGTAAACTCCAGTAGCCTTCTGCTGCTTCCAGGATCAAATATTCATCCTGATCTCATCCTTTCTCATTTCTATTTTTTTGGTAAATTTTATGATATACGTAATTATTAGTACAATAGTCCATGTATATAATGTACAAATAAGTAAACATACCCATATTGGAGTGCATGCTCAAAAAACTGTTTTTGATAGTGTGGAAGCCGCAAGATATAGAGACCCCCTGTCCTAGGACATGAGGAACTTCCTCTTTAACTGCCCGTCCGCCTCCAGACCATGCCCAGGATGTTTGTGTTACTGTGGAGATACCCACAAAAGTCTCTGGGCACTGATTGTTCTAGTTAACCAGTTTCCCCAAAACATAATTCAGAAAAGTGGAGGAAGATTTTATGTAGGAATAAAGCTTTGCAAAAGACACCAGATAAGTAAAAATATGTATGTAGGAAATGAAAATGTACACATATATTTTATATTATATATGTAGATTTACCATATATTCATGTACAGGCTTAACACATTTGGTTTTTCTCATAAATGAGAGTATAAAAATTTGACAGAACTAGTTCTCTAGTGTCTCAGTAAATTTTATTGGTTATTGAGTTAAAAAAAAAAATCTAAGATGCAAAAACAGCCAGAGAGGGAAGCTTTTGGCCAGCTCCTAGTGGATTATTTTTCCCTTCTGGATAATGTCAGCCTCCAAATAGTGTCTTCTCTGACACCCTGTAGAGACTCTGAGTCAGTCACCTTCCTGGTTAAGTTTTCCTGCTCCCTAGTTTTAAAACTCACATTTTAAAATATTTGTCAATGTCTGAGGACTCAGGGTGGCTTTCCTTCCACTTCTCTTTCTTACACATTTAAAATGACTCATTTCCTCTTTCTGGGCCTCTTCTCCCGATGTCCTTTCCATTTGGTTCATCTTTCTCTAGCTGCCAAAGAGATAGTGTCTAACTTTGTGTGAATTTTAACCAAGATTTCTCATGAAAGAAGTAGGGTCCTATCTCTGGAAGGAAGGCAGGGAGAATCCCAGAGGCAGAAAATGTATGGGAGGGAGGGGAGGGGGGGGCGTGATGCTGCGGTGACCACACGTGGCCAATGTTCTCAAAAAGCAGAGGGGACATTTTCTTCTCAGCCATTGAATGTCCACATACAAAGCAGGTTTGAGGGAGAAAAATGCCCCTTTGGAGTCTCTTATTTTACATTTGTCATGTAAAACTCGAATACACGTTTAGATGCTGTTAGCCTGTGAGTTCTGCTGACACTTCTTTGTATATCTGCAATGCACAGCATGCTATTTTAAAATTTTTTTAATGCAAATCCTTCTTCTATAGTTTTCATTTTTATGCAAATATGGATTTTCTTAAAATGAAGTCTAAATATTGCAGAGTGCTCATTGATAGAATTTGGTCAATAGTGTATGTACCTCATGATCTGAGAGAAGGAAGGAAGATCTGAGCAGTTCATTCCATGACTGGGAGGACCTGAGAGTCAGAAGATTCAGGTTCACCTTCTGGTGGTAACGCTAGATAACCTGTCATAATTTGCTGTTTGCCCCCTCTATTCCACATCCTTGCTATAGGGTCTCTGGAATAATATTTGGCCCTTACAAGGATATTTTCAGAATTATATGCTGCCTGTAAAGTATTAAAGAAAATGTCATATAAACACAAAGTATTATAACTTATTAAACTATTGCTTTTTCACTATGCCTCTACAAGATACTTTCAGGATTGTGTACTATCTATAAAGTATTAAGGAAAATGTCATATAAGGTATCACTATTACTATCATTTAATAATATTCCTATTAAAGTCCTAGAAAGGAAACAGGAAAAATCTCAGGAGTCTGACTAAATGTTGAGTGCTCTTGCTTCCCCATTTTGTCCAGCCCATCAGTTTTTTAAACCCTTCTCCCAACCCAGAAAGAAAAAGATCCACTAAGTCATTACCCCTCTCTTTAGTGCTCTACCTCCTAAAATGAAAAAGAAAAAAAAAGTTTATGCACAGGAAATGATTGTGGGGGGAGGAGATGGCTTGGATAAGTTGCAGTTCACACTACTGAGAGAGAGCCCACATCGGTTTATATCAGTCAAAATAAGCATTTCTTAAGCAGCTACTGTGTGCCAGGTACTATGATAAATGATACAAAGAAAGAAAGTGTGTGTGTGTGTGTGTGTGTGTGTGTGTGTGCGCGCGTGCGTGTGTGTGAGAGAGACAGATCAGACTTGTCACAGACTGAGAATGGACCACTGCCAGTGGAAGATCAATCAGAAATTTAGGTGAAATGCTTCCGAAATTAGAATGTGAAGGAAGAGAAAATTGAGAGGTTGGCACTCTCATCCATCGCAAAAAGCCAAGTACTTCTGAACTGCAAGTTTGTGGACTGTCCGCAGAACTAGTAAAAAAACTGTGATAGTGAACCACTTGTCCTCAAAGAAGAAGAGAGCTGTTCACCTGCCCTGTTGTTCCTTCCCTCCTGCAGATGGGCTGGGGTGACCTGGGAGTATTTGGGGAGCCTTCTAAAGAGACCCCTAATCTGGACCGAATGGCTGCTGAAGGGATGCTTTTCCCCAACTTCTACACTGCCAACCCCCTGTGCTCTCCATGTAAGTAAAGTTGAGCTTATCCTACTTCAGGGTCACAGGGTGGGGAGCTCCTAGGCCTTGAAATGCAAGCATTGTTTTTGTCCTTGCCTGCCAGTGAGTGACTCCTTGGGCAGTCCTGGGTATCTGAATTCGAACTTTGCCTTTCTCCTGGGACCCAAGGGGTGTTTAGGTCTGTTTAGGTAGCCTCCATATTCCAACATGGTGCTCAAAACCAGCATTCCTGTGTTTACAGTCTGGGGTGGGGAAGGGTCCTAATAGCAAGAGCACTGGACTTACAGTCAGGAAAGATCTGAGTTCAAATCCCACCCCTGATACTTTTAAAAACTGTGGGACCAAATCAGTTAGATTCTGAGCGTCCATTTTCTCACGTATAAAATCAGGATAATGATGCCTGTAGTAGCTACCAAAACTGAGTTGTTGTGAGATACAAGAGAGGTGATGGATATAAAATGCTTTGCAGACTTTCAACCACTAGATAAACATCAGGTGGCATTTATCATTTTCACCATGACTGTTGGAGGGCCTTGAGAGCACAAGATCTCCAGTCTTTTCCTGATAAGATATGACTTTGTGTTCCTCACAGAATGCTATGATTGCTGAAGAAAAGAGAGAGTGGGAAACATTCCTGACTCAGGAGGTTCGGAAGGGGTGCTTTGAGGGCCACCTCAGAGGTTTCACTGCCTAGGCCATCCAAGATCTTTAAGCCCATCTCCATCGCCTTGTTGGGAAATTCTGCCTTCATGACTTTTATTTTAATTCATAAATCCTTTTTAAAAAATTTATTTTTATTTTCAGTTCCAAATTCTCTCCCTCTCTCCATCCCCTCTCCACCCATTGAGAAGGCAAGAAATGTGATAGCCATTACATGCATGCAATCATGCAAAACATTTCTGCATTAAGCACTTCATATCTATTTTAAAGGGTCTGGTAAAGTTGAGCCACTTCTTTTTTTTTCCAGTATCAATCTGAATGTGCCTATCTTTTTTCCCCAGATATTTTATTCTTTTCCAATTGCATGTAAAACATTTCTAACATTTGTTTTTCAAAATTTTTAGTCCCAGATTTCCTCCCTCCCTGCCCAATGAGAAGGCAAGCAGTTTGATGTAGGTTATGCATGTGCAATCATGCAAAACCTATTTCCATATAATTCATGCCATTAAACTATTTCTTGCTGTCTTTCTGTCTTTACTTCCTAGCCAGAGCAGCGCTGCTCACTGGCCGCCTTCCCCTCCGCAATGGATTCTACACAACCAATGGGCACGCCCGAAACGGTATATTTTTGTGCACTTCTCTTCCCCTTCAGAAGTCTCTTTGAAGCTCCCTTTCCTTTGCTGAGTAGCATTGCAGAGAGTATTTGGAAGATTGACCAATAGATGGGTTTGACCGTCTTTTCAGAAAGGGCTGTGGGGATGAGGAGGAAAGAGGGGTCCCACTAAACTGTTATTTAGTGACATGATTTTTCTCAATTTTGGGGAAATTGAGATAGGGGCTACATTGACAACTTCTGCTGCTAAAAAGAGCATTCCCCCCTCCCCCCAAATAGACCGAGAGCTGATCGTTGCCTCATCTTTGCACTAACATGTACTGCCTCTTCCTGCTTCTCTGGCCAGATGATATCCTTGCTGACCTAGGATGAAATCTGCCACGGTGCAGAAATGACTCTGCCCATGAACAACATTTTTTGGCTTCTTACATGCGTCTTTTTTGCTGCCTGGCTCCCGATTCTGTCCCATGATTGGAATTCATTCTTTTCTGCTCAGTGCCCCATGGATGGGCTTGGTCCCTGGACCATCAAGCAGAATGTCTCTGGTGAGGTCCTAATGACTGCCAGGCACTTAGGAGAATACAAAGGGGAATGAAATGGGGCTCCTTTTCATAGAACTTAGTAGGAAAAGTGGAGCATGCACACAGATGGCTGTAATATGAAATATAGTATACATGAGAGAAGTCTAGATCAAGTACCATGGGAGCTCAGAGGGAGCAGAGGCTGCCTCCAGGACAGAGTGTTGGAGCTGGTGCTTGAAGTTGGAGCAGTATGCCAGCAAGGGCAGGGCAGGGTGGCCCTGGAGGCCTTGGGGTTGGGGCCTGGGAGCTTCTAAGGGCTCAGGGTTGTAGGAACAGTGAAGACTCCCCCTTAGGGGAAGCCAGATTGAGGGGTAGCAGGCTGAGCTTAAGGGGACAGAATCGAGACACATTTATAAAAAGTTTGTTTCCTTTGAAATAGGAGAAAAAAGTTTTAGCAGAAGGAGACTTGTCAGCTCCCTCATATTGATCCTTTCTGCGAAGTGTTTGGAGAAGCTTCAAGACACACCTATCCACACCCCTCCCCTGCCCCATATACACACCAGATAGGTGTAAAGGGACACTAATTAACCTGTTCAGCCACTGAGAGTCATCCGTGAACAAGGTTGAGATCACAGAGGGCCAAGACCCGAATCTTCAGAAGGCGCCCTCCCTGCGTGGGCAGTGGGAGGAGGAGAAAAGGATCCCAGGAGAATTTGAAGGAATGATCAGGGAGGGAGGAACACAGCAGGACAGTGGTTGGCATCTGGCCAGCCCTGGAAGCCTGGGAGGGGTCCAGCAGCAGTGAGGGTCAGGGTGGGGGGAGTTTGGGCAGCACTCTGTTTCCAGCCCCATCTTTATGGCACTTGCTTGGAGAGGGCGCCAGGGCCTCCAGCACCCTCCTTGTTCTGTTGGAGGCTGCGCCTTCTGCCTAACTGTTGCTTGCCCTGTTTTTGGATTCATTTGCAATCAAAAGAACGTTTCTGAAGGACCATATATGATTTTGTGACTTCCCTGTTGGTGCAAATAAGAATACAAAGCCATTTTGTTCTCCCCAGCTTACACACCTCAGGAAATAGTCGGAGGAATCCAAGATTCGGAGTTCCTCCTTCCTGAGCTGCTGAAGAAAGCAGGCTATGTCAGTAAGATTGTTGGCAAGTGGTAAGTTTGGCTTGAGTTTTTCCCCCCATTTTTTGGTATATGCCATACAGCCCAAGATAAGAGACATTTTCTGAGCAATTATTACTAAAATTTCCTAACAAGGAAAATTTGTTAGGTTGGAAATGGAAAAACTTTATATTCTAACTCAGATAAAATCTGACATGTAAATGCTTTGGGGGAAAAAAAACTGTTGTGAGTAGAGGTCACAAGACTTGGTAACAGAACAAATCCAGTGTTATAGGGCCAAAAAATTACATCGTGGTTTACAATATGAACAGTGTGGTAACTGTTCTGGTCTAGATGAGTGGATGAAGTGTGTATTAAGCGCATCCTGTGTGCAAAGCTCTGGGAATGCAAACAGAACAGAAAACCCTGCTCTCAAAGCGTTCACATTCTAAAGCATATGAAAGGCTTCAGCAACAACATAGATAGAAAGGTGCCTTGGTCCTTAAGAGGCAGATAAACAGATGCTAAAGCCTCTTCCTCAATCTCATTTCTCCTGATAAAAATCAAATCAGTTTCTGGTGTGGAAGGACTTGATGATGTTAGGGACTTTGGAGACAAGAACTTTCTCTCTGGGTCTTCAGTGTTTGTAGCCCCTAAAGGAGTAGCTGCCAGGCTACCCCTCCCCAGATACCTCCCAGGACTTATTCCCAAGGCTCATGTTCTCAGGGTCCTGAGCTGCCCCATCGGGGCCTGAAGGGAGTTGATGCTTAAGGTGGTAGGGGTGGTTGACCTGGTCTGGCCCAGGTTCCCTCCTGTCCCTCTCTCTCAGAGGGCCTTGCTGCATATATTCTGTTGTTTACATAAGTGCATACTTTGGTTAAAATTTGAGGTTCTGCCATGTTGTCATGGTTGTGACCACATGGTTCCTCCACAAAGGCAGTAGCCCTCTGTGTCCTAGTAGACAGCCTTCATGAATTGTGTGGCTACCAAAAGTTCCCTGGTGCCCCCTCTCTTATGAGGAGGAGTGAGGTTGCTCTTTAGACAGTGGGCATGCAGCCTGTGCCCAGGCTCAGTAGAAGGTACCAGAACTGGTACTGGATTTGTCTGGATTGTGGGAGGCCAGGATTGCCTCCTGGCCACCAAGAGCTTAGACCGTAGTAGTGGAGGCGAAGTTTGTGCACTGATTACTGTGATCAAGAGGAGACTGTCCACAAGAGGGGGATGACCTTCTCACTGGAGGACTTTAGTGGGACACCTAGGAGGCATGTCAAAGTGCCATGGGAGCTGTTGGCTGTCCAAAGCCCAGCTCTGCCCTCCTGTGTGGCCTCTCCTCACCCTACTGTCTCCAGCCAGTCTATTCCTGCCTCAGCCTCATTCAAAGAATTGTGTTACTGCGCATAAGGAATGTCATCAGCCTCCTGAGGATCTCGTGGTGTTTACAATTCGTGGTGGATGGCGGCGAAGGAAGACTAAAGGCCTGGTCACTCTTGATCTGCTCTCTCCTTTCTGTGCCCTTGGCTCCCCAGAAGGCAGGCTGTAGTTGGCATTTTGTGGCTGCCTCTCTGCCTCAGTCTCCCCTGAACTGTGTTCAGAGCAGCTTCTTGACTGCAGTCCAGGATTCCTTGAAAAAAGGACAAACCCTCCAACTGGTGACCTACAGATTGTCCTACCTTGGACAAGTGCTCTTTCAATCAAAATCAAAAAATTTTGTTTTCCCTCTCTCTCCTGCCCTCTGTTCCCCACTGGAATAAAGAAAAAAACCACCGTAACAAATGTGTCTAGTTGTCCCCAGAGCTACTATGGTATGCATACCTTTGGCCAATCTGTCCTGCAGCTAGTCCTATACCCCAAAGAAATCAAAGACAAAAAGACTGCATCCACAAGGACATGTAAACTATTTGAGCAGCCCTTTGGTTGTAGCCAAAGCTTGGAAACTAAGAGACCATTCATTCCTGTTGGGAAGTGGCTAGGCACACTGTGGTGTGTCCTAGGAAATGATGAAGTGGACAGTTTCTGAGGAAACGAGGAGGCCTCGGTGAGCAGGCCCAGGAGAATTATCGTTATTGTAATTCTTATAGAGAAAAAACAACTAAAGACATTAGAACAAGTCCAAAAAAATGGAGAGTAACCGTGTGCTCACCTGACCGGCGAGATGGGGATCTTGGAGTGCAGAAAAGGACACATTTTCGAATACAGTGTGAGAATTTGTTTTAATCGACTAGGAATATATGCATCAAAGATTTATTTTGGGTTTGAAAAAATTTTTTGCTCTATGGGGGTGGTTAGTAGGAGTAAGAATTGGTAGATTATTTTTGTAAATGGATATTTGTGCTATGATATTCCACATTTAAAAATAAGTAACTAAAATGAGGGCAGACAGGGGACTCAGGGCACCAGCCATAGAGTCGGGAGGACCTAAGTTCAAACCCTGGGCAAGTCACTTAACCCTAATTACCTTGAGAAAGAAAGTGAATACATAAAGAAGAAAACAAATTGCATAGCTAAGAAAAATCCCCACACTGGTCATAGTCAACAGGCTAGATCTGCACCTGCATCTGTCCCTTCTCTGTCACTTCTCAGGTGGGTAGCTTGCTTCATTCTGGGCCCTTTGGATCCTCTGGTCTCATGGCTGGCCATTACATTGATCTTGAGGGCCAGGGACTCTTGCAATAACCCAACAACATCCCTGGCCACATGACCTTTTGGCAATATCCCAGAATCCTGAAGCACCTGAGGAATAATCCTAAGGATATGATTATTTGACCCTAAAATACTCCTTAGTCTTCGAGTCCTATTGAGATGGTGGAAGAGTACCCATAGAGGTAAGAGTAAGCAGGCTTGAGGATTTGGAGAGTTTTCCAAAATTTGTAATGACCTTCCTTGCTACCCACCTCCTCGCCCTGAAGGCCCAGCTCCAGACTTACCTCCCCTTACCTCCCCTGAGCGGCCTTCCTCACCTGCCCTTTTCTGATGATTGCTTCCATTTAGTGCCTGCACCATCTATTGGAATTCCTCTCTCCTGCCTTGCCTTGTTATTTATCTCCTTGGTTTTTGTCTTTTCTCCCCATCTAGATTGGCAGTTCTGTGAGGGAAAGGCTGTGTCTTGTACCGCCTTACATCCACTCTGTTGTGGATCCCGGTAGCCTTGCATAGAGCAGGTGCTTACCAAGTGCTTGATGACAGTCATTAATAAGAATAAAGACCATGAGAAGTCATCATCTTTGGAAAATCTGGTTGTCAGGAGGCTACCTAATGACTGGAAAAAAGTCCACTTTCTTGATCCTCAGCAGATCAGGGAAGCTGCCTGCACCAGGCTAATCAGCTCTGAAATGATTACTGGTTTAGTCAATGAGTGGAGGTGAGGGAAAGCCTGCTGGGGACTTTGGAGAGACTTTGTCTGATGGAATCAAGCCCCATCAGGCTGATCTTTGTAGTCAAGAAAGTGGAGAAAAGCTGGATAAATAGCAAGCTGAGAAAAAAGTGCCAAAACTAGCACGAGGAATTGGTTGGCACACAGCAGAATGACTGATCTAATCATGAACAGCTAACGGGCAGCAGGGTGGCCCCAGTTCTCCAGTGTATCGTAGCGCAGAATGAGCAGGTCTGTAATGAAACACATGTGATCCAGGGTTCATATTGATTAGTTCATTCAGATGTGCCAACGCCAAAAGTGAACAGAGAGAAAACAGGCCAAATCCACATTCAGTCTTTTCACAAATTATTAGTAACAGCCTAGCGAAATCCTCTATAGAGGGAGAGGGGTGACTGGGGAGTAGCTTCCTAGAAACAGCATAGGAACCACTCAGAGAGTTGTAGGGGAATAGAGCGAGAGAGAGAGGGAGAACTGAACACATATTATTTGTCAGGTACTGTTTAAATGCTGGGAAGACAAAATATGAAAATATTAGAAGAAAGAAATAGGAAATATGTCTTTCTTTCACAAATATGAAAAGAGAGAAAGAAGAGAGACTCCCTGACCCTCAGGAAGTCTACATTCTAATAGAGGAAGGCAGGGCCTCTGGTGACCTGGGAGAGGGGTGATTGGTCATTAAAAGGGAGCACAAAATAGAGAGGCAGGCAGATGGTGGGATGGTTTGGTGCCTGGCCAACTGGTTGGGGCTCAAAGACGGGGCTCAAAGATAAAGGGATGAATTTCCCCAAGGCCTAGAGCCTGAATTGTGGAAGACCTTGTGGCAAGAGGATTCTAGGAATGTTGGGTCTTAGGCCAGAGGTCTGGGGTGCACTCTCCCACAAGTACAGAGCCCGTGCAAAAAGTAGGCGTGATTAAGCAGACATGCAGAGAAAAGTCAGCAGAGGGGTGACGGCAGCTGCTGATGAAGGAGCCCCACCTCAGGCACAACTGCCTTAGGCCTGGAGGGGCCTTAAAGATCTTCTGGTCCATCCGCCTTATTCTCTGAAGCCAATAGCAACATCCCTTCTGGCCCCATGTTGACTTTGAAAACCACAAATTAACATTATCCGGGAGTTTGGCTTATTTTGTTAAACATTTCCCAATTATATTTTAATCTGGTTTGGCTGTGACCCAGCGTCTGACACCTCTGCCTGCATTTATATAGTATTTGAAGGTTTGTAAAACACTTTACCTATGTCAGTCTCACTGGATGCGGAGACCCCCATTTTACAAATGAGGAAACTAAGGCCAAGAGAGGGTAAATGACTTGCCCAGTATCACACAGCTAGTTAATTCTCTGAGGCAGAATTTGAACTCAGGTCTTCCTGGCTCCAAGCTCAGCACTTTTATCTTCTAAATTATATCACATGACAGGAAGCACGTTTAGACAGAGGACAGTCAGGCAAGTCTCTTTTCCCAATTTTCTAGTCTGTAAAAAAGGATTAGTAATACCTATCCTGCCCCCCTCACCAAGTTGTTTTGATACTTAGATAAATCTAAATGTAAAAGCATTTCAAGGGTTTTGCAAAAGCATATTATCACCATCATCATCATTATCCTTTTAGAAGGAAGAGAAGTTGATAGTTTGCTAACAAGTAGCATCTTAATTCTCTAATTCCATTAAGAAAAGATTGTTTGATTTAATTCTAAGCCAGAATGTATGCTCATGAACCAAAATGACCCTCCAGCCTAGAAATTAATGGATCGGATGGTTTAGGAAGAATATGGCATTAGAGTCCTGGGTCCGACAGAGTATTCCTATGAGAAAACACAGAGCAATTAATGGCTAGATCTAAGGTGATGAAGTAATACTGAGAAGGAGGGGAGCCAAGTTCTTTTCCCCAGTGAATACAAAATGTGAAGACTGAAAAGACATAGTTCCAGAGTCCTCAGAAAACAGCCAGCATCCCCTCGGAGAGCCCCATCTTCTTATAGTTGGAGAAACCGAAGCAGCTTCCTTAAGGTTCCAGAGACGGAACTCATGGCCGCTCACCCTCCCAACTTGTCACGCAGTATACCCCCGGTTTGCCAGTCTCCCTTCGAATCAACGTATTAAATGAATGAAGATCACGCACAGAGGAGTTCGTTGAGACTTAGCTGTGCTGAGTTTAGCATAGTGGGCTTGAGAGGAAGAGGATGAATGCCCCTCTGATGGGGGAGCCCCCTTCCCCTCTTCCAGTGGACCCAGACCCACACATTTCCTCAGTAATTCCATTTGTGTTCAGTACCCACTATGTGCAGGCCTCCCCTGGTAGGTCCTGGGGAGAAAGAGAAGAATGAGAGGGTAGGTATGTGCCTGTGTATACATGTACCTGACTCTAAGATGGGCTGCTGCAGCCCAGGAAAAGGATCCTATGCTTTCTCTGAAATCTCTTAGTATTGAGAGCAAGGCTATTGGCCCTCCAGAAACTGGGAACTCCTTTTGAGGAGTGACTTGGTGTGGTTGGTTGGTTAGTTGTCCTTTGCCCTCGAAGAGGACTACAATGCCATCACCGTGATAAAGTGAAGTTTTAGTGTGTCCGACTGTGGCTGATTAGACAAACTCAAAATGTTCTACCACAGATTGGGCTCGGATAGTCCGTGTGAATATTTGGGGTGGATGCTTCAAATTTATGCATCCTATGTTTCCTTTGTGCTGTCTCAATTCTGCTTTGCTCATAGAGCACAGCACCTTTTCTGAGATAGGCACACCATGCTGAGCGGTCCTGTGCTAGTGTCTCTCCCATGTCGTACAGTCAAATCCAAAGTTCTTGAGAGTGTCCTTATATTGCTTCTTCTGACCACCATGTGATCACCTGCCCTATGCGAGTTAACTACGTGGTGTGGTAGTTCAGTGCTGGACTTGGAGCCAAAAAGGCCTGGATTCAAATCCTCCTTCTGGTAACTCCTTATCTTTGTAACCATGGGCAGATCTCAGATGTTTCTGAGCCTCTATTGCCTCATCTGCAAATGGGGGTGATAATAGCCTTAGTACCTGCCTTACTGCACAGCTGTGAATTGCCAATGGGAATATGTTATTCTACCAGCTTTACCAAGTTGTTGATAACAATATTGTTGAAGATTATCTTGAACAGTTTCTTGAAGAATCTGCCCTTTGAGGTGCTGACCTGGATCTCCTCCAAGGTCGGTGCTGATGGAGACCTCCAGGACAGCAGATTGAAGAAGAGCGCTCTGCATGCTGTGTAGAGTCAGCAGGAGGCTGGAGCTGGCTCAGGTGGGGTCTCTGCTGCCCCTGCTCCCTGGGCTCTCTCCTGACTGGAGGAGCAGAAGGATTCACTGTTCCCCAAAGGGAGGAAGAAGACTTGACAAAACTTGAGAGGAACAGAGCCTGGCAGGAAGTTCTCCACAGCTTAGATTGACGCCTCCAATGTGTGCTGGGGGTTTGCAAACTGGAAATCCCCCCTCTCTCTCTTGACTCCAAGCAGATGATCTTCGTTCTTTGGAACAGATTTCACAGTTATCACCAAAGTGGGCACTTTGCCCATTTTATCTTCTAATCGCTCAAATCTACATAAATAATACAGGGCTTTGGGGGAAATTATAAGTACATAGTTAGCAGATCCTGGAGCCGTTCCAGTCTGTTACGTGGAGTCATATTGCATACATGATAAACCACCGGCACAGAAGCTTAATGTGCTGCTTAAACCTGTTG
Organism: Potorous gilbertii; assembly: GCA_028658325.1. NCBI lineage: Eukaryota > Metazoa > Chordata > Mammalia > Diprotodontia > Potoroidae > Potorous > Potorous gilbertii. The sequence continues at coordinate 129,722,930 of CM053769.1, forward strand.
TGGCCTTTTGGGGCTATCTTTGAATAGTGACTGTCCAGAATGAAAAGAAGAGATTATTGGAGCTCCAAGTAACCTTACTGGGAAAAAGGTTTCTTCCTAAATTGCTATATAAATATCTGTTGTCATTGTTAGTATTAGCAGACCTATAGGAAAGACCCAAGAGTTATGGGAAATTCATAGTTTAAAGCTATTTTGTCCTCTTCTTGTGTCCTGGGTTTTGGATGAGAAGGAAGCAAAGGCACATGGGATTAGTATTTGAGGGGTTAAGGCCAGGTAAGTGACTGTGATTTTGAAGTCCAGGGGGTTGCCAGTTGCCACATTATTACTCCTTTAATATAATTCAAGACCTTTTAAAATATTTTTACACATTATTTGGGGGAGACATGTAACATGCCTCCCTCATTTTGTGAGTCCCTGAAATGGCTCGGGTTTCTGTTTCTAGGCATATGGGTCACAGGCCCCAGTTTCACCCCTTGAAGCATGGATTTGATGAGTGGTTTGGATCCCCCAACTGCCATTTTGGACCTTATGACAACAAGGCCAGGCCCAACATTCCTATTTACAGGAATTGGGAGATGGTTGGCAGGTAATGGAGTTTTTTCTTCATCATCCCCTCACTTTGTGTAAATCATTCCATTTATTTTCCTTGTCACCTTTTTCCAGGAAGCAACTTGCATTTGGGGTTTTAAACCCACTTGTTCTCATTAAACTGTTAAAGTGGCCCATGTCAGTGTAGGCTTGGGTCGTGCTCCTCTTCCTTCTCATTTGGGTCTGCCCTAAAGGTTCTGTAGTGATCTGTATTTCCCTCTTATGGGTCAGTCTGGGATACATTTAGCTTATAGACTATCAGAGCAGCAGTGGGATTGTCAGGTTCTTTCCGTAGACCACACAGAGCAAGTAAACCCCACACTGAGATGATGGGAAGTCAGAGCCAAGAGGGAGTTGGTCTAATCAACAGGCAACAAGTACCCAAAGCCTGCGCAGGGAATCATCCTTGGTGAAGTCACCTCTTTTTCATTTTGCAAAATATACTTCTTACCTGCCATCACCTAAGGGAATGAACTCGATCAGTGCTTTTTAATCTTTTAACAGTACAAATTGTTCCCTCAAGTGTTAAATTATTATTGTGTTTAAAGCCCTATTTCCCCATCCTTTTTGATGTGATTCCTAAGTTATGTGTTTCCTTCCTTTTGCTTAATTGTAAAACCCAGGGAGGAGAGAGGGGCTCCCATCCTAGGTCTGATTTTCTTATTTTGCATTATTTTCAGATACTATGAAGACTTTCCCATTAATCTCAAAACAGGAGAGGCCAATCTAACTCAGATCTACTTACAGGTATTGGAGAACTGAGTATGGGATGGACTGTTTAGTGCCTGCAGTTGTACTGGGGTGCTTGGTCCCAGTGGTAGGGATAGCATTCCTCTTCATTTGCAGGAAGCAGTGGATTTTATTAAGAAGCAGCAGGCCCATGAACAACCCTTCTTTCTCTATTGGGCCATTGATGCCACCCATGCACCTGTGTACGCTTCAGAATCTTTCCTGGGTACCAGTCAAAGGGGGCGGTGAGTCATTTTATGGTTATTATTTTTAGAATGCAAGAAAATCACTGCAGTATTTCTCATCTCTGTCTGTTGGAAGATTAGCAATAGTAGTGACTTCCCCTCTGATTAGCTGTGTGACTATGAACCTAAGACATCTTTGTTTTTTTCCCCTCTTATTAAAAAGGAAAGGGAATGACATTGGTCAGTCCATTTCATTAAAGACATAGGTTGGTATTTAATGTGATTTTAGTTGTTGAACTGGCATTTGCTCTGAGCTAATCACTCAGTCTGCAGTTCCCCTTCTCCTGTAGATATGGAGATGCTGTTCGAGAAATTGATGCTAGCATTGGGAAAATACTGAAGTTGCTTCAGGACCTGAGCATCCAAGAGAAAACGTTTGTGTTTTTCACGTCTGATAATGGAGCTGCCCTCATTTCCGCTCCCAGTCAAGGTAAATAGTCTCGTGTTAACTCTTCCCATGACGTTACACCCATCAATAAGATTATTGGCTTAGATTTTTAATTTCTATATGGCATGTCCTACAAAAAACCATCGTGGGCCAGACCCACAGCCATGATACCAAGGGCTGCTTCCTAGGATGATAGGATTGTCCTCCACGACATTAACCTCAGAGTTTAGAGGTCCCTACTTCCCACTGCTAAAAATTCAAGTATCTTTTAATGACCCTCCATGGGCCTTTCATTTCTAAGGTTATCCGGAATCTTTTTTAAACTTATTATACTTTCAACCTCTGCTGTCCCTTGGGATAGTCATTCGTTTCACCATAAATTTTAGAAGCTGAAGAAGGACCTTAGAGCATTCCTAACGGTGTTACCTTCTAGGTGGTAAAGTAGTATTTCCTCGTCTTTTTTCTAAAACTTTTCTTTGGAGTCAAGGGTTTGCCCTCATTGTAGAGTAATGGGAATTGGGTAAATGTGCTCTCAACAAACAAGACATCCTTTCTATTCACTGCTCCTTTTGGTGTTTTCCCAGCTAATGCTGACATTTGTCATAGCTTCCTTCTCAGAACTTCAGTGATTTGAGTGATCGATTCATTGTCCCTCTTCCCCCAACAAATGATGACTTTGCCTTAGAGAGCCCAGTTCTAGAAGCACAGTTTTGTCCTCCTAAACTTGATTCATTCCTTCATTGATTTGTTTTTGGAGCAGGAGAAGGGGGGGGAGGGGGCGGGGGGGCATGGTCAATGGGGATAGTTACAGCAGGGTCATCCCCAGCTTCTTTTGATCTCATATTCTTTTCAGTAAAAGAACTATTGAGCATATATCTATAATAAAGTGTAAATTAATTTATAAGTTCTATTAATGTAGTATGATACTGATAATTATGCACATTATATAACAACTGAAAATAGGCATTTAAAAAGTATGAGATAAAGATAAAATTCTGTTTGATCTAAACCCCTGAAGTGGATTGAATAAGAAAGTGACATGGTCAGGCATATACTTTAGGAAAAATCATTTCGGTAGCTGAGCAAAAAGTGGCCTTGAATAGGGAGATACGCAGAGACTGATGAGAAGTCCACTGCAATAGTCTGGAGGAGAGGCTATTAGCCCCAACTGTACCGTCATGGTCCCCACCACCGCCAAGGCTCCCTCTTCGGCTGTCTGTTTGCCTCTGCACTGAACCAAGGCAAGGGTTGTGTGGATAAAGAGAAAGGATGGATGCGAGAGGTGTTGGAAAGGTAGACTCCACAAGACTTGGTCATAGATTGGGCATGGGCAGAGTGAGGAAGAATGAGGAGCGGAGGAGACCACTGGTCTGGATCCTCTGACCCAGTGATTTTTGAATTCTCCTTCCTTCCAGGTGGCAGTAATGGGCCCTTCCTGTGTGGGAAACAAACCACCTTTGAAGGTGGGATGAGGGAACCAGCAATTGCCTGGTGGCCTGGACATATATCTGCCGGACAAGTAAGTAACTTGGTTCACTGACTTAGTTAATTGTAGTCTGTGACAACTTTCTGAAAAGGCAGTATTCCAGACCAAACATCATAGATCAGAGCCAATATTTGTTCTCTCTCTCTTTCCTGTTGATATTCCCTCCCCAAGCCTCCATCCTTTTCAGTTCCTCCAAAATGCAGTGGTCAGAAGTCATTTCCAGGCTCTCTCCCCTTCTTGGCCCCCTGCCCCGTGCTCCCTCCCTCCTCAGAAGCAAAGTCTTCATCATGTGAGCTAGTCAGTTAACAAGGTGGACTCAGGGCTTCCTCTGGCCAGATCTCTGGCTAGGAGGACCCTTCCTGTCTCAGAGCACAGCAAATAATCCTGTTACACTGTGCCATGTAGAGAAAAGTCTTCAGACAAAGACCCGACCACATCTTCGATTGGCAAGTTGGGCCCAAGGAGCTGAAGTGTTGGTTTGACCAAAAAAAAAAAAAATGCTCAAATGAATCAACAGTTCCTACCCTGGGTGATCTACTGCCTCTCAGTCTTTTCTTGGGTCTTCTCAAGATTGGTGAGATAGCAACTAAAATGATGAAACCTCAGGACTGGTATTCTGTCCAGACATCTGATCCCCTTCTCTGTGTCAGGCTTTTTTGTTTCTCACTGGGACTGTAAGCTAAGATCATGTCATCTGGGTTATTTCCCACTTAATATGCTTCATATACGTACAATGTTGGACATAGGTGCTTAGGAAATATTTGTTTATGGATTTAATTGTGGGGAGCTAAAAGAAGAGGAGACATCATAGATGTCTTCAAAGAATTTAATAAGGGGGAGAGGACAAATAAAAATTTAAAAGGATAAAAAAAAGCTTTGCCATATGTCTATACCATGCACAGCAAACTTTAGCTATACACAGATGCTTCTGGTACTGTCGGAGTCGTCATGGGAGCCAGGTGCGGTTAATTTGGGAGTACTTAATAAAGGCATTAATAGTTAAGTGGTGTTTTTAAGGAAGAGAGGAAGATGGCTTAGCAGATGGAAGGAGGGATGATGCTATTTCTGGCTAGGAAAGGTGGAGACAGTGGGCGTTTGTGAAGAACGAAGGAGGAATGAGGAGGAGCAGCCCTACCTGGCGCTTGGACCCCACACTGCTGAGTAACCCCCACTTTTTCTGCTCACTTGCCCCAGATTTCAAACCTCCTGTAGCTTCCCCCTTTTGTCTTCAGGCCTTTTGGATAAACCCATTTTATGGCATTATGTTATCCATTCCACAAATAGGTAGGCAGGCAGGCAGCAGTACAAGCCGACACTGTACCAAGTCCTGGGGATAAAAATACAAGAAAGACCAGTTCCTGTGCTTAAGGAGATTGTGTTCTCACAGTGGAAG
>CM053769.1:129728258-129759562 GCA_028658325.1 Potorous gilbertii
TTTGGTTGTGCAAAAACTTTTCAGTTTAATGTAATCAAAATTATCCATCTTGCATTTCAAAATGCTTTCTATCGTTTCTTTCGAAAAAAATTCTTCTCCTCTCCATAAATCTGATAAATATATGGGGTATTATTTTTTCAATATTTTTTATTTATTTCACCAAATATTTCTCAATGATATATAAAAAAATTTGAGTTGCAAATTCTTCTCCTTCCTCTCACCTCTTTCCCCTTTTTGAAAATGCAAGCAATTTGATATCGATTATGCATGTGAAGTCATGCAAAACATATTTCCATATTAGCCATGTTGCAAAAGAAAACAGAGACAAAAAAAAGGAGAAAAATAAAGTTAAAAACGTTGGCTTCAATCTGCATTCAGATTTCGTCAGTTCTCTTTCTAAAGGTGGATGGCATTTTATATCATGAGTCTTTTGAAACTGTCTTGGATCACTGTATTACTGAGAATAACTAAGCCACTGACAGTTGGTCATCTTACAATATTGCTAGTACTGCGGACAATGTTCTCCTGGTTCCGTTCACTTCATATTGCATCAGCTCATATAAGTCTTTTCAGGTTTTTCTGAAACCATCCTGCTCATTATTTCTTATAGTACAATAGTATTCCATCATAAGCAATACTACAACTTGTTTAGTTTTAATGGCATTTCCTTGATTTCTACTTCTTTGCCACCACAAAAAGAGATGCCCTAAACGTTTTTGCACATGGAGGTCCTTTTCCCTCTTGGGTGTCACTCCTGCTAGAGGAATCCCTAGTAAATTACAATGGGTTGTAATCATATGTTGAGGTTATGCTATTAGAACGCTACACAAATGGCACTGGACAGTGATGTCTCTCTAGTAAAAAGAATTTTCTCTCCAATGCTAAAAATACTATCTCAGAAGAAATAAGCTAACACGTCTTTACTATGCTACCATGAAATTATGGCAGTCACTGTGAGATTTCAGTTGTCTCAATCACATTTTCTTTACAGGGAAGTCCAGCTGGCCTTTCTGAAGTAGAGTCCTGTTTCAGATAATCATCTATCACCCTAACAATAAATTCTAGGCAGGGTAACTTGTGAGATGTATTATATATATCCTTGCTAGATTCTCAAGGAGGCAAAAGTATGTCCTGCTTCTTCTCCTTAAAACCTCAGAGACCCCCAAGAAATGCACTATTTTGGAATATGTATCTTTTTTTAAAATTAACATTATTTTGTTTTTCTATCACCTTCACTATGAATATATCACTTCCTCTATCCAGCAATCCATATTATGATAAGAATAAGAATAAAAAATAGAAAAATCCATCCAGCAAAGCTGACCATCATGGTAACACCATCTGACGGTGTAAAGGCACAGCATCCCACCCCCACAAAGAACAGGAGAAGTGTATTTGCTCAACTTGTCTTCAGGTCAGACACAATCATCCTAATTATGCACTGTTGAGCTCGAGCCTACTTTTTCCTTCTTTTTCCACAGTTGGAAGTCACCATGTGTACTGTTTTTACCTATTCACTCTATCTCATTTCATGCCTTCCCATTTATTCGCTGAATTCCTCAACTTGTTTCTATGGTAAGTAATATTCCAATGCAGTCACACACCACAATCTGCTTCACTGTTCACCAACCCTTGGGCATCAATCAATCAACAAGTGTTTGGAAGCACAAACCAAGAGCCGGGCACTGTGTTAGATGCGGGGGATACAAACATACTCTCAAGATATACAAAGAGAAAAGACAACAACTCTTCTACTCCTGTGCTTTATAGGGTTGATAGTACAGGCTGATAGTATAATAAATGAGTGTTTTATTTTGTTGTTTGGAATATGAATTTTCAACAAAGCCTTCCTAGGGGATGGGTGAGTATTTTGATCAGGGGAACAGCCTGATCAGAGTGCTGTTTTATGGAGACCAGTCTGGGGGCAGAGATATAAATTAGAAAACTATTGGTGACTGTCCACACTTCGCTAAAGTCATCCAAAAAGATGTTACGAAGAACCAAGGGGACTTTGAGACTGATTGAAAATATATGAGGTGAGGGATAATAAAAGTTTAAGCTAAAATGTATGTAGTACTTTACTATTTTTTTAAAAATGCGTTACGTATTGTCTTACCTGATTCAGACAAGAATGTTCTTATCTGTATCCCCATAACATAGCTTCTGTTTTCCTAATAAGGGAATTGAGATTCAAAGATCAACATCTTACCCAAGGCTACCTAGCTATTAATGCTTTCTTAGTGCTCGAACCTGGGTCTCTTGACTCCAAATCCAAATTCCTTTTCATTATATACTGTGGCCAGGGAGTGAAAGATGGTACTGAGGGTTAGGAGCATGAGTGCCTAGGAGGGTAACTGCACACATGGCAAAGTGAGGAAGATTACGAGCTCTGTTATCCAAAGGGAAATGTCCAATGTCTGGAGTTCAGGACCAGAGATATGGATTTGGAAGCTATGGAAATGATCCCAGAAGAAAAGAAAGTAGAGAAAAACACAGCATCCATCCTATGCTCACGGGGAGTCGGGGGAAGGATGAAAAGAAGGTAGTAGAGGAGGTGCAAAGGCCTATAAAACTCTCCTCTGGGACAGATCTTGGGGATAATGTGTTATTATTTATGTGTTTGGCAGCTCAGACTCTAGAAGGGTCTGGTAAGATAGGCCAAGGGTAGAGTCTATCATTGAACTCTTTCCTCCATCTTCTGGAGAATAGCAGCATCTCACTAGAAAGGCACCGATTAGGTAGGCCTCAAGGGTTCTACTTTGGTCTAGGCCAGCTCTAAGACTACTACAGGGTCCCAGGGACCCAATTTCCTAACTTCTGAAGACCAAACAGCTTCATTTCTCTACGGGCTGCAACGGTCTCACTTGGTCTACAAGCCCCAGGCAAACAGATGACCTTAACAAGATGGCTTCCTTTGGGTTTCAGTAGGTCTTGTAGGCCTAGTCTAGCTCCTCATCATGATGACCCAATGGAAAATGGGCCAGTTTTCCTGAAATAAAGAGCCTCATGCCATCCTCTAGCACCCACCCAGCATGGCTTGGCTGGAGAGGAGGCATTAGCCCCTAAATGGATTTAGTCTGAAGGCTCAAGGGAACATTTAAGTTTCCATTCATTTTCACTAATAAGGGAGATTTCCAACCTTGTGAACCCCCTCCATTAGGATAGATCTGTATTTAAGTGACTTATACTAATTTTGTCACGGTAATACTCCAAGCACTTTTCAGAATATGGATTAATGACCTTACTTTGTCCATTATGCTAAATCATTGTAGGGGAGAATCCAAGAAATGGGTTGTTTCTGGGTCTACTGATTCCTCTATTGACCTTCTAATGAGTAATGGTTCTAATCCTTTGGTTCAAGCCCTCCTTGATAAAAAAAAAAACACAACTATATGAAATAACACCCAGTCTGGAGTCCAACAATGGGCAAGCAGATTCCAGTAAGTTCTATAAATATCCTATCCATTAGGCAGTATGCCAAGAGAAGAAGAGTGGACTGACAGAGAAAGGGGAGGGAATTTTTGAACCACAACACACTTAGGTCAGCTCCCACTCCAATCTTCTGTTGTCACATATTACTTGCACCACAAAATGGGTATGGGGCTACTAATTCTCAGACATTTGCCACCATGAGCCACAGGTATGAGGAGATATTAAATTAATTCATCGAGCATATCTGGGACTGTTCTCTTTTTCCTTAAAAACTTTTTTTAACAGGACTTAATTCAACCTTTTTTAAATTTAAGAAACACAAGAGTAATCTAAGAATTCTCAAAAATGTTAAGTTTTGTGGTAAATTCAGACAGTTCTTTGAACACTCCATGACACAGGGTCAATGATCTGAACACATATGACTGTAATTCATGTTCAACTCCATGTGGATTTAATGACAAGATCAGAGATTATTTAACTGCACCCCTCATTCTACAGATGAGGAGGATATCGTGGCAGAGTGACCTGCCCAAGGTCAAAGAGGAAGTGAAGGGCAAAGCGAGGTTTGAATGTCCTGTCACCAGCACATCTCATCCCAGTTAAACTGCCTGATTTACACCTTTACCTGGTTGGCCAAAGGCTCTTCAAATTGGGCATTCCCAAAGCTAAACCCATCACCTCCTGATCTCTGCCACCTCTCCCTCTCAACTCGTCTTTGGGAATTTCTAGAGGGTACATGGTGTTGCAGACCCTGGTGGCCTTGGGGTTAGGAAGACCAGGGTTCAATCTCTGCCGCAGACACGTGTTGGCTGTGTGATTCCCAGTGAGCCAGCTTCCTTAGAATCCTTTTAACTGGTAAGAATTTCCCTCCAGTGGCGAATGGTCAGATCCTCATCTTTAGAAACAAATTTCAAAGTGCAGGTCTGATGAGTTTCTGATTCCTGTCTGAGAGATGCCTTTAGCTCTTACCTCCTGGACAGAACATAAGCTCTGCCCTGAGCTCAGGGTAGTAGCTCCTTCCACTTTCCCAGATTTTCTGTGATGACCTATCATTCGTGTATCTCCTCCCCCAGGGCAATGAGATTCCAGAATCCCCTTGGATTATACACAGTTACATAAATTTACTTCATATAAACAGTATAGTACTTACAAAGAATAAGAGGAAGAGAAAAGGCTCTCATGTCCCATTTTTCCCTCTCTATCATTTCCCCAGCTAGATCCGGGTAGCCCCACCACTGTCACCTCACCTCTGGAATTACTGCAACATTCTCTTAGTGAGGGTCCCTGATTATTCCTACTCCACCATCGGTCCTGCATGTCTTTACCAGATGAATCTACCTTAAGTATCCCTTTCAAATCACTCTCTTAAATACTATTGTGCTATAAGAAATGATAAAAAATAAATCTAGAAAGACTTGATGAACTGATGCAAAGTGAAGCGAGCAGAACCAGGAGAACACTGTACACAGTAACAACACTGTGCAGTGATCAACTATAATAGACTTAGCTCTTCTCGGCAATACAGTGATCCAAGACAACTCTGAAGGACTTATGATGAAAAATGTTAGCTATCCCCAGAGAAAGTCTAAATGCAGACTGAAGCATCCTTTTTTAAAATTTTCTTTATTTTTCTTGGGTCTATTTTAGTCTATGTTTTCTTTTACAACATGACTAATATTGAAATAGGTCTTGTGTGACTACACATGTGTAACCTATATCAAATTGAGGGGGGTGAGGAGGGAGGGAAAGAATTTGGAACTTAATTTCAAAAAAGAATGCTGAAAATTTTCTTTACATGTAATTGAGGGGAAATAAAACACTAAATAAAAACATTCAAATCACCCCCTTACTCAAAGGCAGGAATCTGTGAGCTTCTTGGTTGGTTAGATTATAAGCTTCTCAAGGGCAGTGATGGTTTCATTTTGGTCTAGCCATAGCACCTAGCACATTACTTGGAACATAACAGGCACTTAATAACACTTATTAATTTACTGAAATGCTATACTGTGGCTTCCAACTACCCCAGTACACCAAGCTTCCCTCAGTACTTCAGAGCATGTTGATTTTCCTTCACATATACATGTAGTATCTCCTTTTTTAATTTCGCCTGTGGCCTGACGTGGTGATGGGATGCCGCCTTCATTGTTACACTCTTCTCCAGCTCATATAAGGCTTTCACAGTTAGTTTTTGATGTGCCTGGTTTCCTATTACTCCTTTATTAGGCCTCTCCCCCCTCGCTGGCCCTTATGGTGGTTTCCTCAGGTTTTCCTACCATTGCTCTTTCAGAGAATCTGGGACAGTGAGAGTTGGAAGAAGCCTGCCTGGTTGCTGAGTTTCTACCCTGACCTGAGCAGGATCAATATCACCTCCCACACCCAATGAGAGGTTGGTCCTCCAGCCTCTGCCTGAAGACCCTCAATGATGGGGGGCACAGGTTCCTAAGATAGTACAAATGCTTTCAACAAATGTTTACCAAGTACCTATTTTTAGCTAGGTGCTGTCTGCAAAGAACTTGGTGTTGAGATTCCTTTAGCTTTTGGCATTCACTGGATTGTTCATTGAGTTTACTGTTATCTCCAGCTACCTACAGAAACTGACCTGACCTCTCCTGCTGCCATTTCTGACGGACAAACCGTAGCAATACTTCTGTCTCCTTGTACTCACAGACACAGGAATGATAAGGATGCTTTCCCATTTTGCTGATTCTCACAAGATCAGATTAGATTTTAATCACTTAGCTGAAATGGTCCATGAAAGACTGGCTGGTCACATGTTATCTTTATAGCAGTTCCATGACTTGTAAACACTTACCTACAGTGCACTACATGCTCTAAGCAAACACAAAAACATCATACAGCACATTTAAACACTCAAGTATAACTCAGTTTGACCCATGATTCAACAGATAATTCAACTCAATAGCCACATTATGCTAGCCAACATGTTCCAACTGCTTAATAAACTACAATGAGAACAGGGATGACAGTTGAAGAAGATGGTTGGGTTTTACTCAGGCTACAGGGTGAGAAGTCACTAGGGCAGTGGTCAAAGGAATAGATATATCTGCTAACCAAAGGGAACCATCTGACACATTGGTTTCTGTGCAAGGTCTCCATCAACTAGCATAGGTACTGTAAGGCAACTGTATTCCGCTTCATACCTGTGCTTGTGTTCAGACAGGCTCACCCCAGAGAGCATACGATACAACAAGAGATGAAATGACTTGACATGACATGATATAATATATACCCATAATAAGGTAGCCTCCCATTTCACTTCATACTTGTGCTCTTGTTTAGACAGGCTTACCCATATAACATAATGCAACATAACATAATAAAATGTAATGTATACTATTATGTAAAAATATAATATTTATAGATAATATAACACATGCATTATTATAGGCAATATAGAGAAAATGGAAAAAAGGCTAATTGGGCACAAATTACTTTTATTTGACTTCAGTGGGAGATGCAAGACTTTGAAGGTTTAGCAGATAAAGTCTCTTTGCAACTAAGCTTAAAACTGCCAGTAAGCCTCGGGGTTCTTGGCCTTTCAAAGGGTCATCGTTCTCTGCAGAATTGGGTTTAAAAATCATGATACATTTTCACATCCTGAAGGTGTCTGAACCTCAATAACTAAAGATTTTCAACTACAGCTCCCCCAGGGTAAGTTGGAATTTTATATTCTATCACAACAGCCGGCTGAAGGAGAGTCAGAATAGCAATGAAAAAGAGAGAACCAGAGAAAAAAGGGTGAACAGGTGTTGCTGAGAGGAGTTATCGGAAAAAAATCCCCCTGTGTACACAAAATTATTCCATGCACTGAACAGCGGAACTGAGTGGACCAAGTCCAGGGTCATTACATTAATTGACACTTTTAACCTCTAGGTAGTCCCTGGAGAGCCAATCAGGCCTGGGCTGGAAGCCCTCAGTCCCAGTCCCAGGTGTGGCCCGGCTTCGTTCATTTAATGTAATTGGGCCCTGGCAATCTGCTCTGCTCTCCTCCTCCTCCAAACAACTCAATGTGGAGCCCGCTGCGTTATTAACACTGCCTTCCAAGCCCTACAGTGACATTCCTGTTGGGGGAGGTTAACGAGGAGGGGAAGGCGGGGTGGAGGGAAACTCAGCCTTTATAACATATTGCTTTTTCCTGCTCCCATAGCCTCATTTAATCTTCCGAATCTCATCACCATGTGGTCCTTAGCTCTGAGGTCTCCAGCGCAGGCTTGTTACTAATTGTGAGTCCTTCAAAGGGAAATTAAGATGCTTCATTGCTTCCCATTTTTCTTTACACTTCCTTCTAATGGTAATGGTCACTGAGTGCCACAGCAAAATGAAACAGGGTCTGTTTGATGGAGACAAAGCGACAAAAGCCAAAGGGAAGATGCTAAGAGAAATCTCTAAGAGAGAGGCATTCCCAAACTGTCTCAAGACAGAATCAGCAGTCTGCATCCAAAGATACCCAGGAGCTCAACAAACAGAGGCAAAGGGGCTCTCTAAAGTGGGGCCCATGGAGCCTGTAAATCCAGGCCCTGAAACCTGCTCCCCAACATGGCTGGAGAAGACAACGGATGAGTCACGGGCCCCGCCTGACAGTGAGATGACCAAAATCCTAGTGGACTGACAGTGGCTATGAACTCCCCTTCTATCCTCACCGAGAGGTCATGACTGTCCTGACTGGAAGGGCAGGGCCAGAGTCATCCTCTTCCTCTTCTTCCTCCATCCCTCCTTGTTGTCCTGCCAGCAATACTAAGCCAGAAGGAAAGATGGAGTTTGTTCCTGACTATCATGGGTACTTTAAACCATGTGTACGAAGCCTTTGGCTGAAAAGGGCAGCTTTTTGGGGGCAGCTCTCTCCCTCAAAGCTCAGCAGTTATATGATTGACCAAACTGGCAGGTATCGGAATAACACATGAGAAAAGGGTCAGAGTCAACTTTTAGTTCCAGACACTCACAGAGGACTTAGCCCAAAGTAAAAGGTGACAGGGTTTCTCTGGAAAGTGGGGAAATGCTCAGGATATCAGAACAAGCTTGGGTTCTCCTGCCTGTCCTCATAAAGAATCAGGACCCGAGGAATATTCTATGTCTGCGGGGACTGGACAAGTCCACTCACACTAAGTTATCTGCAATCACAAAGGGCAGATGCAAATCCACTCTTCGTTACTCTCCCATGGCAGGTCTGGTTGGGTGAGGCCTGGTGTCCTCTATGTGCCAGAGGGTAACTAAACTGATGTGCCCTGAGAAGACTCTTAGGACCAGAGGGCTCCTCCAGGGTCAGCTTCCTGCTGCTATGAAGGGTCCCTGGGGGCCAATCCTCGTAGACCTCACCCAGGCAGGAGTGAGGGCACAGCTTCCTGTGGTACCTGTCCTGAGTACTGCTGAGAGCTACCTCTGGAGTTTCCAGGTGCTGCTCTAATGGATGGGAACTGTTTATCTGTGGTGCCTTCCTCACGATGTTTTTACTGAGTCACGTTCAGCCCCCGGCCCTTCAGAGGATCTTTTCTTTGTCTAGATTGCTGGAGATTTCTCTGCTTCACTTTCCCTGTACTACACAGGGGTGATGTATTTGGACCTTAAAGATCCAATTAATAGTCTGTGCTAGGCCTCACTCTCTGCCAAAGATAACGAACTTGAGTTATGCTGCACAATGCACTATCATCCCTGGTATCAGACAAATTCTTACTTCTGGAAATTTGGTCCTCTGGGAAGGGAATTTAAAAAAGCAGAACTCTCTTCTCAGACAAGAGCACCATGCTGGACTGGCTTCCCCAGGCCTACTCCGAGGCATTTATGTGTAGAATGACCCTGAGACCAACCTCTCTGACTGCATGAGCATGAAACAGCAGGCTTTTGTTTCTTCAAACAAAGTCTCTGGTCATGGTTTTTAGCTAGAGTTTCCAGCTGATACTTAAAGTCTAGTCAGACCTGAACCCAGATTTCCTGATGCCAAGCCCTGGGCTCCTTTACTAAACTTTGCTTCCATGGGGGAGAGTTAGAGAAGAGAGCACCTTGAATTCACTGCTCTGGCCCTTAATTCAACAACTCACTCCTCTGGCTTCTGGTACCTCCAAGGAGGGCTGGGCCCAACACCTTCCTCAGATAGAGGCAGGTCACTTCGCCCTCAGTATCCTCATCTGTAAAATGGGGCTTACAATACATGTACCACCTACCTCACAGGGCTGTGATGAGGAAAGCCCTTGGTAAGCCTCTAAAGCACTCTGTTCACATGAGCAATGATTAAAAACCATATTAAAAGCAATAAAGAGAGGAGAACTTATCTATTAGATCTAAAAGGATCCTGAAGACCAAAAGAGAAGGTTTTTCCTGCCCCAGTGGGAGAAAGTAATCACAGAGATGATGTTCCTTACTGCAGAGTCCTGAATCTAGCTCCTTAAAACTCCATAGTAACAATATTACACATTATATAGTGCTTTAAAATTCACAAAACACTTTGAACATTGTCCAATGTGATCTTTGCGACAACTATGTGAACACTGGAAATGAGAATATCATCATTCCATATTACAACTGAGGAAACTGAGGATGAGAGGTTTTAAGTGACTCAGTAGGGTCACAGAGACATTAGATGCCTGAGGCAGGACTGGAACTCAGGACTTCCAAAAGTCTAGACCACACTTCTCAACGCTTGCAGTCCTGATTAATTTCACTCAGGTCTTTTCAACATTGTCTGAAGGAAGCATAAATAAGTTGATAACAAGAAAATAGGTCAAAGGGTGCACAATTATGGTAAATTTTTTAAAAATGTGCTTACCTGATGGGGTATTTCTCTCCTGGGTCTCTTCCCAGGTGGAAAAGCAGGGGCAATTGTGAATGTTCCTCTTGGCTGTGGGTGGTTACGCCAGAGACATTCTGCCCAGGGCAGAAATCAATGCCCTGCAAAGAAGACAACAGGTTGAAAGGGGTTTTGATCCAAAGGAGGAGGCTTCCTTTGCTATGCGTCAGATTAGCCAGGAAAAGACAAAAAAGATGCAGTCAAATCATATGACTCTTGAATTTTCTCCACCTTGGTTAAAAAAAGACAAAAGAAGAGCTCTCTGGCCCAGCGCTGAGACCTTTCCTACCCATCCTCCATAAGCCAGAGAGGGCAGGGCAGAGGGGACTGTTGTAATGGAACTGGACATCATTTGCTTCAGAAAATAAGATGGTTCTCATGTGTGCAAATCAGCAGAACTGGCACAGCCTGAGATAAATGACAACTTCAGTTGTCATTTGGAAATGTTTTGTTCGGTTACTTGGCCCACAGAGAGTAGGTAATTAGAGAGAGAGAGAGAGAGAGAGAGATAGAGAGAGAGACAGACAGACAGACAAAGAGAGACAGAGAGAGAGAGAGAGACAGAGACAGAGAAAGTATTAGCTTTGGATTTCTGTTGGGAATCAAATCGTAAAATATGGAAGAGGAGAGAAAGAAGACAGGTTTGCAAAAACTCCAAAAATGGTAACTAGAAGGATGACTCATGAGCCGAACCAGGACCAGAATCCTGAGGACCAGGCCAGGTCTCTATCCAAGGAACTCCAATGGCAGCCTGGAAACATGAATAAAGGCAGGTATGGCAATGCATGAAAAGCCAATGCGTTTTCCTCAATTCCACACTGGAGATTGGTTTTTAAACGGTAACTTCTTGGAATTCTGCTGTGGTATGAATTAAAGCAGATGAGCTGCTCCCTCTGTTAGGGGTTTCGTAGGGCAGGAAAGAGAAATAAGTACTGGATGTGGGAGTCAGGAAGCCTTGAATTCATATTACTTACTCCCTGTGTGACCCTGGGCAAGTCACTTTTAATTCTCTCAACCTGTTTCTTCCTCTGTAAAATGGGGGTAATGACAGCACCTCCCTTCCAAGGTTCCTGAGGTGAATGATCAAAGGAGAGACAGCACTTTGGGAACCTTCAAGTGCTACAGAAGTGTTAGCTGTTATCTGTAGGTAGCGGAGTGGGCAGAGAGCCAGACTGCAGTCAGGAAGAGACGAATTCCAATCTGGCCTCAGACACTTCCCAGCTGTGTGGCTTCTGCTGGCCTCAGTTTCTTCCTCTGTAAAACGGGGAAAACAGCAGCACTTCCGTCTCAGGGTTGTCTTGAGGGGCAAATGAGATAAACGAGCACTTAGCACAGGGCTTAGCTATTAGTATCATGATGATGTGATGATGTTGCTATTGTTGTCACAGCTCACAGCAACATCACGAGGATGTACAGAAAACAGAGACCAAGGCCCTTGGGGGATACAGTCACAGAGGAGCCCAGAACAAAAGCCACTCGCATCCTTCTGCTTTGGAACTTTCCACCTGCCAGGGAGGTGCTGACGCCCGACCTCCTGCCAGCTTCTGGCATCTGCTCTTATTCAACAGATCACTTGTGACCCAGCCTTTGGGTGCAGTGTTTCCAGGACCCAGTAAACTGAGCAATTGTCACGGGCTCTGCACCGGCCTTGTTGGGGGAGGAGGAAGTAGCTCCCACCAACTGGTGCCACAAAGATGACTGTAGCCCCACAGACACATGACATGGGACCATAAGCCAAGACCCCTTCTCTGCCCCTTTCATCATCAAGGCAAAGCAAGGAGCAGCACTCCTGCACCCCCTTCCACACACCATCTTCAAGGTGTCTTTTCCCCTTTGAGGTGACCCTTGATAGTGATTTTACATTGCTTTCAAATGTATTAAACTATTTGGGGAGATGACAGTTGAGCAGGGGTGAAAAAAAGAGTGAATTTGGTTTGCTCTGAGCCCCATGTGGCTTTAGAGTCCATGTGCCCCTGGGACTAATCTGTCCAATGGGGATGTGGGGCTTCTTAATGCCTTTCTAGGGGCTACCTCCCAACCCTGGGAGAGGATAAGCTGATGTACTTGTTTTCTGGCACCTGGGAAGTTTAACTTCTGAGCTCATGGGTGTATGAGAATGATACTTATTCTGGGAAAGGAAAAAAGCCCCCCAGAAATCTGAGCCTACTAATATCTTGGAAGAGAAATGATCATGCAAAGAGGGGTCCCCAGGCTTACCAGGAGCTGGCAACCCAGAGTTTTTTTAAGCTGTCTTCTTTTTAAACAATCCCAGCTAACACACTGAACTATTTATTATAGACTGTTACCCCAAGAGAGAATGAACTGATAACCTGACATGTGGTGAGTGGTAATACTTAAAGGGGGATCTGGGGTGATGGGGGTGAAGCAGCTGTAGTATAAAGCAAAAACCACCAGAAGACTTTCTGTGGATACTAGTAGAGTGTGATTGGCAAACAATTTTCTAAAATATCCTGTGTTTTTAAATGGACAGCTGGTCAGTGGAGCAGTTAATATTCTGCTTTTCAATAAAGCAAGAAGGTGAAAAGTCCGTGAAATTCCATTTATCTGTACTGGGTTATGGATTCCTGAACCAGTGGCTGGAAAAATCAGGGGGCCAGCTTGATAGGTTGGACAGGGGGCCAATGATGGATTTTAAATGGATACAAAAATGGATGACCTTTTCCCCTTTTGGTAGTCGGGGCCCTGGAGACCAAATAAAGATTGAATAGTGGGGGAAATAGCAGAATTTCGTGTAAAAGGAAAGCTGAGCAGTTAACAGAGAGATATCAAAGCCAAGGCTGAATGTACAAATTATAATTTGGATGCAAATCAAATAAGCTATTTAATTAAGATGCCTGCTAATTGGTACAGGATTTCTCTCTCACAAATACCGCAGTCTGAGGGAAGACCTTGTTCTCTTGGGTATTAGTGTCTGATCTTCTTCTGTTTACAGCCCCTTCCTCCTCCCCTCACTTGTCATGTACAGAGAGTCACACCAACAGTTCCAGATAATTTCCCAGGGTTACTGAAGAGCAGGAAATGGGGAGGAGGGAAACCTCGGAGAAGTTCCTGCTCCTCTCTGAATCTCAGTCTCCTCTTCAGGAAAAAGATGGCAAGACACCAGCTATGGACAGTGATATCTTCTGGGCCATAATTCCTGAGAACCCTAAGAGGGTTCAAAATCTCAAGATCCTTGGAGGTTTTGAGGACTCTAAGGGGGCATCCAGAACAAAAGTCATGATTTTCTGGTGAATGAATTGAGGCCCAAGGAAGGGGACAATTGACCCTCGGTCACACCAGCACTGAGGGTTGGGGCCAGCACTTGAACTTGGACTCTCTACCTTCAAACCTATCACTCTCTCCACAGCTCCATGCTGACTGCCGTAGCTCAGTTCTCTGGGGAGAAAGGAAGGCAGGGGACCAAAGAGAAGGAGCCTTTGGACTATGGTCTTGTATTTAAATTAACAAATTGGTAAGGAGGGAAAGAAGGGAGGAAGGGAAGGAAGACAGGGAGGGAAGAAGGAAGGAAACAGGCATTTATTAAGTGTGGGCTGCTTTACAAATATCTCATTTTGTCCCCACAACGCCCTTAGAAGTAGGTGCCATTAAGGGTAATAACGCTAACATTAGGAGCTGCGTCAAGCACTTTATATCATGATCAATATTATTGCACTCTGTCCTCACAACCACCACATTTTAGAGATTTGAGAGGAAATGGAGGCAGGAGACCCAGTGACCTGCCCAGGCTCACACAGCCACTTCTAGAACAGTTCTAGAACAGAAGGACAGGATCACTGTGGTGTGAACGAAGCCTCTGAGGCATGGGCAGGACTTGCAGGAAGAGAGGATGGGCTCATGACCAAGAATGAAACCAGTGAGGAAAGAAGCCCAGCTGAGTGACGAGTTCACGTCAGGAAGGCGTGGAGATGAAGCTGGCCCGCTGGAGGGGGCCCCTCTGGAAGGTTCCCAACAAGTGAGCGTCGTGATGAAAGGGATTTCAAAGGTCTGTTCGCTCTTTCTTCATTTGTGAAGGTAGGGGTGGGCCGAGACACTCTCCAAGGTCCCTTCTACCCCTAAACAGCACAAGTAGTGAGTGCTGACCCCAGGCGGGCCCTGTGTCAGGCATTAGGACTGACACAAAACAGATCAAAGCTCTGCCCTCTATGTGCACATTATTTTATAAGAGTGGGGACCATGGGTGTGGAATATTTAATTCTGATGCCAACAGTCCAGACAAATACCAGTAACTAAAATGCTGGGCAGAATGGGAAGGCACAGTAATGAGAGGCAGCGGGCAATGCAGAAAGAATGCTGGATTTCAGACTTGGGGAGCTTGGGGTTCAGAGATAAGCTTTGGCCTTTACTGTGCTATCCTGAAGAAGTCACTGGAATGTTGCCGGACCTCAGTTTCCCCAGGTGCAAAATGAAGGGAGTAGGGCCTGACCCTTCTAGGAATTCTAGTATAAAGTGTCAGGGGACACTCAGGGGAGGGAGAGGTCATTTTTGATGTGGGGTGATAGAGAAGCAAAAGGCAGCTTTCGAGAGACAATGTAGCCCAGTGGGGAGAGGCCTGGACCCAGAGTGATAGAGACCTGGGGTGAATCTTGCATCTAAGATTTAGCAACTATGTGACCACAGGCAAGGCCCACAGTATCTGAGCCTATTTCTTCACCTGCAAAATGGAGAAACAAGTGTCCATAGTCCATCGATCTTTATAGGCTGGTTGTCAGGTTCAAATGAGATAACGTATATGAAGTGTACGGCAGATTTTAAGTCACTGGTATTGTCACTAATTATGAAGGAAGCAGTTGGGTAGCTCAATGGATAGAGCACTAGACCTTGAGTCAGGAAGTTGGTCTGTATTCTTTCAGTGATATCCAACTCTCTGTGACCCCACTTGAGGTTTTCTTGGCAGAAATATTGGAGTGGTTTGCCATTTCCTTCTCCAGTTGATTTGACAGATGAGGAAACTGACGCAAATGTGGGTAAGTGACTTGCCTAGGGTCACATAGCTAGGAAGTGTCTAAGGCCAGATTTGAACTCAAGAGGATGAATCTTCCTGATTCCAAAACCCAGTACTCTATCTCCACTACACAATCTGGGTGATGAGTCGGAAAGCTCCTGCTTCAGATATTTACTAGCTATGTGACCCTGAGCAAGTAAGTCACTTTACCTCTGTTTGCCTCAATCTACTGAAGGAGGAAATGGCAAACCACTTCTGCAACTTTGCCAAGAAAACTCCATAGACAGCATGGTCCCCAGGCTCACAAAGAGTCGGATATGACTGAATGGCTGCACAATAACAAAAACTTAGGAAGATTTGAACAAGGAGGTATCTTCACTGGACATCAAAGGTTCGCTGAAACTGGGCAGGGAGGAGGGAGGGGGTGTTCCAGGCAGAAGGAAAAGCAGGAGCAAAGGCACTGAGGGAGGACAGCTTGGGCTTCGTCTGGAGAAGATCCATCATTCCTCTTCCCTCCCTGTTAGTCTGGGGACAGAAGGGACTGTATGGAAAGTCATGGATATGCTAAGATGGTCCCATGAGCCTGCTGCCTTGAAAACAGGTGTTCAGACAGATTCGGAACATTGCCCATGGTGACGTGAAACATGACAATGGTCTGACCTCCTGGGATCACAGATTTAGAGCCAGAAGGAGACCTTGGATCCAGTCCAATCCCCTTGTGTTACTGATGAGGAGTGATGTGAGCTGCCCAAGGTTACTCAGGTAAGGAACAGGTAAGCAGGCTGCTGTTTTCTAGCATCATGGGAGGGGAGAAAAGAGAAAGGGTAGAGAAGAAGCAATTATGTCTGTAACCCAAATCAGCTCAGCACTTGGCACTCCATAGGCACTGAATAATGCCCGCTGGTTGGTAACCCACCCCTGAATTGTTAAGGTCCATATCCAAAGGAAGGACAGAAAGCTCATGAGTTAACTTTAAGCAAAAACTGAAGCCAGTCTAACCTAGAGAGGATGTTCAAGGAGTCCTGGTTGTCCTACAAGAATTCATCTCTTAAGCCTCTCCCATTCTGACAAAACAAAATGCTCTGGGCAGAAGGACACATGCATTCTGTGTCTTCGCAGTGAAGGAACCATGAATGGCAGGATGCTGATACAGGCATGAGGCCCCCCAGGCCTGGGGGCTACAGTCAAGCCTTGAGCAGGCAGTACCCTCTATGGGGATAAACACTCAATCCTCATCTCTCATACCCCAGGAAACACGATGGAATGAAGAAAGAGAAACTTCCTGGGACAGAGGGCAATGCCCTAGGACCGGGACGGGGAGCTCATCCTCCCTCACAGCTGCCACGGTGGGCTTGTGAGGCCCCCAGAGCAGGGAAGAACATGAGAAAGCACTCCAGTTAGTCAGCCTTGGCAGCCACGTCAGGCCCACTGAACAAAAATCGCTTCTAATGTGTTAACTGTCTGGAAGGGCCTGGAAAAAGGGGGTGAATCGAAAAGTCTCTATCGGCTCTCAAGCAGAAGGGATCGATGGCTGCCTGGCAGGCTCAGAGGACCACAATCAAATGTCATTATTTGTGAGGCTATACTTGACTTCACAGCTCCCTCCTTTCCCTCCTCCCCCCCTAGAGTTTATTGATCCCTGGATGTAGAGGAGAAGGGCAATCAAAATAGACTGGAGCAGGAATAACCCCTTTGGCATTTTACATGAGAACAATAGTATCTTCAGAAGGAAGGAGGGGGAGAAATAGAGAGGTGGATGAGAGAAGAGAAGAAGCTTTTATGGACACAGCAGCCCTTCCTTAGAGCACAAGGTGGTCAGTGACATCCACTTGCAAACTGGAAATTGGGCTGACTGGACCTCGTGCCTCCCAGGCATTATAAGGCAAGGAATGCCGTAAGAGGAGGCTGAGGCCTGGCTTTCAGGAGGATGTTGGTCTTTCTCTTGGATTAAAGATGCTCTCTCACTTGCCCTCTTGGCCAACAGTATGGATCAAATTTTACTTAAAAAGAAACAAACTCTCAATTATTTGGCTGCACTGGACACCTGGTATAGCCAATATTTAATTCAACAAATGCTTATTAAGCACTACTTCCTTGCCTCTACTTGCCTTTAAAGTTAGCTCAGGTACCATTCACTAAACATCAACCAATCAATAAGCATTCATTTTCACAAGGCCTTTGTAAGGGCTCTTTCTCTCTTAAAACTTACTTTGCCATGCTTTTTCTTTTTAAAATTATTTTTTATTTATTTTATTAGATATTCTCTGAGTCCACGTAAATTTTTTTTAACCAATGCTATTCAATATTGTGCTAGAAACATTAGCTTTAGCAATCAGAAGAAAACGAAACTGAAGGAACTAGACTAGGCAATGAGGAAACAAAACTCTCACTCTTTGCAATGATATGATGGTATACTTAGAGAATCCTAGAGAATCAACTAAGAAATATTTGAAATTATTAACAACTTTAGCAAAATTGCAAGATAAAAAATAAACTCACATACCTTATAGGCATTTTTGCATGGTACAAACAAAGTCCAGCAGCAAGAGATAGAGAGAGAAATTCCATTTAAAATAACTGCAGACAGTATAAAATATTTGGGAGTCTACCTGCCAAGACAAACCCAGTAACTATATGAATACAATTACACAATACTTTTCACACAAATAAAGTCAGCTCTAAACAACTGGAAAAATAGTAACTGCTCATGAATAAGTTGAGCCAATATAATAAAAATACAATTCTACCTAAATTAATTTACTTATTCAGTGCCATACCAATCAAACTAATTTTTCTGATAGAGCTAGAAAAAAATAACAAAATTCATCCAGAAGAACAAAAAGTATCATTATTAGGGAATTAAAAAAAAATGCAAGGGAAGGTAGCTTAGCTATACCAGATCTAAAACTATATTATAAAGCACAATCATCAAAACTATTTGCTACTAAGAAATAGAATGGTGAATCAGTGGAATAGGTTAGGTACACAAGACACAGCAGTTAATGACTATAGTACTCTCCTGTTTGATAAACCCAAAGATTCTGGGATAAGAACTCACTATCTGACAAAAACTGCTGGGAAAACTGGAAAACAGAATGGCAGACACTAGGCACAGAGGAACATTTTACACTGCATACTATGATAAAGTCAAAATGGGTACATGATTTAGACATAAAGGGTGATAATATAAATAAATTAGGAGAGCAAGGAATAGTTTACCTATGGAGAAGGGAAGAAGTTATGACTAAACAAAAGATAGGGTATTATGAAATGCAAAATGAAAACTTTTGATTACATTAAATTAAAAGGTTTTTGCACAAAGTCAATGCAGCCAAGATTAGAAGGGATGCAGAAAGCTCAGAAACAATTTTTACAGCCAGTGTCTCTAATAAAGGCCTCATTTCTAAACTGTATAGAGAACTGAGTCAAATTTGTAAGAATACAAGTTATTCTCCAATTGATAAAGAGACAAAGGATATGAAAAGGGAGTTTTCAGAGGAAGAAATTAAACCTATCCACAGTCACAGGAAAAATGCTCTAAATCACTATTGATTAGAGAAATGCAAATTAAAACAACTCTGAGGTACCACCTCACACTGATCGGATTGGCTAATATGACAAAAATGGAAAATGATAAATGTTGGAGAAGATGTAGTAAAATTGGAACACTAATGCATTATTGGTGGAGCTGTGAACTGATTCAACCATTCTGGAGAGCAATTTAAGAACACTCCTAGGTCTGTATCCCAAAGAGATCATAAAAAAAGGAAAAGGACGCACAGGTACAAAAATATTTATAGCAGTTCTTTTTGCAGCAGCCAAGAACTGGGAACTGAGGGGATGCTGAACAAGTTGTGGTATATGAACATAATGGAATACTATTGTTCTATAAGAAACAATGAGTACATGGCTTTCAGAAAAACCTGGAAAGATTTGCATGAACTGATGCTGAGTGCAGTAAGCAGAACCAGAAGAAAGCTGTACACAGTAACAGCAACACTGTGTGATGACCAACTTTGAAACTTGACTCTTCTCAGCAATAAAGACAACTCCAAAAGACACTTGATGGAAAATTCTATCCATATCCAGAGGAAGAACTATGGAATCTGAATGCAGATCAAAGCATACTATTTTCTCTTTTTTTTTTTGGCTGGTTTGCTTTCTTGTGATTTTTCCCTTTTGTTTTGATTCTTCTTTCGCAATATGACTAACGTGGAAATGTGCTGAATATGATTGTACATGTATAGCCTATATCAGACTGTCTGCCATCTTGGGGAGGGTGAAGAGAAGGAGAAAAAATTTGGAATTCAAAATCTTACAAAAGTGAATGATGAAAACCATCTTGACATGTAATTGGAAAAAATAAAATACTAGTAAGCAGGGAAAAACCTAAATCTTGTTTCGAATTTCGAGTTCCAAATTCTTTCCTCCCCCTCCAACCCCTTTCCACCTCAAGAAGGCAAGCAGTCTGATTTTCATTATACATGTGAGATCATGCAAAACATATTTCCATGTTAGCCATGTAACTTACTTTGTATATACTTTGGTTCACTTGGCTCTGTACACAGTAGATTCCTTCTCAGAGAATACAAATCTCTTGAGGGTGTAACTATTTCCTGTCCTCATATTTCTAGCACCTGGAATAATGCCGTGCACACAGTAGGTGCTTAACAAATACTTCAACTAAACAAGCAATAGGAAGGAACAACTGTGGTGCACTGACAAGAGAACTACACTTGTTAGAAAACCCACTTTCAAATCCCAGCTTTGAAATGTACTAGCTGAAACAGCAATACTGTTCGATGAAGAACTGTGAATAACTTAGCTATTCTAAGCAATACAATTGCAAAGGACTCACTATCCACCCCTCAGAGAAAGAACTGATATTGATTGAATACAGGCTGAAGCATGCTATTTTCACTTTCTTGTTTATTCCTTTTATTTAAGTCTTCTTGTACAAAATGATTGAAATGGAATTGTTTTACATAATGGCATACGTATAGTCTGTATCTGATTGCTTATCATCTCAGGGAGAGAGCGACATAATTTGAAACTCAAAATTTTAAATAAAAATGTTGAAAAATTAAAAAATACCCCAAAACCAAAATTTACTAGCTGAGTCACCAAAGACAATCAGATCTCAGTTTCTTCATCCACAAAATGTGCATGACAATACTCTTTACTATCAACTCAATGGATCAGTAAGAGAAAAGCACTATATAATTCTGGGCTATGATTATTAATTACAAATGGAATGATATTCACTAGGGTTGGCTATGAAGCGCTATCCTTTGGTTCCCAAAATCAGCTTCATATGTACAAAAAGGAGATGTGATGGTCAAATAAAGGTATCCCTAAAGACAACTGGGTGCTGATTCATACTCTTGCCCTTCCCTGATGATACCTGTGACACAACACCTAGTCTTAGAACAGACAGTCTTAGGAATACTGTAGACCAGGCCATAAAAGACCTCTTGAAACAGCAGTCACTCAACAACGTTTACTACGTACTCTTTACATACCAGGCACAGTGCAAAACAAAATTTATCCCCCCCAAAACAAACCCTGCCCTCAAAGGTCTTGGTTTGCAATGGCGTAAACAGAGGCAGAAGGAGGCAAACAAAATGTAAGTACTTTCAGTCATGTGTCAGCTCCCAGAGAGAAGAGAAGGAAATACTCTTTTCCATCCTCAAAGTCTGCTTCTCTCTGTTCTCCTGCTTTCCCCAGGATGTTTCCCTGCCATTCCCAGTCCTGTCCCCCATCTCACCCCCAGCGAGTCCTCGCTTCTTACCTGGTCAGCCTAAATGCTTCCCTGGCATCTCCTTTCTGTTACCACCTCATCGGTGACAAGGGAAGCAGAATACAAAGCAGTGAAAACCTATGTAATGAAGCGGATGGCTTAGGTTTCTTTCTGGCTAACTGGCACCCTGGCTACAGATACGAGTCAAAGGATGTACTTTTGTCTATTAAAAAAAGTTTCCAGGTCACGGCTCTGATGTCCCACAAAAGCAGGCAGTGAGCATCCTTTGTGATGAAATCAGCTCATGAAACTGGTCCCTCCCGTGCGGCTAGGATAACTCCAACTCCATCAATAATATTGATAACAGATCCACCAGTAACAAGGATGGGAGTCAGCAGCAATTAAGCGTGGTGAAAGGGAAAAAAGGAGGAAAACGGGCGGGGGAGGTGGGGAGCCAAACTGTAAAATAGCCAGTGTTCTGAAATACTTCCCATGTAAGAGTTGTAATTAATGTCTGGAAGACATGAGAAGAATTGGAACAAATTTTAGCTCCTGCCTCCTCTGCGTGTTGTTAATGGTTAGGCTGTCCACTAATGTGTTCCAATTTTACCCCCATCAACCACATGTGATACAAACTGCAGGAAATCAAATGAATTTTTAATCATTTCTCTGATGTACAGTATAATGCTGACTTTTATCAGCCAGTAGTTAAACAAAGACTTGGAAAGAAATAAATATTGCTTAATTGCGCGACTGCCACTGCTCACAGTGGGAGCATCTTTGAAATGAATAACCAGTCCCCAATCTCGTTCTGTGCAGACTCAGAGGAATATGGGCAGGGCTGTACTGATTTTTGTCTTCTGGGGGGTGTTTTGGTAGAAAATAGGCTTTCTTTTTTTTCATACTATGTAGAAAAATAAAATGCAATTCTGAAATAAGCCTGCCCTCTGCCATGTAAACAACTTTATCCTGGTGGAAAGAAAGAGGGTAACAACAAATTCTCTTCATTCTTTGTTTGCCCAAGACAGGAGGTTAACTTGTATAGCTGCAGTTGGAATGTATTAATTCGTCCTTGCTGAACACCACTTCAAACCTACGTCATATTTCTGTGTCACTGGGACACAACAAATTGGACCCTTTGTGCTAAATCAGCTACCCATGAAGTCCCAAATCCGGTCTGGGCTCCCTGACCTGAACTACCCCTGCTCTGCTTTCTTCCCAATCTATTCAGGCCCCAACTGAGGAAGTTACATGTTTGTTTTCATATTCACAGATGCTGTTGGCATTTAAAAATATATGTCTTTCGCTCCAAGGTTTACCAGTTCTAATAAAAAAATATAACATAGTTGTAATAATTATGGTCACAGTGACCTTGCAGCACCAATTACCCTGCTATAGAAGTTATTCAAAGCGGTCTCCTAACGCGCGGCTTCATTTCTGAGAGCATAATCATCTCAGTGTACTTATGGCTCAGCCGTACGGTGAGAGGGCCTGCAAATAAGTCACCAAATATACAGTAAGAAATGTACAAATGCCAGGTATGAGCAGAATGCAGACCTGGAAAAATGTGTGGAAATGGAAATGGGAATGATGTTTCTTACGAAGAACTCTCAAAACTCTGAAATGTTCAGACTGAGATTTACAAAATAACAGTATAATTCTTGGGAATTTTTACCATTTTGATGGAAATCTGGAGCAGGATGGATCATTTTCAGCTTGAGGGACCAGGGCAGGTTTCCTAAACCAAGCAGAAGCCAAGCCAGGCCCTCAGGGGAGAAAGAAGAGTTCAGCGTGCTGAGGTGAGGACAGAGCACACTGTAAGCAATGCCCTGAACATGTGGGCAGAGGGGCAAGGGGGCAGGCAGGATGAGGGTAGGGGTTACTCTCTCTGTAATACAGAATCATTGAGGGGAACAGTGAAAGGAAAGTCTGGACAAGTGGATTTGAACCAGACTGTGGAACCCTGACAGGGTAGGCTACGGTTGTGTGTTTTATCCCCCTGGGCAGACCCTAGGGAATCATTACACTAGATTTAAGCCTAGGTAAGAGCAGTGCATTATAAGGATTACTATGGTAGCTGAGCTCAGTGAGGACTGACAGGAGAAGGGAAATACTGTGGGTAGGGAGCCCAGTTAGGAGGACAAAGGTGATGAAGTCTGAGGATAGGGAGGGTGGCAGTAATAAGAGTGGAGACAGAGGGACAGGTAAGAGGCAGCACTACGGGTGAAGGGGAAGGAGGTGTTGTGGATGACACAGGTTTGCACCTGAGTGTCAGTCATCGATGGAAAGGGGAGAGCTGGGAGGAGGGTCA
Organism: Potorous gilbertii; assembly: GCA_028658325.1. Taxonomy (NCBI): domain Eukaryota; kingdom Metazoa; phylum Chordata; class Mammalia; order Diprotodontia; family Potoroidae; genus Potorous; species Potorous gilbertii. The sequence continues at coordinate 129,751,504 of CM053769.1, forward strand.
GGTGGGGGCAGGGAGAACTGAAGGTCAGTTATGGACAGATACCATTTGTTGCAGTTCAATTCAACAACTACTTATTAAACCCCTTCTATGCACAAGGCCCAGACTAAGGTCCTGGGGATACAAAGGCAAAAACCAAACAGCCCTTGCCTTGGAGGAGCTGGAGGAAGGGGTGGAGGGTGGGAGTGAATACATGCTGGGTGAGACACAAGGTGGTGCAGTGGTTATGGGGCCATCCTGCTGCAGCCCCTCTCAGGGGCCCCATTATCTCCCTACAGCTTCAGTTACAGAAGAATGTCCCATCCCCATGAGTAGAAGGAGCTTTCACACCAGGAGGTACCACATGGATGACGTCCCACACTTAGACACTCACAGGAGATGAAGAGGGCGGCAGAGGACACGGTCACACACACACACACACACACACACGTCAGGTGTACAACATTTATATGACTTTATGTGATGCTCTAAAGTTTACCAAGTGTCCAACACATCCCTTATCTCCTCTGATGCCCCCAACAGCTCTGAGAGGCTCCAATTCTTTGGCCTCTGATACACTCTCTGACCCTGGTACCAGGAGGGCAACTCTACCTTCTTTTTTATTTTTTCTCTTATTGTGAGCTCAAACATCAAACAGAACATGTCACATGCTCAGTCACTTGAGGCTGCAACATTTATCACCAACAAAATGATGCAACCTGGGGTACTAAACTAATTCCTCACCAGGCTGGTCCTATGAATGTTCTTTTTCTCCTTTTAAAGACGGCAGTGCAGTGGCAAGGAGAAAAAGGCTGAGGACAGATACACCAACATCAGGAGGCTAGAGGAGGAGGAGGAGTCAGGCAAGGAGAATGAGGGATAGTTAGCCTGGGAGGACAAGAACCAGCCAAGAGCAAGTCATTGTAAGTAAAGGAGGAAAAAGTACCTGGAAGAAGGGGAGGGCGGGGCAGTGCTAAATGCTACCAAAATATTAAGATAAGGATTAAGAAAATGTGGCATTTAGCAATCAGGCAGTCCTGTTCCCCATCAACACCATTACCTTCAAAGGTGGCTATTTCTACAAGTTTAGAAAGAAAGACGACACATCCAAAGAAAGATATTTCTCAGAACAGGGAAGACAGGAGAGCATATTTGTAGGCAGTGGGGAGAGAGAAGGAAGATGAGACGGGAATTCTTCAGGGATTAAGGCCTTGGAGGGGGCTGGAAGGGACAGGGTAAAGGGTCCGACCCAGTGGTTTGACCGTGGCAGGAAGAGAGACCTCATCTCATCCTGCTCTAGAACAAGGAGGATGGTGAAGATGCAGAAAAGCCCTCAAGGGTGAAGGTAAGACAGATTAGCTTGCAATGTGTAATCTTCATCTTTCTCTAAGGGAGAAGTCGGGTCATCTGATGAAGAGATCAATGCGGGTGCAGCTGGAAACCCAAGAGGGTGTGCCCACAACAGAACTGGGCACACACATGGTTCCCACCTTCTTCCAGGGAAGAGGTTTACTGCAGGGTTTGGGGGGCAGAGCAAGGAGCAGACAAATCTCCATTCAGCTGGGAAAGCCCAGGACTCCCAAGGAGTATTAACAATCAGGACAGTGGCAAAGGATGCCCCCAGAACTGTGCTGTCTCTCCTGAGATCCCAGAGGTACACAACGTGCCTCCCACAAGGACTGTGGCTGCTCTACTGCCGGCCCCAGGAAGCGCAATTCTGGGACTCAGCTCTTTCATCAATTGAAACTGCCCCTTCTCCCAAATAGGCCAAATCAGTGAAGTCTCACCGCATCGAAGAACCTTAAAGCCAGTAAAAGAAATGAAGGGTCTCCTGATGAGAATTAAAAACACTGAAGGAAAGAAGATGGAGGGTAGGGATAAGGAAGAGAAAAGGACCCAGTGGGAGCAAAGTGGGGGGGAGAGAGGGAGGGGAGAGAGGGGGAAGAAAAGAGAGACTGAGAGAGAGGGAAAGAGAAGAGAAAGAGACAGAGAGAGAAAGAGGGAAAAGAGAGAGAGGGACAGGCAGAGAAGGAGGGGGTAAGAGAGAGACAGAAAAAGAGAGAGAGAGAGAAAAGAGGGAGAGAAAAAGAGAGAGGGGGAGAGAGATAAGAGAGAAAGAGAGGAGACAGAGACATAGAGAAAGAGAGAAAGAGACGGGGGAAGGGACACCATCATTCCCATTTTACGGTTGAGGGAACTGAGATAAACAGAAGTGAAGGGACTTGCCCAGGTCACCCAGATTTGATCCCTGGAAGGGGAGCCTTCCCAACTCCAAGCCCAGTGCTCTCTCCTCTGTGACACCACCCTACCTCCTCTCCTTCTGTAACTGTTGCTTTGGTTCAGCCATTTCAGTCTTTCTAGTTTCTCATGACTCCCTTTGGAGTTTTCTTGGCAGAGATACTGGAGTGGTTTGCCATTTCCTTCTCCAGCTCAATTCCCTGATGAGGGAACGGAAGTAAATAGGATGAAGTGACTCAGCCAGGGTCACACAGCTAGTGATTGTCTGAGGCTGGCCAACAGCAACGCCCTCCAGGATGGTGGTGAGGATCATGTGAGAGAATATTTAATGTGCTACATACATCCCATTAGTATTCTGTCACATATTACATTATTATCAATAGCAATTACAATAACAGCAAGTTCAAACACTGAAGGAGTAGTCCTTCCCTAGACTTGCACCTGTTTGTGGGTGGTCCTTTCAATCAAAGCACAGGCACTTCTATGCAATCTCATTGAACATTTATCACTGTGAGGAGGTGAAAAGAAAAGCTGCCTTTGGAAATGAGCAGGAGAAAAAGCAGAATTGGGAACTTTGTCACCAGAAAAGAAAAGCAGAAATGAGCCTGAAATTTTGCCTGAATTTAGGGATGAAGAAAGAAGATCCCTTGGGAGGGTCAGGTATGCGTAATGTCTGCAAGCAGAGTCAGAAATGTTTCTAAAAGCAAAGACTAAGGGCAGGAAGAGGGAGCAGATGTCTGCAGGCCTCTGCGGCTGGGGACTGCACCCGGAGAAGGAGCCAGACAGGAGGGGGAAGCAGGGAAAGCTGGCACAGGAACAGGGCCAGGGATGAGGAGGAGGAAGGAGACTTCTCAGGGGTGAGGGAAGAGACAGCAAGGGGACCTCGGCCTTCTCCGAATTGCTCACATGGAATTCCCTGATACAGAATCAAAGGATTTTCTTGCATTCTCTCTGCCCAGCCTGAGAACCACGTGGATGACACATAGGGACGAGGTGGCAGAAAATAGGCAGAGGCAGGATAGATACCACATCAGGAGGGAGCATGGGCCATGGAAAGCATACCAGATTTGGAATGAGAGCACCCAGGTTACACTCTGCCTCTGAGGGGGATGACCTGTGGGATGCTGGGCATATCACTCACCTCCTTGGGTCTCAGTTTCCCCTTCTGTAAAATGAGTGGGTTGGATGAGATGGCTTCTGAATCCTTCCCACCTTCAGATTTATGAGGCTAGAACCCCCTCCCTCCATATCAGTCATTTGAGTGGTGGTAGCACAAATAAATAAAGCTTTTTTCTCCATGACTTTTCTATTAAATTAAGGGTTAGAGGGAGGAGAGCATGGAATCAGGCCCTAAACAAAATTCATCTACTTCACCATGTTACCCAAGGTTTAACTATTCAGTTTTCTGAGTGGAGTGCAATCCTACGAGTGGATGAATTGGTTGTTCAGGGACTCACCAAGGTGAAAGCATACAAGCCCAAGCAGAGGGAGGCTACCTGATTGAACTCTTTCCATGAGTTGCTCCAAGTCCAGTAGTGAGCCTTGTACTGTCCCATTCTGACCGCCATTAATTCGGTGCCACGGTAATAGAAGATGGGCCTGTCCCAGAGAGACAGAGGAGGGGAGGGGAAAAAAGGAGAAGAAAAGAGGGTAAAAGGATTCAGCAACAGAACAAATGCACCATGTCTACACAAGAGTATTCAGGAGACACTGAAGGGAGACTGATGCCTTAAAGGAAGCTCAAAGACAGCAAAGCCAGGCTGTCTGCTGACAGTCTGCAATACTGGGTTTTCAGCAAACATTTTAAAAACATATTTATCAGGTTGGGATCATATTGGGGGAAAATGGAGCATGATACAATGGGAACATGTGTGCCCAGGCTGCTGACTCTGGTGCTACCCAACCCTGGCATTTGTTGTTGTTAACAGAACTCAAATTAAACAGGGAACACCATCTCACAAGAGGGAGGGATCTGCAGTGAAGCCGGGTAGAGATGGGTACACAACGTGAAGGATGCCTGGCCTCCAGTGTGGCAGCACCAGACTGTGGAATGTTAGAGCAATGTTAGATCTAGAATGTTAGATTAGGCTGATGTGCCTCCCCCTCAATTAAACAAGGTATTTATTGGGGGTCTCCCCTCCTCCTCAACCTGGAATTTTAACAGAGGGTAAATAAGCATTTAAAAATTGCCAACTCCTTCCTAGACCATACCCCCAGTAAAGAACTCTAACTTCCCTGTCTCAGAACTGGCCCTTGGACCTTCCTCATCCTTGGTTTTCAAATTCATGGTCCTCCAAAAGCTGCCTAGGAACTGAGTCTCGGTTTAGATAACTCCTGCTGGGCAAATTGGTACAGTCCCATAGGTCTAGGGAAAGTTAGGCTTTGGACAAAAGCTCCAAACACAGCATTAGGAGCTAGAGTTCAAGGAAATTTTGTGAATAGTAGTGGCTTGAAAAACTCTAATCACAAGGTTTCCCTTATCCCTCTTTCTCACATTTATAGCTAAGAAGTGAGTGAAGCAGAAACCAGGGTCTTGGGGCAGGGGCCAGGGGTGACCAAACAGACCCAGTGAAAATCAAGTTCTGGCTCAATGACCCTGATACCAAACTAGACAAAGTCCAAGAGAAGGTAACGTACTTTCCTCCCTACCCACTACTGTCTCAAGACTTCCCTGGTTAAACTCCACTCTTATACACTCCACCAGGTTTGTACACAACCCCTGATGCCGGCAACAGCCCAGGGACTCATTACTGCCAATCTGCTTTGTGCCTGAAAATCCCAGCGCTCTCATCCTACAAGCCACCCCCCTCTCCTCTCAGCTTCATTCATCTGCCTGGCATAGGAAGGATTCCTTTTTCTAAAGTCACAATTACCAGATGGGATTTTAAAGCCTCGGTTCTGAACCACCTCAACACCTGAGGTGGCCAGGTTGGCAGGGGAGGGGATGTGAACAGGGGTTCCAGAGCGCCTTTCTGTCTGTAACTAACCTGTCAATCAGCTTGCCATGTATAATGGCTGGGAGAAGGTCAATGCCGTCAATCTCTCGGTCTCCAGGAGGCTGTAGGCCCGCTAGGGACAGGCTGGTGGTGAAGAGATCCATCACATTCCCCAGCTGGTGACTCACCTGAAATCGACCAGGAAACAGTGTGAGGAGCCCAAGGGCATGCTGTCCTGACCCCACACAGTGGGTGGGGGGCATCCCAACAGCTCAGCCCTGTCACAGCCCAGCACACACAGATTGTGCACACGTATACACACACACACACACACACACACCTCTTGACTGTTTCTTTGAGACCCTGTTAGAAAGCTCCCTACCTCATGAACAGGCATTTATGAAGCACTTCCATTCCCAATACCACGCCAAGAGTAAGCACACAGAACACACCCCACCATCTCACCCTCCCACCAGATACATGTCCTATTTTGGCTCAGTCTTAGGGTAAGAATCTTATTTTGAGGAGCTCCCCTACTCCATCTCAAGCCTGCCATGGTTCCCAGAGATCTGAATAGAATCCCTGAAGGCCGATGGGTTCCTAGATTTGGGTCTGGACTCTGGAATGCACCAATGGTCTTGCCTCCCCTATCCCTTGAGACCCCTGTGGACTGGGAACATCTATGTCAGATCTGGACCCTGGGGACTCTGGACTTTGGGCGCTGGGATGAAAAGGTCCAATTTCCTGGGATATGACTCATGGGAGACATTTCATCGTACATCCTCCCACTCCCAGTCTTTTCTTGGCTCCCTGCCCCTGCCCAAACCTTCCATGTCTAACTGTAGGATTCTACAGGCCCTTGGCTTCCCCTAGGCCCCAAGAGGGAACAGATATGCCATAGGAAGAGTGAATTTTAGAAGCCAAGTTGTGAGTAAAGATGGAGAGAGAAGAGCCTTCCCCTCAGGTCTCTAGTGCAGCCATAGAAAGCCTGAGCTGCATCAATCCTTGCAAAAGGACAGGAAGGAGATGATTTTACGCAAGTGGTAGCTTGACATATTTTGGCCAATGGCCAATACTTTATTATGAAATGGCCTTCCACAGCCTGGCTTGGTCCATTAACCCACAGGTGGACAGAGGGCAACTATTTAAACAAGGTAGCGACCTTGCCGGGATCAATATTCCTTGCAATCCAGGCTTAGACATGACCAGCTTTTTGCTTCTAAGGGGAGGTCTGGATGGTCACTCAGCTAACAAAGGGCACTGAACAACGGTCACAAGAATGTGACAATTTAAAATGGGAATTGATCTGTGCAGGACCACGACTCAACTTTCTCTTTAAAGCTCAAGGATACTGTTGATGCTCAAAAAAATGCTTGTTGCTAAGAAATGCTTTTTAAAATGATGAAAAATAATCATTTGCTTTTTTTCCCCAAGAAAGCATGGCAAATTCCCTCCCCGTCACAAAAACAGGCCATGGAAGTCAGTCACACTGATAGAGTCAGTTTGCTTCCGAATAAATAGAACCCAGAAGAGTGCTCCTGAACATGGAATCATTTAAACCCTCTCCTCCGCAATGATCAGGCTCAGGAGGGATGTAGAGATGGGAACAAAACAAGAGACAAAGCCACAAGGCGGAGCCTGGGCACAGCATGGCCAGGGACTGGCCTGGGAGCTTTCCCCCTTCCCCCAAGGCTGAGGGGGGTTTAACTGGCGTCAGGATGATTGGCCTGGAAAGAGCCTGGAGAAGGTGGCCAGCCTGGCCTCAAGTGCCACAACTAACTGCCTAATCCCAAGCCTCCAACTCTGAAACTTGACGACTTTAGAAAACGAGACTGGATGCAGCTTCCACACTTGAATGAACTTTGAGAAACAAAGGGGGCAGGCAGCTCTTCTGTGAGGGAGGTTATTCTCAATGGTAAAACTGAGCATTTTATATTCTAGGCAGCCCTTGGAGAAAAATGTTTGCTAATGCTCTGAAACACACAGAAAAGCAAAAACTGACTTTTGTCCCCATATGAAAACAGTTCCTGTCCTAGAAATCTCGAGTGACCAGAAAAAATCCTCTTATCGACTTCCTGCCCTTTGGGAGGTGAAGGAGGTCATGTGTACCCACTCTCTTCTAGGAACTAGGGCTTCCCTTTCGGTCAAGGCTGCTCCCTCACTTTGAGTATCAGAAATGAGACAGTCCCCCTAGTGAAGCGGTTGTGTTTTTTACAAGGAGAAATGGAGTTGAGGTCATGGTCCAGAAACTGATTCCTGTTTGATTTTCAGCAGAGCCCCTGAGAATGCATCATTCCCCATCTTGAGGTTTAACAGGTAGTGTCTGTCCGGAGACCCTGCCTTCACCAAACTGTTATTAGCAGCGAGGACCAGACTATTATCTAATTTATACAATGCACTGTGACAGTCCTGAGGGGCCATCACCAATTCCTTGTCCTGGCCCTCATTAAACAAAACCAGATGGCGATCGCTGGCTTTAATCATCCAATTACGTCCCTGATCTCCGATGAACATTCCTCTACATAGAGGAGAAACTTCTTAAGGAAATTAAATGCACATGTCACAGTCATTTGGATTTATCTGTGTCTCTCAGCACCATGTGGAGGAGGGGGAAATATAGGCAATTATGCAAAACAAATAAATAAAATTTCAAGGAAAAATTATAAAATCCCTATGTTTTGGGTCAACAGTAGTCTTTATTTCAACCTCTTACCCAAACTTTTTTTTAAGGGTAAAAAATGCAGATAATATCAGTGCTAGAAGAAAATAAGTAAAAAAAGGAGATGTGAGAGAGAGAGAGAGAGAGAGAGAGAGGGAGAAGGAGATGGAGGGAGAGGAAGAGGGAGGGAGGTGGGGGGAGGGAGGGAGGGAGGGAGGGAGGGAGAGAGGGAGAGAGAGAGAGAGAGAGA
>CM053769.1:129760062-129780076 GCA_028658325.1 Potorous gilbertii
GAAGGGGGTAGCGGGGGGAAGGAGTGGGGGGGATAAAATCTTAATTTTAAGGAAGTGATTGTAGAACATTTATAAATAAATAAAATAAAATAAAATTTAAAAAAGAAAAAATAATACCCCATATAAAAGTTATAATCTTTCCAATTACTGTTTAGTTCTTTCCTAGTTAAAAACTATGAACTAAGCAGTATGCTATATAAGCAAATAAACCTCCTTTAGGCTAAATAAATGTATCATACCTATATGTGTTCCTATTTTTCAAATATATGTAGCTATTTTGTTGTAAACAAACATGCATTTTATTTGAAAAAACACAACAAAAAGCTTTTGAGTGTTTCATATGACACTTAGCTGTATGAAGGCTCAACTGGCTTGGAGAATTCAGCCAAAAGATGTCTTATAAAGTGGGAATATCCTTTAATCATCAGTTCCTTTTGTGTCCAGTGTTTCCAGTGTCGAGTACCGGGATACTCTTCAAAGAATATTCCCAGTAGTTGAAGAACACAAGAAGACCATGGTACCCGCAGAGCCCCAGCTTAATGTGTGCAACCTAGCCGTCATGGTGAGTGGCTTGTGAAGAAACATGTTCCATCTCCGGACTTTGGTGAAATTTAACCTTCCACTGAGAAGGCCAAAGTAACAAAGACTTGACTGAAGGCAGACTTAGAGTGCTATCTGCCGGGTGCTGTAGCCTAAGGAGGCCGGGAATGAATACTGGCAAACCTGCCAACCCATGGTTAGTAATAACAGGGTAACTGCCTACATGCAGATGCCTTGTAATCACTGGCATTGTACCTCCATTCCCTAATCCCCTGTACATGGTACAGGAGCTCCAGCCCACTCGGGCTAATTGAACTTACATCACTACTCACTTGTGTTTGTTCGGTACACCCATTGAAGGTGGCTTTTCTACTTCCAGCCTTCTGAAAAACTGGTCTTCTCTAGCTTGTGACAACTGGAGTTGGATAAAAAGTCACCCGACCACCTCTGGCCTGAGTGTAGATTATGTGACCTCTAACCTTACATCCCAATCCAAAGCTCACCATTCCAAAGGTATTTCCCATTTCTTGGAGAGTTCTTTGTTGATTTGATTACAACAGATTTTCTGCTACAGAGAATCCAGCACAGAGGTCACTTTCAGTCCACAACATGTAAATCACTCTATTAAATAACCAGGCAGGTTTGCCAGCTGGTAATATTGACCCATATTGAGAAACTCCGCTTGGCAGAACACATTTGTCTTTCTCTTTCAGGGCAAGCTCTAGCGTTCAATAGAATGATGCCCTGGCTGCTGCCCCTCCCAGTCATTCCTCCCTCCTTGGCTTCAGTTTGAAATGTTCACTGAGGCCTGGGAAGGGGCTGTGAAGGGGGTAAGGAGTTCTATACAGCTTTGTTTCTTGGGACAAATTCACTCCTTTCCCTCTTTTGACCCCAGAGAAAAGTTTTAGAAGACATATAAAGGTGAAAGTGGAAAACAGAGACCCCAGTGGATCAAGGCTTCCCAGATTCTCAGTTAAGCTTGGACAGGCCTCTCATAGTCCACACACACACACACACACACACACACACACACACACACACACACCCCTCAAGCAACAAGATTCCTCTCCCAGTCCAAGATAGCTCAACTTATAAAGTCCAAGAGTATTTACAGAGCACACCAATGCTAGGTACAGTGAGGGGACAGTCAGGGAGTTTAATATTGGTGAAGGAGTCAAGCCAAATTCAAAACAAAGGTTATTATAGATCCCAGGACTAAACTGTGTGATAGAGAACAGTGGGCTGTCAGGGAGATTTCATGGGAAAGAAGGGAACTGAGTTTAGAGAAGGGGCCAAAGTGTGAGATGGACAGTAGAGAGGAAGGGGAGTGAGGGCTTGGCAGCCATGAGAAGCCAGCCCAGACAGGGAAACAGCATTGAGGGTCCTCCTGTGGGGCAGAGTGCAGAGGGAGGGAGCCAGGAAGTAAATCTGTCTGACCAGAAGCCAGGATTCCTGGGGCAGGGCCAGATTATGGAAGCGAGGCTGAAGTGTAGAATGAATCCAGTAGGCAACCAGGGGCCATTATGGGTTCTTGAGCAAGAGATTAATACAGTGAGACCAGGGTGGAAGTGCTTAGATGTGAGGGTTTGTGCCATGTACAGAGGAAAAAGTTGTTTGCTGCAGGAAATTTCTTTGGAAAAAAAAATGAAGTCATTCCCTGAGAACTCTCTTTTCTCCCCTTATCTTGCCTCCTTATGAAGAGGTGACCCTTCTTACCAAGGCCATCCCTTCCCATGTTCCTCGGCAGATTACTCCCTGTCATTTCCCTCCAATCTGCAGTCACCCTCTATCCCCTAGATCCTCCCAGTCTTTCAGCTCAATTCTTCTAATTCCTTTTCTCTCAGTCTATTCCAGATCTTCTGTCCCAGGGCTTCTGATCTCATTCAGATGAAACTCTTCCCTCTGAAGTTGTCAACCACCTCTTAACTGCCAAATTTCATGACCTTTTCTCAGTACTCATTCTTCCGGATCCTTTTGTAGCCTTGGACCCCATGGATCACCAGCTTCAGGACACATTCTTCTATCTGGATTTCCACAGCAGCTGTTCTCTCTTGACGGCTCAAGTGTCCCTTTCTGGATCTTCCTCCAGGTCACTCCCATCAGTTCTGGACCCTCTCTCTTCTCCCCTTGGGCCATCTCACTCCTTGAGCTCATCGGCTCCCATGTGTTCACTTATTTGTATGCCTGTGATGCCTGGATCTGTACATCCAGCCCTAGTCTCTCCCTAGAGCTCCTCACTCGAGTCACCAGCTTCCTATTGGATACTTACTCTAGCTTGAGCCTTTCATCATTCTCCAGGTGCTGAACAAATAAAGCAGCCCTGTCACTACTCCCTTACTGTGGGGGCCCTGTTGTTGTTCAGTCATTTCAGCTGTGTCTGACCCCTCATGACCCCGTTTGGCAAAGATATTGGATGTTTTCCATTTCCCTCTCCAGCTTATCATTTAGATTGGGAAACTGAGGCCAATGGGGTTAAATGACCTGCCCAGGGTCATACAGCTGGTAAGTATCAAAGGCTGGATTTGAACTCATGGTGCCTTTCTAATGAAATCTGAGAGGCTTCCATGTCACACAGTGGGTGCATGTTGACCTCAGATCCACTCAGATGGTTTTCCCTACAAATTGTTATCTAGTCATGCTCCCATCCCTTGGCCCTGTGCCTGAATAGTTGGTTTTTTGAACCCAAGGATAGAATTGAACCTTTATCCATATTTCATTTTTGTTCAGTTGGGCCCAGTTCTGTCTCCACGTAGGTTAGTTATCCCTCCCAGCTCTTCATTCATCGTCAGATCTGATGAGCACGGAGGAGTGTGGTACAAGGGATGTCGGTGCTTCCCGTCCGGACATGTCCCCTGGCCTCAGACATCTGTAAAATGACCAGATGATTTCCTAGGTCACTTCCAACTCTCAACCTGATGTCATGGAGAGATCCCAGGGTTCATATCTCAGCTCTGATGCTTAGTAGCTCTGGGATCATGGCAACTTGCTTAAAGTTCCTTCAGTTTTCTAAATGATAAATTAAGGAGAATTATGTTTTATACTACCTGCCTCTCAGGTCTGTTGTGGGTTAACTTAAGTGCTTTGTAAACTTTAAAGCAAAATATAAATGTCAACTAGTCATGCCTTCATCCAAGTCATTCGTAAAATTGTTCAAGAGAATGGAGCCCTGTGGTGCTCTAGTGGAGATGCTCCATTAATGGTATTTATTACATCTTGGAGGGAGCATCTCTGGCCAGTTGCCACAGGGTTCTGTGATTCCACCAAGTCTCAGTTATACCTAGGAGACCAAATTTAGCTTCTGGCTTAATATCTTGACTTATGACTCATGCTCTCTACATTTGGGTGTGCACTTTAGAAGCTATATGTGTCATTACCATTCCTCTGACCAGGTTATATAGAGAGTTCATCTGTGTAAGGAACTCCCAGTGTGAAAGCCCCCCTGTACTGATTCAAATAACCATTAGGAGCAGCTCTTAGAGAACTGCCCCAGGCACCAAGAGATTAAATTTAATTAAAGAAGAAGTGGTACTAAGCCATGGCCACGCAGCTGCTGTGGGTTAGAGATAAGACTTGACCAAGCTCTTCCGGAATCCAAAATCAGACCCAGCTACCCTGCAATGGGACTTTTCCTGGCTCCTATGAATCACTGACTCCTTTCACTACTTCTCTTCTTGCCACATCAGACCATACTGGTCTCTATGATCCTGGCTTGGTGGATCTGTGAGGGCACTTTTCAGATTCCTTTGTTTTCAATTTGAAGACTTTTCTTTAAATCAGATTTTTGAAACTCCAGACAAATGTATTCTTCACAGCCTTCATTAGACAAACTGAAATCTGATCCGGGCTAAGAACTGGTCATTACTGTATCTTAAACCTTGAACTAGAAATTCAAATTCTGGTCACCAGCACTATGGTCTTTTTAACCAACTATTCATGATCTGTATTCACTTTTTGAAACCTCCATCAAAAGGCAACAGCACTAATGGAAATGCCCCCAAAAGTCGTGGGACCTGACACTTCCTTTCTGGATTGCTTCTGGTCTGCGTTGGCTCCTAACGCCTCTGCCCTGGGCTAAAGCCCGTCACATCCACAGTGTTGTGGTTAGGAATTTTTCAAATTGTTTTGTGCTTGTCTTTGTCTCTTTTCTGTGACTTCACTGTCTCTTTACTTTTTTCCATTAATTTTCATGTAAATTTTCATCTGTGCTCAAAATAATTCAACAGATGGGTTATTATTTTGTTTTGTTTTTTAAAACCCAGTGATGTTGAGGTCAGGAGAAAAGGCAGAATAAAAGTAACGTAAGGTAATCCAAAGTAATTGAGCTCAATCCCCCTTTTAAACCGAGAAGTCCTTGTGGACACAAGTTTTCCCACTTTCTAGGATAGCCCTATGAAGTCTAAGGTTGCTAAGGCCCATGGGAGAGTTGGATATATTGTGCAGGTTTTCCACATAGCCTAAGCAGCCTGGGGCTGCAGGGGCTCCCCGGACCACCTGGCAAAGAATAGACAACCAGCGTTCAGAACCCAAGAGTGAGGCTCAGTCTGGCCAGTCAATTCAAGACTCTCCCTTCTTGTCCCAGCTTTTTAATTGCCCTGTTACTAATGAGCTGTATAACCCTGGGCAAGACATACTTAATTTCCCTGGGCCACTGTCTCCTCTGTCAAGTGCATGAAGAGGGGAATTGGAGGAAAGGGGTGTAAAGGGTGGGCCCAGGGAGTTCAGCGGCTGAACCAGATGATATCTCAAGCCTTTTCCAATTCTAATGTTGGAGGGTCCCCTGACTCCACTTCCTCAGACTTGGCATCTCTCAGTCTTCCCTGACTGATTCACTGACTCCTCCTCTCTCAGCTTGGGCTCCCAATCTCCCTTTGTTTTGTCTCCCTTTGCCAAGTGGCTTTTTTCTTCTGCATCTCCCTTTCCCCTTCTTCCCTTCTCCAGAGTCACTCCCTCATTTCTGCTTGAGACTGAGACTTGGGAATGGGTAGCAAGTGAGCTATGGAGAGCAGCCACTGTTTTGGCCTCTCTTTGCATCCCCAGGGTTTAGCACAGCGCCTGGTACACAGCAGGCATTTAATAAATTGACCGGCCAACAAAGCTGCATTATAGCCCCAGATCCTTCGTCTGTTTTTTAAGCCATAGGGTAACATTTATTCCTTCCATATATATTTATTGAACACTTCTTAGATGGAAAGCATTGTGCTTTGGGGCATCTAGGGACTATCTAGACTCTGCTCCTGCCCTGGAGGAGCTCCCTAGCAGCCGAGGAGATGGGATCCATGCACACATAACCAGAATGTCAGGTCTGCGGATCACAGGAGTCCCTTCCAGCTGGGGTTATCCAAAGGACTAGTTTTCCACTTTGTCCAGTGCAGCACAGTTCTTTAAACTTGGGTTCTGTTTCGGAGAAATAAATTAAGATCAAATTCCAGAATCAAACTAAATTGCAGAGTTGGTAACTCTTAAGTTGCCTTTTATGTGGAGAGAGCCTGATTCTGAGGTCTCCTAAGCTTTCTTGAAAGCCCAGGATTTGGGGTCAGCATTGTTGACAAGTCCAGATGGGTACATGTACTAAAGGGGTAAAATCATTGTTTAGAGCAATCCAGGAGTGAATAATGAGGAATAATGGGAAGAAATTGTGCAAAGGAAAATTTAGTCTGAATATTAGGAGAATTTTCCTAGCAGCAAGGTCTCTGTGGTAGTGGAATAGTCCCCTCCAAGGTAGCCGTGGAAGCCCCACTGATTGAGTCATTTAAAATCGAACTGGACAAAGCCCCGGAGAACAGACCATAGGAAACAATCCTTCCTCAGTTAGACGGGAGCCAGGGGAGTAACAAGCTGACTTAATAGGTCTTTGCCGTGTCTGGTTCCTTTGATTCTGTGTTTTGCTGCAAAAACACTCTAAGAGCCATGAGTTAGCCCCATGCTTTTCTTCCTTGCTTTAATAAAAAGGCTCAGGTGGCAGAGTTAACCCTTGGCCTTCGGTCAGGCAGTGACTTTCTTTCTGGCTCAGAGTGGAGATGTTCGTTGGAGGATTCTGACCGTGGCTTTCATAACATAAGATCTCGGCTTACTTGGCATTTCTGCCTCCTCTCTGCGATGTGTGCCGTGTGAGATCTGACACCCAGATCCTTCCTGCGGCAGCACTGACTTGCCAGGAGAGGAGGGCTCTTCCCTTGCCAGGTAAGCTCACCATGTTGTTCGCCCCAGGGTAATGCCCACCTGCCTGCCTCTCCAGTCCTCGGTACAAGCCGGTGGCTTACTGGTTTGCCACTCCTGTGCCGACTTGCTCTTTTTTCCTATGAGTTTAATCCTGTGTCTGACAGACCATTTCTTCACTTTGTCACAGAGGAGGCTATTTTTGTCTTTCAAGGTGTTCGCGGCCCCACCCAATTGCCTACTCAGTGACAGGTTCTACTTCCTCTCATCCAGATCATTGGTGTGAAAACATGGGAGCCTGAAGTGATTTCTGGCACACCACTGCCATCTTCTGTTCCTCTAAGGACCTGCCTGTGTCAGGTCTTGAAAATGGCAGAGTGTTGATACCCACCAGCTCTGGGACTGAATTAGAAAGAATCTCCAGAATTGAACTGCCACGTTAAAAACTAGACTTCCTTTTCAAGACATAATGTGTATGTTTAAATGTATTTCTGTGTCCTGCTTTTTTTCATCATAATATTGTCTCTCTGGGCCCTTTTCCACCCTTATCCCCGTTCCCTAGACAAGGGAAAAGAAAGAACTTCACTTGGCATAAAACTTGGTCTTTCTCCTTCACCTTCTCTCATAGACCAATGACTTGCATGTAGGTTGCAGCATATTGCTGGTTCTCCATCACCAACCCGAAGTAAAGCACATCTGGATTATAAAGGGTGTCAGGATGGTTACTGTTGTGTTCTATACAACGACAGAAAAATCCTCATTGTGCATATGCATTCTGCCCATCTGCAGAAAATAACCTGTTTGAAAATGGGCTGGTCCATCTGCATATTGACAGCTAATGAAAAAGATAACCCAGGGCTTAAAAAAAAAAAGAAAAAGTTAACGTCAGTAAACTTTTATTGTCTTTGGCAGTCATTATGTGGCAGTGGATAGAGAGTCAGTCCCAGAGCCAGAAGGACTTGGGTTCCAATCTGGCCTCTCACCCAAGCTGCCTCTGTAACCCAGAGGAAGTACTTAAGCTCACAGTGCCCTTGGCAACTCTCTCAGCCTACTCCAGAACAGGTACTGACCTGCCTTGAAGACAGGAGTTTTCTCATCTCAGAGCTTATTGTACCAGGGAAATCACAGGTCTCATCTCTATACCTGTCTTTATTACATTTAAACATATCCATAATCATAACTGCAAGCACTTGACACATGTTCTCTCAGTTGATCCTCACAACAATCCTAGGCAGTAGATGCCATTGTTAGCTCCACTTCACACATAAGGAAGTTGGGGCTGAGAAGTGTACCAGGGTCACCACATGGTGCCTGAGGCCAGATAGGAACTTGGGTCTTCCTATTTCCAGGACCAGACTTCTGTCCACATTGCCTGCAACCTACTTCATAAGACTGTTGTTTCATCCCAGTTGTTTAGCCCATCATGTTTCCATTTGGCATAAGAATTTACTATATTGTGATATAGAACTTAATCTAGAGTTGAGTTGTGGCAGGTGGTGTGCAGCCTGGAAGCTACTTGAGCCTTTCTAGGTCCTCAAGTGTGGCCCCCTGGCTGCTAAAAGGATCTGTTCTGTAAAACCTGTACTCACTCAAAAGGCTACATGGCCCAAGGACCTAGAAAGGCACACATGGCTTTGAGGCTGCAGGTTCCCCAGCTGTCTGCTGGATTGTAAGTTTCTTCAGGACAGGGTCTTTGTCCTATTTACCTTTGGATCTCCCCCACCACCTGGAACCTAATAGATGCTTCTTGCATTGAAATAGTAGGGGTTTAAGAGATGTTTATTGAATGGCCAGCCAGCAAAGGGATACAGTGAACCTGGACTTGGCTCCATTTTAGCAGAGATGAGCCTTTCCAGAATTCAGCATCATCCAGGACCTGTGCTTCCAGAGACATAGGATTAATTCCCAGGACAAAAGGTGGGAGATGAAAGGGACCTATCCTTTTATAGAAGGTATACAAATTAAAGTCAGTCCATTTTTTTCCATTGGCAAAGCACCGTGAGGGAAGGAAGAAATTGATTTGGATAGTGGTCGGAGATAATATAGACGTTAATGAATATATGAAAATTCAATTAAAACTACATGAACTATTCTCATCTTTACTAGTTTCTTTCAATTCAGAGTGGCATTTGAACAGCAGTACCAATTTTACAAGATTTTATTAACTAAATGTTTAAAGTCTTCACTGTGCTTGAGCTCAACAAGAGACCTTAGTACAACACATTATGGGCCTTAGCTAGTTCACTTGTTGGGGTTTGTTGAAATCAGTATTCGTACCGAGTACTTTAAAAAGGCTTTGGAGGAAGCCAGGCTCTCATAAAATTTCATGGAATTCACAGAAGACGGCAGCAGAGCCAAGGACGTAGCTTGCAGAAGTCTTCTTGGCCGTGCCTTGTCAGTCTTAACGGGTGCTTGACACAATACGAGCTCGATGGCATGCACTCCAGGACTTGACCCCAATTGTTTTCCCTACCAGCTCTATTGGGATGTGAGGATCAGTCCCACCCCATCAGAGCTAAAGATGGGGGAATCTCAGCGCTGAGTCACAAGTTTCTGCTGGCTTCGAAGAAAGGTGCCACCAGTCCTTCTTGCCAGTGACTCAGGGAGTCGATCTGAACTAATCTCATTTTCTTCCTTTCCATTTTCATTTGTCAGAACTGGGCCCCCCCTGGCTGTGAGAAGTTGGGCAAGTGCTTGAACCCTCCAGAGTCCAAACCAGAGAAGTGCCTTTGGCCCCACTAGCTGGATTCCAGAAGCCAACGCAGCAGGTGTGGGGAGCACATCTGCCCTGGTGGGGCTCATCATAAAGGCAAGAACATAAAATGTGGAAAGACAAGTTGTCACATCCCTCGGTTCCAGCAGTGATTTTCGTCAGCTCCCTGGTGAGAGACAAGAGCATATGCCTGTCTTTGCAAGCTGTTGCCCAGTGTTAAATTCCTCTATAACATTTCTTTAGTGAGTGAAGGATTGTGGCCCAGAGGAATGACCACCCAGGAGAAAGAAACATGGAACTGTCTTCTCTCCCTATTAAAAATCATGTTTTCCAAAGACCAACATCTGAAAACAGGGGAGCACCTTTGAACTTGTCCTAAAACCTACTGCCAAGGGACTACTCCCCGTATCAACCACAGGGTCACTGATTGGCAATAGATAAGGAGAAAAAACAAATATCCTGTCTTTCTATTCTCTTTTCCTCCTAAAACCTCCAAAGGCTTTCTGACCTGTGTAAGTCGTTTATCTTCACATTGGTGCTGTGAAGGAACAAGTATTACTGTCCCCAATGGTTCTAATTACCTTCTTGACAAGCTTTCTCTAGGGCCAGGTGCCCACATTCAGATAGCTTGAGTGTGTGTGTGTGTGTGTGTGTATACATACATGTGTACACCAAACCCTGTCTTCATCTTTCTCCCTTGTATTTCAATCCCAGTATTAACAGTGCAACTGCCAAACTTGGCTTTCAATTACTAAAGCTGCAGGCTAGAGGAAGGAGCCTGGGGCATTGCAGAGAGATCTAGCCCAGCACATCCTGCTCTGGGGCTTCCTAGTTTCCTCTTGGGCTACCCTTCCCATTGCCATGGTCCACAGATGGTTCAAATGAATAAATATTGTGTGTGAGGGAGGAAGTCTAGAGGAAGGCTGGGGGGGGTGGGGGAAGGATTTAAAGAGGAGGGGATGCTGAGGCTATTGTCCTCATCCCACAGGGAGTAGGAAGGGGATGTTGCGGGGGAGGGTGCCCTGCCTGTGTGCCCTACTCCCCAAAACATACCCACTAATGAAAAATGGAGATAGCTAAATTACTGTTTCCTGTGTTGTCTTGGGTGAGAATCTGGAATTTCAGCCCCATCAGTTTCCCTTTCTTTAGTAGGAATTCCGAGGGACTGAAGAGTCATTTACTCCATCCCCAGAGGCTGACATTAGAGAGAGAGCACTCTGGAGTCTTGAGAGTCAGCCTGAGGTTCTAGAAGGCAGAGCCAAGTTAGACAGTAGGGAAGATGAGGAAGGACCTTAGCTGAGAGCTTCAGTTCTTTCTTTTTCCTCTCCTTGGAGTGACCTCAAGGGATGAGCAATGGGAGCCATGAGCCTTGTCTCTGCTCCAAGATAGAGAAAGGTACTATTTCCTCTGCCCCCAAAAGACTGGCTCTGATTTGGATGTACCTTCTCAGGGCAGATGCAGCCCCCTCTGTGTGCCTTACCAGAGAGGTGGAGGGAGATAGGTCTTCAAGGATGAGAAGCAGGAGTTCCGGATGTTTTCCATCTCTTTTTCCCCATTGGCAGAACTGAAGGCAGTGCTCCCCACCTTCCCATTGCCCTCTACCTCCATGATACAAGAGATATACCTGGGATCCAGGGTCCTTCAGAGCAGACTTTGTCCTCTTCTCTCTTTGCTCTGGAGCAGCAGGATGGGGAGTCACAAACCAGATTTTAGGAATGCCTAAACTACAGCCTTCTCCCTTCCATTATTTGGTGTCCATTGCAGACCTGGAGCTTTCTTGGGTGTTTGTACATCTGGCTCCTTGACCTTACTGTCATTGAGGTAGAGAGACCATCTAGGTTTTTCAGTGACACTGCTCTCTCTTGGTTCTCTTACTACCTGCAACACTCTCTTCTCAGTCTCCTTTGCTGTATCTTCATCCACATCATGCCCATCGACTATGTTTGTCTGCTGGTTACCTCTGTACAATGATTTCCAGATCCATACCTCCAACCCTAACCTGTATCTCATGGGTTTCATTCCCACATCTCCACCTGCTTCTTAGAGACCTCAAATTGGGCATCCCATCAGTATTTCAAACTCAATGGGTCCAAAGCATAAGTCATCCTCTTTCCCCTAAAACCAGCCTCTTTTCCAGAAATTCCCTCTTGTTATTGAGGGCCCCACCGTCCTCCCACTCAGCCTCTCCTCACTCTCATTAATCTCACATTGCCAGTCTGTTGCCAAATCTTGGTTGTTTCTACCTTCATGATATCACTTGTATGATTCCTTTGGTATTAAGGATATAAAATAAGGATTGGATTAAAAATAGTGTTTGTTAAAAAAAAATAATTTTCTATTCAAGATGTAAAATAAATGATTCTAAGCAAACAGCCACTTCTGCTTAATTGAATCTGTTTTCCTCCATCATATTTTAAAGTTGTGGGTCAACCACAAGGCAGTTTACATTTATTAAGCACCTACTATATGCCAGGCAGAGACACAAACACAAGAATAAAGAAAGACAGTGCTGCCGTCAACGACCTCACAATTTAATGGAAGAAAACAACACAAAAGGGTGGGAGGGGAGTTAGGCGCCTAGTAGGGGACCTCAGCGTCCAAGTCCTGGACATCACAAGCAAAGCCAGGAGAAGAATGAAGTTGGATCAGCCTGCCCCCTCCCCCAGTGGGGGCAGAGGGATGCCCTGGGCACCAAAAGAGGTACCAGAGTGACCAGAAAGCCAGATGGAGAGCCAGAAGGGGGACCTTTGTTTTCTCTGGCTTCCTAGGCCTTTCCTTCCTCCTTCACAGGGAAGACAGTCAAGGCTGCTCTGATCTTAGCCTTCCCCAGGGGTGTTATATCAAATGATATAATAATATAGCAATGCTCTACCACCTCGAAGCCCAGAACTGGGTCCCAGGACCCAGTTCCAGTCTTGGTTCTGCCAATTATTCCCTGCTGGCCATGGGCAGTCACCTCATTTTCCTCAACTAAAAAAATGGTATTAGACAAGATCAGGGACTTCAAATTCAAGTAGAAATGGATCCCATCTTGACTTAGAAGAACACAAGTTGATGTGATTTGTGTTGTGTTGCATTTTTATTTATTTTGCTAAACATTGTCTAATTGCATTTTAATTGGATTCTGGTACCACTTAAGAGGTTTTGCAAGCTTACTCTCCTGGGCTCCAAGTTTCATGATGATTTCTACAGGCCTTTCCAACTTCATTTCCAGCTGTTACCAGGGGACATTTCCTGTGAGCTGTCCCTCTGGCACATTAACCTTTTGCCTTGTGTTTATCTTGTACATATCTCATGTTATCCCCAACCTGGATTGTATTGTATTTGTATCCCCAAATAGAAGGCTAATGAGCATATTGTATCCTTAGCACCATTGTAGGCATTTAATAAATGCCCAAATTGAACTGAATAACTCATCATCGCCTCTCAAAAAAAATCCAGACTCCCAAGAACTGGTCAGTGAAAAAGCACAGGAGGGAAAAGAGATTCTGTTGCCTCTAGGATAAAATGCAAACTCAGTTCAATTCAACAAGCATTTATTGAGTGCCTCCTGTATGCCAGGATACAAGATCAGAATAGTCCCTGTCTTCAAGGAATTTACCTTTAATAATAAACACGAAGCACCTACTCTGTGTCAGGCACTGGGGATACAAAAAAAGGTCAAAGGAAATATCCCTTCTCTAGAGAAGCTCACAGTCTAATGGGGAGACAACCCACTGGTGACTATGTACAAACAAGACAAAGAGAGGATAAAGTGGAGATCAACAGAAATAAGGGGCTTTGTATCAAGAGGACCTGCATAAGGCTTCCACTAGCAGGTGGGACAAAGGTAAAGGTAAAAGGCTGGAATTGGATGGAGTTGTGTGAGGCACAGAAGAAAGCCAGGCATCAAATTGCTGGCTGTGGTTGGGTTTTAGGGAGAGGAATAAGGTGTAAGAAGACTGGAAAACTAGGACTGGGGAGAAAGCTAGGTTTTTATGAAAATTAAGCACTAGACACAGGATTTTGTATTTGATTCTAGAGATGATAATGGTTCACTTGAGTTTATCGAGTAAGGGCATATCATGGTCAGATCTGTGCTTTAGGAAAATCATTTTGGAGGCAGAATGGAGAATAAACTGGAGTAGGGGGAGACTTGAGGCAAGCAGGCCCGCAGCAGGCTATTGCAACAATCCAGGTGTGCAATGATTAGGATCTACCCTAGAGGGGTAGCAAAGAAGGAAGCACATTCAAGAGATGTTGCCAACGTGAAAAGGGCAGGATATAGGAAGTGGGAAGTAGTGAGGAGTCCAGTTTGACTCCTGGGCTGTGAGCCTGAGGGACTGGGAGGTGATGTTGCCCTCTACAGTAAAGAGAGGACAGTTGGGACATGTTGAGTTTAAGACATGTTTACAGGACATCTAACTCCAGATATATCATAGCCAATTGTAGATACTAGACTGGAGGTCAGCAGAGAGGTTAGGGTGCTATTTGTAGAGGGTCCACTATTGAGAAATAGCATGAACCTCAAAAGTTCTATGCAAAATACACACAACGTTATCAAGTAAGAGAACAGGTCTGACATGAAGGACAATTTGTTAATAATAGAACAGGGAGGTTTTCATCTTCTGGGAGCCAAGATGACAGAGTAAGCAGTAAATTGCCATGTGTCTCCCATCGTCACCCCCAAGAAGCCATAAAATAACACCCCAAAACAAGTCCTGGAACAGTAGAACCAGCAAAAAGATGGGAAACTTGGAAGATCATTAAAGGGTAGTGCAGTCCAGAACAGGAAGCAAGCCAGCAGCAAGCCCCACCTCAGCAAACCAACAGGAGATCTTGAATCCCAGTATTGTGGAGCAGGTCTACATTAACACCAGGAACCCCAACGTGCCTCAGCACAGTCAAGGGAATGAGCAATCTCTGACAACTGCCATATGCTTCAAAGTAGCCCCAGGCAAAAAGGCAGCCACCAGAAGCCAGACTGCCACTTGTGTCAGTGTGTGTGTGTGTGTGTGTGTGTGTGTGTGTGTGTGTGTTCATTCATCCTTCATTGCCGAAGAAGACCATGTCATCAGAGAACTAAAGACAAGACTTGCACTTGACTTTGTTTTGAATGAGGGAGAGCAGTGTATCCCCTGGGGAAAAGACTGAAAAAGATAAACAAAAAACAACAAAAGAATCTGACCATAGAAAGTGATGATGATGACTGGGAAGATCATGACACAAACTCAGAAGAAGATAACAATGTCAAAATACCTTTGGGCAAAACCCCAAAGCAAAATGGGAAGTGGTCTCAAGCTCAGAAAGAACTCTTGGAAGAGCTCAAAAAGGAACTTAAAAATCATATGAGAGGTAGAAGAAAAATGGGAAAAGGAATGAGAGGGATGCCAGAGAATTATGAAAAAAGTCAACAGCTTGGAAAAATAAAACAACTGCTTAAATGAAAAAGGAGATACAAAAATCCACCAAACAAAACAAATCCTTAAAAAGTAAAATTGGTCAAATGGAAAAGGAAGTACAAAAGCTAACTGAGGAAAACAATTCCTTAAAAGTTAGAACTGGGCAAGAGGAAGCTAATGATTCTATGAGACATCAAGTCAATCCATTCAAAGAATGAAAAAAAAAGAAGATAATGTAAAATGCCTCATTGGAAAAACAACTGACCTGTGTCAGAATTGCTTGAACCCCCTGAAAACCATAATCAAAAGGAGGACCTGGACAGCATCTTCCAAGAAATTATCAAGGAAACCTACCTTGACATCCTGGAAGCAGAAAAAAATAGGCTTTGTAAGAATCCACCTTTCCTCTCAGGAAAGAGATCCTAAAATAAAAACTCCAAGGACCATTATAGCCAAATTTCAGAGCTATCAGGTCAAGGAAAGAAATACTGCAAGTGGCCAGAAAGAAACAGTTCAAATATTGGGGAGCCACAATCAGGATTCCACAGGACTTAGCAGCTGCAACATTAAAGTACTGGAGGTCCAGGAGCATGATATTCTGGAAGGGAAAGGAACTTGGACTACAACCAAGAATCATCTATCTGGTGAAATTAAGCAGAATACTTAGGGGGAAGAAAGGAAGGTCATTCAATGAAATAGAAGGATTTCAAGCTTTCCTAAGGAGATCAGAATTAAACCAAAAACTTGATCTCTGGTACCAAGAGCCCAAAGAAGCATAAACAGGTAAAGAAAGGAAAAAAAAAACATAAAGGATTCAATAGAGCTAAACTATTTACTTCCTATATGGGAAGATATTTGTAATTCTTAAAAAAATTTGTACCACTAGTAGTACAACTGAAAGGAATATACACAGACAGAGGGTATGGGTTTAAGGGGAATTTGAGAATATGACAAAAAAATAAAGGATGAGAAAGAAGTGTGTGTGTGTTCGTCCTTTGTTACTGAAGAAGACCATGCCATCAGAGACATAATGACATGACTTGCACTTGACTTTGGTTTGAGAGAGGGTGGGCTGTGCAAGTCACCAACCTCAACTTCTCTTCCAGAACCATCTTAATCCAGTGACCAGATATTCATCAGGATGACTGGAGATGACCCAGGATGAGGCAATTGGGGTTAAATGACTTGCCCAAGGTCACACAGCTAGTGAGTGTCAAGTGGCTGAGGTGAGATTTGAACTCAGGTCCTCCTGACTCCTTTGCTGGTGCTCTATCCACTGTACCACCTAGCTGCAGAAGGAAGGGAAAGGTAGAATGGGGTAAATTATTTTCACATGAAGAGGCGTGAAAAACCAATTACAGTTGAGGGGAAGATGGGAGAATGAACAATGGGCATCACTTGAACCTTCCTGTCATCAGTATTGGCTCAGAGAGGGAATAATATACACAATTAGCTGAATATAGAAATCTGTCTTACCTGACAGGGAAGTAAGAGAGTAGGAGATTAAGTAAAGAGGGGAGGGGGGACTGACAGAAGAAAGGGAAGACTGAAGGAGGTGGTAGATAGAAGCAAATCACTGGTGAGGATGAAAAGGGTGAAAGGAGAGAGAGGACAAACAGGAGGGAAAAAGAGGATGGAAGGAATTACACAGTTATCTTAACTGTGAATGTGAATGGGATGAACTCCCATGAAGCAGACACACACACACACACACACACACACACACACACACACACACACACACTGTAAAGGTAAGGGACTGGAGCAGGAACGATTATGTTTCAGCTAAAATAGGAAAAAAATCAGGGGGTAGTAATCCTGATCACAGACAAAGTAAAAGCAAAGATAGACCTTATAATTGAAGAGATAAGGGAGGAAACTACATCTTGCTAAAAGGTACCATAGACAATGAAGCATTATCAATACTAAACCTATATGAACCAAATGGTATAGCATCCAAATTTTTAAAGGAAGTTTTAAGTGAGTTACAGAAAACATAGGTACAAAACTATACTAGTGGGGAACCTCAATTGCCCCCTCTCAGAACTTGATGAATCCAATCAAAAAATAAATAAGAAAGAAACTGAGATACATAGAATATTAGAAAAGTTAGATAAGACAGATCTTTGGAGAAAACTGAATGGAAAAAGGAATATACTTTTTTCTCAGCAGTACATGGCACTTACACAAAAATTGACCATGTATTAGGGCATAAGAATCTCAAAATCAAGTGTAGAAAGACAAATATTAAATGTATTGTTTTCAGATCATAATGCAATAAAAATTACATTCAACAAAGGACAGTGGAAAGCTAGGTTAAAAATTAATTGGAAACTAATCTAATCTAATCTAGTTGAACAAATCATGAAAATAATAATTTCATTAAGCAGAATAGCAACAATGAGACAACATACCAAAATTTATGGGATGCAACCAAAGTAGTACCTAGGGGAACATTTATTTCTCTAAATACATATATCAACAAAATAGGGGAAAAAACATCAGTGAACTGGTCATGCAATTTTTAAAAACTAGAAAAAGAAATTTAAAATTCCCAATTGAGCACCAAATTGGAAATCCTGAAAATCAAAGGTAAGATGAGTAAGATAGAAAAAAAAAACTTGAGGTAATAAATATTAAGAGCTGGTTTTATGAAAAGCCACTAAGGTAGATAGGCCATTGATTAATTTGATTTAAAAAAGAAGAAAACCAAATATCCAGTATCAAAAATGAAAAGAGTGAAATCACCACTAGTGAAGAAGAAATTGAAGCAATCATTAGGAAACATTTTGCCCAGTTATATGCCAATAAATTTGATGGTCTGAGCAAAATCAGTAAATATTTAGGAAAATATAAATTATCCTCATTAACAGATCAGGAATAAAATGCCTAAATATCCCTATCTTAGAAAAAGAAATTGAACAAGTCATTAATGAACTCCCTAAGAAAAAAATTCTCAGGACCAGACAGATTCACAAGCAAACTCTTCTCAAACATTTAAATAACAATGAATCCCAATACTATATAAACTATATGGGAAAATAGGTAATGAAAGAGTCCTACCACCTTTTATGACACAAATATGGTCCTGATACCAATTTCCCTAATGAATATTGATGCAAAAATTTTGAACAAAATACTAGGAAAAGCAATTATAGCAATATATCACAAAGGTTATAAACTATGACCAGATGGGATTTATACCAGGAATGCAGGGTTGGTTCAATATTGGGAAAACTATCACCATAATTGATCATATCAATAACAAAATCAACAGAGATAATATGATTATCTCATAGGTGCTGAAAAAGCTTTTGACAAAATAGAGTACCTATTCCTATTAAAAAACAAGAGAACATAGGAATAAAGGGAGCATTCCTTAAAATGATAAGTAATATTTATCTGTCTAAAACATCAGCAGGCATTATCTGTAATGAGGATAAGCTAGAAGCCTTCCCAATAGGATTCCCATTATCACTACTCTTATACAATATAGTACTAACAATGTTAGCTATAGCAAGGAAAGAAGAAAAAGAAATGCAAGGAATTAGAAGAAACACTAAAGAAACAGAACTTTCCCTCTTTACAGATGATATGATGGTATACTTACTTGGAGCACCCTAGAGAATCAACTAAAAAATAATAACTTTAGCAAAGTTGCAGGATATAAGATAAATCAACACAAATTATCAGCATTTTCTTATATGACCAACAAAGCTCAGCAGGAAGAGATAAAGAAATTCCATTTAAAATAACTGTAAACAGCATAAAATACTTGGGAGTCTACCTGCCAAGACAAACCCAGGAACTATGTGAACACAATTACAAAACACACAAATAATCAGATCTAAACAATTGGAAAAATATTTATTGCTCGTAATCATCAAAGTCATCTGGTACTAAGAAATAGAGTGGCAGATCAGTAGAATAGATTAGGTGCACAGGACACAGTAGTCAATAACTGCAGTAGCCTAATGTTTGAAAAACCCAAAAAAAGACCCCAGCCTTTGGGATAAGAACTCACTATTTGTCAAAAACTGCTGGGAAAACTGGAAAACAATAGGACTTAAACTAGGTATGGACCA
The DNA here is from genome assembly GCA_028658325.1 of Potorous gilbertii. Taxonomy (NCBI): domain Eukaryota; kingdom Metazoa; phylum Chordata; class Mammalia; order Diprotodontia; family Potoroidae; genus Potorous; species Potorous gilbertii. The sequence goes on from CM053769.1 coordinate 129,778,938, forward strand.
ACATCTCTCACCATATACCAAAATGGGTGCATGATTTAGATGTAAAGGGTGACACCATAAGCAAATTAGAAGAGCAAGAAAAAGTCTACCTGTCAGATCTATGGGGAAGGGAATTCATGACCAACAAGATAAGAGCATTACAAAATGTAAAAACAGATAATTTTGATTATATTAAGATAAAAAGCTTTTGTACAAACAAAGCCATTGCAACCAAGCTTATAAGGAAAGCAGAACAATTTTTACAGCTAGTGTCTGTGATAAAGGCCTTATTGCTCACCTATGGAGAGAATTTAGTCCAATTTATAAGAATACAAGCCATTCCCCGACTGATAAATGGTCAAAGGAGATGAAGAAATCAAAGCTATCTCTAGACATATGAAGAAGTACTCTAAATCACAGAAATGTAAATGAAAACGACTCTGAGGTTCCACCTCACACCTGTCGGATTGGCTAATGTGACAAGAAAGGGAAATGATGAATACTGGAGAGGATGTGGGAAAACTGGAACAGTAAACACATTGTGGATGGAGTTGTAGACTGGTCCAACCATGCTGCTACAACAAGGGCCCCTGACGGTTTGGACAAGGTGAGCTAGTCAATGACTCCTCCAGGGCCCTCGGGAACTTGCTGGCTGAGTGACCCTGGGTAAGTCACTTTGCGTCTATCTACCTGGACAGGGCAGTAGCAAGGCTTGAGTGGGATGGTAATACCAGCGACTCCTTAGCTCAGTGCCCGGCACATGCTGTATAAATGATTGTTACTGGCACACAGTAGGTGCTCTATGAATGCTGGCCGTTAACCACACAGTAGGTGCTCTATGAATGCTGGCCGTTAACCACACAGTAGGTGCTCTATGAATGCTAGCCGTTAACGTTATTATCATTCTACTGCCTGGCACACAGTAGGTGCTCTATAAATGCTAGCCGTTAATCATACAGTAGGTGCTCTATGAATGCTAGCCGTTAATCACACAGTAGATGCTCTATGAATGCTAGCCGTTAACGCTATTATCATTCTACTGCCTGGCACACAGTAGGTGCTCCATGAACACTAGCCGTTAACCACACAGTAGGTGCTCTATGAATGCTAGCCGTTAATGCTATTATCATTCTACTGCCTGGCACACAGTAGGTGCTCTA
>CM053769.1:129780576-129810623 GCA_028658325.1 Potorous gilbertii
CATAACCGCCAGCTGTAACTGAAGCTCCGGACAAACAGCAGGCGCCGTGCAGTGCCAGCTGTAATACCATTTTATAGATTGGGTTATCATGACTGTCCCATTCTACAGGCAGGGAGCCTGGGTCTGGGGAGCATGGAGCCTGGAGGGGGAAGCGCTCGGCCGTAGACCACAGCGCCACCTAGCCACCAAAGACGGAACTTCCTCTAGGAGGCGCGGCCTCGGCCTCGTCCTGGGAAGGGGGCAGGTCTACGGTCGGGCAGGAGCGGGGCCTTCTCCCCCCTCCCGCCCCGTCCCGCCCCGTCCCGCCCCTCCCGCGCCTGCGCAGTCCACGTCACCTCCAGGAACCCCGGTATGGCTGAGTCTAAGCTGCAGCTCGTGGCCCACAGGGTGCGGAGCTTCCCCGATTTCCCCAAGCCCGGCATCCTATTCCGGTGAGGGATGGGGGATGGGGATGGTGGGCGGCGTGTTGGGTCCGGGCTGGGTGAAGCGGGTGGGGACCTGCCCGGGGCTGCGCCGTGGGGATTCGAACCCAGGACCTGACCTTCCAGAAGCCCCCAACCTCTCCTCCCGGGGCTGATTCGCAGTTTTTAAGTTTACGGAGGAGGAAGCTGGGTCCCGAGAGGGGAGGTCACGTGCCTAGGGGCCCATAGCCGTGAACCCTCGGAGCGGGATCGGAACCCGGGGCCCGGCCCAGAGAGCCCAGCCCCCGCCTGGGTCACCCCGGATCACCCCCTGCCCGCAGACCTGCGTGGGAGCGGCCCTGCGTGCCCAGCCCCTCCGCCCCCAGCCTTCCTGCCCTCCGGCCCAACCTCTGCCCTCACTTCCTCAGATCGGCGCCCGCCCCCTTGGATCGCTCCCGGGCCTCCTTTCGGGAAGTTTCCGTTCCTAGGGCTCCCGGGAGCTTGGCCTGGGGCTTAGGTGGGGCTTTTCCGCCCCTCCCCCAGGAAGGCTTTCCTGGCTCCCCAGTTACCCCGTCTGCATCTTCCCTGTGCGCAGCTCTTCAGAGGCGGGGGGCCTCCCCCACAGACCGAGGACCCCCCACTGGTGCCCCGGGTCTCACGGGGCTGTGTTGGGGAGCCCTCAGAATCCCCGCAGCTGTTCGGACCGTCTGGATCGCCCTTGCTGCAGCTTCAGGGGGAGCCGGGATCCCACCCCCATGGAAGTCTGGAGCCTTGCGGGTCACTGCTGCCCGCTCCTGGAAACCCCCGTGTCCTTGGGGAGCAGGGCTGGGCCGGCCCGGTGCGAGCCTGTGACCTCTGTAAAAGGGAGTCACGATCTCTGCCCTGCCAGTCCCCCGGGCTCCCCGGGACCAGGAGTCCTCCCTGGGCGCCGGGGGCCGGGGCCCTGCCTGGAGGTCCTGCCTCCGATTCATGTCCCTGTTCTTTCCATGCTAGAGACATCAGTCCTTTGCTGAAGGACCCAGATGCCTTCAGGGCTTCCATTGAGCTTTTGGCTGATCACCTGAAAGAAAATCACAAGACAAAGATTGATTATATTGTCGGTGAGTGAGGGGTGGACTGGCTAGCTGCTTGCCCATGTCAGTCTGCCTGGGCTTGGGATACAGATAAACAGTGTGGTCCCTGCCCATCAGGATCCTTCCACCTAATGGGGGGACACTACACCCAAAAGAAAGAGGGGGAGAAGATGTTGGGGCTGAGCAGTATAGCTGGTGGGAAATGGGGAGAAGACTGCCACCCCCTCCTTAAAACAGGCCCTGGAGTCCGTGAGGACCAGGCCATTCATTGTGGCAGAGGGAGATTTCTCCAGGATGAGTTTCCTGGGGGCAGCTAGAGAAGGCCAAACCAGAGTACCTAGTGAGGAATGGGGGTGAGGAATGTCTTTGCCAGTAATCAGTAAGCATTTATTCATTGGCCAGCTCAAGCCTCCCTTGGTCCTGGTTTGGGTCTTGATGGCAACCGGGGGAACTTGACTAGCAGTTGTCTCAGTTCTGGCCAGAAACCCCTGAGGGTCTTCCCTTCCCAGATTGACTTTTTTTTTTTTGACTAGGTAAAAGAGACCATTCTTCTTGCCTCATTTCCTTCCTAGTCTTTAATCAATGAATGCGTGTTGCCTCAGATAAAATGAGAACTGGGAAAGCTATTAGATTAAAAAAGCAAATGTCTCCCACAGCTTCTGAGTCTTATCTTCAGTCTTCCTGGACCCAGATGACAAGGAGAAAATGAGGCTGACTCTGCACAGGGAACCCTCACTTTAATCTACATTACTTGCAAGTCAGGACATCACCCTCCTGATGTCATTTAGTCCTGTTTGAGAAGGAAGGCCCAAATGTGCCTAGGACCAGTGCCTAGCCTAGAGTAGGTGCTTGATAAATCCTGCTGCTTTGCCTGAGACTCAAACACAAATAGACTTTGACATTTCTTAGAACCACCAACCAAAAGTCACATGAATACATTTACGTTGTTAAAAACCAGTTTTATGGATTCCTTTTGTATTTGCCTCACAATTGTTTCCAGATATATAGCACGCGCGTGCACACACACATATTCCTTTTGGGGGGAGGGGAGGAACCCTCCCTTGAACTCTCTCTTATGACAAAGAAAAAACATCAAAAACTCAAAAACAACCAATTCTGTGGGACATATATGTAACATTCTGCCCCATAATCCCTTCCTCTGCCAAGAGGCAGGAATGTTTCATTCTCTATTCTCTGAGACCAAGATTGATTTTAAAGATTATACAACGTTTGGCTTCCAACATTTTTTAAATTACATCTCATTTTTATTATATACTTAATCATAAACATACACACGCTTCAGGGTAAATGAAGAAAGGCTTGTACAATAAACTGGGAGCTTCCATTACTTTGGATTTTTCCAAGGGTTCCTTACATTGTAATAAGGTCACATTCCTTTCATTTGCATTTTTATAATCTTTGTCAGTATTCTCCTGCCTTTGCTTTTTTCACTCTGCATCATTTAGGATCATGGGATCAGAACCTTAGTCTGGCCCCTTTGTTTGACAGATGAGGAAACTGAGGCTCAGAGTTCACAAAGTGACCTGTCTGAGGTCACACAGGCGCATGCAGCAAAACCAGAAACCAGACTTGGGTCCTCCAGCCTCAAGTACAGTACTTTGCCTGTGCTTCTCCAAACAAGTCTCGGAATTCTTTAGATTCCTATCCCCGTTTTTTTCTGAATGTTCATACCTAGTTCATACCACTAACAACAGTGTGTACCGGTCTTCCTGCCACCTTCTGAACACTCTCCCTTCTGACCCTGGTCTCTCAGGATCTCTGACTTCCTTCACAGGATAGCTGGAACTTCTGCTTCCTGCTGTGCCTACCCCTGGGTTACCTGCATTATTGTCATATATAGTCAGTATCTGCTCCTGCATGGACATTGTCATTCCCTCTCCCCAGAATGTTCTCCCTCCCTGAGAACAAGGACTATTGAATTTCTATCCTTGTGTCTCCTAGAGGCCTCTGGTGTCAAGGTCTGTCTCAGACCTCCTTTGTCCTCATCTTGATGTCTCCTCATAGTATATTCATCTGTGGATATGTTGAAGAGCTGTACACACAAAACACACCAGGGCTGCAAGCTGTGGAAGCAAGAATGTTGTGTTTTCTTCCTATTACCTTGGACCCAATAGATACTTAATAAGTGTCGAATTGGACTGTCTTCCTTAGCTGGGTTGGTAAATAATGGACCTGGTGCCCTCTTGGTAATGGGAAAAGAGTCAAAGAAAAAAAGATTGGGAATTGAGGGAGACCTGAGTTTGTCTTTTTACTCTAAACCAGGAGTGGGGCCCCTGCTCTAACCCCTACTAGTTCTGTGACCTGGAACAAGTAATTTTCCATTCTGGGTCCCAGATGGATGGGGGTGACCGTTCACCTTTGGCACCAGGTAGGATAATAGCTGCTAAACCTGCTGCCTGTCGGTGCTTTAGTCTATGGAAGTGAGCAGGTCAGAAATCACCCCCTTTTTTTTCAACATTTACACATCCCCAATTTTCTTCCCCCCAGGCTTGGATGCTCGGGGTTTCCTGTTTGGTCCCTCCCTGGCCCAGAAACTTGGAATAGGCTTTGTGCTCATTCGAAAGCGAGGGAAGCTTCCTGGGCCCACCATATCCACCAGTTACTCCCTGGAATACGGTGAGGTAAAGCAGAGCTGGGGGAGAATATGGGTGTAGGAAAACACCTTCTGAGACCACCAGGACACAGGCTGATAGAGTAGAAGTGTGCTGGGTTGGAAAGACCTCCAGATTCAGAGTCAGAAAACTTGGTCTTTAATCCTGGGTCAGCCACCGTAGTCAGGTCACTTTCTGCCTCTGGGCCTCAGTTTCCTCCTCTGTAAAGTGAGGGGGTTGGGCTAGATGATCTCCAAGGGTCCTCCCAGCTCTCATTCCTTTCCTCTTTAAGTATCTGGCATCTCAGTGATGCCTTAGCTAGGAGGAGCATTTAGTAGGCACTTACTATGTGCCTAGCACTGGGGATGCAGCTACCAGCAAAAAGGAGTCTGCATGCTGCTGGGTAGAGGAGGGGAGGTGCTCATGGGAGAGCTTGGGGGTGCAGGTCAAAGAGTCAGGCGTGGTTGCTCTCAGCTCTTCTTATCAATGGGGCAGAGGGAGTGTGGTGATAAAGTCTGGGGCCTCCCAGTTTCCTCATTCAGCAGTAGGGATGGCTCACTTGTTGTTAGTTCCACCAAAAGGTCTCTTCCACAAAATCTTTCAGAAGAGTGAACTGGTTTTAACCAAACTTGATGTACCATAAGGGATGGTAGGATGCACCTTGGGGTCATTTGGTGGTCCAACCTGAGTCTCAAAGCTGTGCAGGGTTTCTGAGGTGACCTAGCCCAGCCCTCTGCTTTTACAGATAAGGCCTCAGTGGAGTCCAGATGACCAAGTCCCTCTGCCACGTCCTCACCTCACACCTCCTGGAGAGGCCACAGGGGAAAGAGCTGGGTGCTGCAGCCAGGCGGGGGCTGCTTCCCCATTTTACCAGCTGGGCATTGGCACTCATCTCCTCTAATAGTACTTTTACGTTGGTAAAATTGGTTTTCATTTCTTCCATTCAGAAGCAGACCCAGAAAGGGCAGAAAATGAGCCAGCAGAGGGGCTGTCTCCAAATGCTTCTAAAACATTTTCACTCCTAGACAGTGAGTGGCTGCTGAGAGCCATAGGGTCATGAGAAGAGATCTGATAATAATGGCTAACATTTACACATCTTGTTTTATCTTTACAACAACCTGGAGGGAGGTGCTGTTATTCCCATTTTACAGATGAGGAAACTGAGGCAGGCAGGTGAAGTGACTTGACCAGAGTCACACAGCTAGGGAGGGTCTGAGGTGGGATTTCCTGACTTTATCCACTTGGCCACCTATAGCCTGGATCATCTGGACCAGTTCTCTGACTTCCTCTGGAGTCATTGCATGGGCCAGGCTAGTTGCCTCTCTGTTGGGTAGGGGGGTTTGCATCTTGGCACCAAGTCATCTGAGATTTCCTTCTTCAGGCAGAGTTGGAGATCCAGAAAGATGCCATAGAACCTGGCCAGAAGGTGGTGATTGTGGATGACCTGCTGGCCACTGGAGGTAATAGGTGCCAGCCTGGCTGGACAGTAGCAAGGGTGGGCCTTTGGACGGAGCAGCTATAGGTGGCGTTTGCGCAGCACTTTACAGGGTGGACCTTTGAGGCTTTGTAACAACCCTCTGAGGGAGGAGCATACTGTATACCTCCTTACAGGTGAGGAAACTGAGGCTGAAATTCAGTGACCTTCCCAAGGTCACACAGCCAGTGAGACTGGACTGGACTCGGGTCTTCCTCACTCCTGGCTCAGCCTTTGCTCTGTTGCACTAACAAGCTCCCATAGCAGGCAAGGGATGAAAGTAGATCATGATCCCACCATCAGCCTAGAAGTCTCAGCTTGCTGCTGTATGTCAGTGGGCATTTATAAGATGCCTACTATGTGCCAGGCTCTGTGCTAAGTGCTGAAAATAAGAAAACAGGCAGAAACAGCCCCTACCCCTCAAGGAGCCCCCAGTTTGATGGGGGAGACAGCGTGCAGGCAGTCATATCCAAACAGGATGTAGGCAGGATGGAGGTGATAAAGCATCACCCAGACACTGTGGGAATAAACCTGGTGGGACAAGAGGAAGCCCTTACAAGTCAGATTTGCTCTTGGGGAGTTGTTCCAAACACGACCCCCCCCCTCCTTCCCCCATCCCCCCTTTCTACTCTCTCCACGTGAAGCCAGGGTTGATTCAGTGCCCTTCCTGGCATCGCTCTGTCTCTGTAGCCAGGACGAACGGGGCTGCCCATGATGAGCTTCAGGTATCAACCCTGGCCTCCCTCTGCCCAGAACTGTCATTGAATCTCTGGGCATCCTTTCTGAACAGGTCTCAAATCTTCCTCATCCCTATGATGCCTAGTGTAGGGAGGTCTCCAAAATCACCCCCTGCCAGTGTCAGACAGGCTGCTCACAGATGCCAAGCCCAGCTGATGACTGGCACACCAGTCAGCCTCCCTGAGCCTCAGCATAGTCCTCTGTAAAATGAGAGGCATATTGGGTAGTTGGTCACTGAACATTTTGTCATGTGCTTACTCTGTGCCAAGATGAGGGTACAGAGAAACAAACGTTCCCTTCCTAAAGGATCTCACCTCCTAATGAGAACAGAATCCAGAAAAGCTGGGTTCCAATCCTACCCAGCACACCCTTTTGTCCAAGATCCTGCACAGATCAGCCAGAACCAGATGAAAAGGTCCTTGGGAAATATCTGTCAGAATACAAATGCAATCAAATGTAGAAAGCTTGGCATTTTAAAAACTATGCCAGTGTGCGGCCACAGGCTTCCTTCTGTATGGTTCAGCAGACCCATTTCTGTTAGGGTTTGAGCCTTGCTTGAGATGCCCCTAAGACTAAGTGAATATTGTGGGGGGACAGGTCAGGGGAAGGAACAGAATGGGGGCAGGGCAGGATAGAGGGAAATGTGGTCTTTCACAACATGACTTATGGAAGCGTTTTGCATGGCTACACATGTATTGAATTGCTTGCCTTCTCAGTGAGGGTTGGTGGAGAGGGAGGGAGAGAATGTGGAACTCAGCTTTAAAAATGAATGTTAAAAATTGTTTTTACATGCAACTGGGAAATAAGTCATACAGGCAATGGGGTATAGAAATCTATCTCGCCCTACAGGAAAATAGAAGGGAGGGTAGATTGGGGAAAGGGGTGGTTGGGGTGCACACTGCCCTGGAGTGGGGTGAGGGGAGACGATGGGAAGAAAATTTGGAATTCAAAATCTTGTGGAAGTGAATGTTGAAAACTGAAAATAAATTACATTTTTAAAAAAATGATAAAAAAGAAGACTGTAAATGCTGGGCTTCCTCCCCAGGAACACCTTAGGCACAGGGTGGGAGTTTGGGGGGGGGGGGAGTCTCAGATGAGTCAGGGCAGGTAGAGGGGCCCTGCCATCCTTGGGGCACCGTGTCACTGATGACAGAAGCACCTGCCATGACTCTTGTACCCCTGCAGGTACCATGGGCGCAGCCTGCAAGCTGCTGCAGAGTCTGAAAGCCAACGTGCTGGAGGCCCTGACCCTGGTGGAGCTGACATCCCTGAAAGGGAGGGAGAAGCTGACCCCAGTGCCTTTCTTCTCCTTACTGCAGTACAACTGAGGCCAAGCTGCGGTCTGCACCTTCCCAGCTAGCTGGACACAGCACACGCTTCTCAGTCACATAATTACAACATCTCGACTTGTCCCCTGGCTACTAGTGCCTCCAACTGCCTCTATGCAGTTATGGAAACATAAGCCAGCTCTCTGCCTGTCCAAGCACTTCCTCTTCAGACCAGCAGAGGACTCCAAAGGACCTGCTGGTCTCCCACCCGTCCTCCATGTGGCCTCACCCTCCTCGCCTGAGGAAAGCAGTGGGCACTATCTTGGCCCCTTTGTGTCCCACCACCAGCCATAGGCTATTTGTCTCTCAACTCCCCCCAAGTCGAGGGGGCATAGACTAGCCCCCAGAGGACTCTACCTTCTGGAGGGCACACCTGGTCAGTGCCTCTACTACAGGACCACCTGTTTCCATGGATGAGGATACTCTTTACTGAAAAATTAGCTTTGTGGTTTAGAATTTAGAATACAATCGAGTGGGTTAGTTTCCCTAGCCAACCAACTCAAGTATACTTGACCAAGATAGCCAAACTCTGATCTATACCAGCCATGTGACCTTAACCTCTCTGCCCCAGGTTGAGTGACCTCTTCAGAGGAGTTCTTGACCCAAATGGAATTTAGCGGGTGGGGCCGTAGGGCATCATCTCTAATTGTAATACAGTAAAAGCCACAGCTGCTCAGCCAAATTTCAGCTTCTGCTCTTCTTGTCCATGACTCCAACAGGTGTCACACCCCAGAGGCCTGGGCAGATCAGTGAGACCACTCAAGGTTTCACTCTAGATCTCTTTTTTAATGTGTTTTTGTTCATTTTCACTGTGTACATGTAACATACAGTCTTGTATTACAACCTAGGACTCCCTGCCTTGCTAAGGGATAAAGCCTTTAGGCCCTAGGAGCACCTTGTGGGTGGGGGAAAAGCCAGCTGGCCAGGCCATCTTCAGAGATGTAAGACCAGAGTGTCCCTGGGGCAGCAGCTTCTCTGCCATAGAGCATCTTGCCTGATGCTATCTGTATCTGATGATCACGTCATTTATTAATAAACTGCCTTTCTTCCAGGCCCAGGCTGACACCAGGTAGAACACAGCAGCTCAGAGATGCTCCATCAATCACTCCTCAATCCTAGTATTCAACAAACAGAAATAAACTCCATAAAAGTTTAATGCCAACACATTTAACAACATCCAACGACACAGACAGGCAAACTTTTGTGACAGGTTGCCTGCAGGGCAGGATACCCAGGTACTCTGGCAGTGGGTTACACCCTGAGCATGCAGAGCGAGGTCGGAGCCCCAGCCCTGTGGCAAACCCTGTGCCAATCCAGTCCTGCTTGGTTCTTGCTTTTGACCACCTGCCCCAAGTCCAGGGGGGAGGCTGTGAAGAGATCAGAGAAGGGTGTCTCACTTTGATCACACTCTGCATCTAGGAAGAATCTTCTTTATTTTCCAAAGGGGATAAAATGTACAGAATTCACACTTCTTGTAAGTTAGTGTTTTACTACTTTCAGTCCTGCAAACATGCCCACACACACACACACACACACACACACACACACACACACACACACACACACACACACACACACCCCCTCCCTGCCTTCATCCACAGCCTCCAGTTATTTCAACAGTGCTTAGAGTCCAAATTACAGTTTCTCCTCCTCCTGGGTGATCCTGGCAAGTCTCTCTGAAATGTGACCCAGGTCCACAGACTTGTCCAGCTTCAGGTAGGTGTCGGTCCTGACGCGATGGAGACTGAGCCAGTCTGGGAGCAGCTCTGAGAGGACCTGCAGGTGCTTCTCCATCTCCCCTGGGAAAAGATGGCACACACCATGAGTGGCCCCAGCCCCTGCCTCAAGGAAGGCCTACCAGCAGATGACACACACAAGCCAACTTTTCCCAACCCTGAGGACACCTCCCTCCTTGGGAAACAATTTTCCCTGAAACCAGTCTTGTGGGAAGAAAACCACCAGGCCTCTAAGTAAACAACACAAATGAAAACACACTAACTAGCCTTTTAAAGCCAGGTCCATGGGGGAAAAAAATAACTTTTTTTTTTGAGTATGCCCAATCAGACCTCTGCCTCCATCATTCCAAATTCCTACTAAGTGCAGAACTGCTCTCAAGTAATGAGTAAATTACATACATGGGAAAATGTTGGGGCCTCCATCTGGCAGTTAATCAACATTTACTCAGTTGTGTCCAACTTTCTGTGACCCCATTCATGGTTTTCTCAGCAAAGAAACTGGAACAGTTTGCCATTTTCTTCTCCAGCTCATTTTAGGAAACTGAGTTAAGGAGGGTTAATGGACCCGCCGCTAGGGAGTGTCCAAGGCCAGATTCAAGGGAGTGAATCTTCCTGATTCCAGTCCAGGCCCTCTATCCCCTGTACCACCTACATGCCCAAACATTTACCAAACACCTAGGTAAGTAGAAGACACAGATACAAAGAACTCAATATCATCAGCTCTCACCGTAGCCCCCTGCCTTGATCAAAGGAAATTGATCTCATGTTGTCTCCTTCCTCTGTCCCAACCTGTACATACTGGTGTGGGTCTCACAGGGACCCTGACAAAAAGACCTAAATACACTCTTATGGGGACAGCCCCACCAAAGGTGGGGATCAGCTCAGCTGTGACTTAGTCTAACTGTCTGGCAGTTTACAAGCACTTACTAAGCACTTACTATGTGCCAATCACTTGGGATAAAAAAAGGCAGAAGATTATCTACTCTCAAGGGGCTCAGTCTAATGGGGAGACATGCAAACAACTAAGATCTAGAGTACAGGACAGGTAATCTCCAAGCCATTTTAAAAAGGCTCCAGGGCCCATGGCCACTTCCCCCGTCCCCAGCAGCCTCAGTGACCCATCAAAGGTGACCTCCATACCAGGTGTCATGGACGAGCGGTAACTGCTGACCATCCTGGCGCAGGTCACCTCCATGGTCAGGGCCGGCTTCTTCTCTGCCACAAAGACACTCCGAAGGATGCGCGCCAGCTCAGGCAGCCTGGACAGCACCAGGAGTCGTTCCTCCTGCTGAGGTCGGCGAGTCATCATCGCCTGCAGTTTTTGAGTTTCCTTGGCACGGATCTTTGGAGGGGAGGGAGAAAGGTAAGAAGTCAGGCACACTGGACCCAGAAGATGCTTGGATCCCCTCATTCTTACCATCTATGCCCTTAGTTTACTACTCACTCGCTCCAGCAAAGCCTGGGAGATGCCCTTCAGGGCACTGGGGGAGCTGGATGGTGAAGCTAGTTTCAGAGGACTGCTGAGACCAGGTGACTCTGGTTTGGGGGGGCTGCTGAGACCAGGTGAGGCGGGGCTGTTGTTGTCAAGTGTTTTCAGAGCCAGATTGGCCAAGGCCTTTTCCATCTATGTCCATAAGTAGAGACAGACACATACATGATTACTAAGATATCTCTGATTCCACTAGGAAAAGGCTTAACCCCCACTCCAGTCCAGATATCACTTCTCTCCATCCCCTGGGCCAATATCTTACATGATCCCTCAAGGGACACACCCTTACCTTTGGTGTCAGCATGGTCCGAGCTCTGGCCAGAATCTCCTGTGCAGTTGTGACCTTGTCTGTGTGAGGTGGCTTTGGCAGCTCAGCAGGGATGATGTCTGGCACCTCATCCACGTTAAATTTGGGGTGCCATCTGGTTAGCTTGTCTTCTGGTACCACCAATGGTGGGGTCAGAGAGGCAAGGAAAACCTTGGAGGAAATGAACAGGAGGTGAGACTAGCATCCAACACACCACCTAGCGAGAGCAGCTGAGTGTCCCAGAAGAAGCCTGATGCTGAGGCCAAGCACTCTCCAAACTGGTCACTTGGGTGGCCACAAATCAAAGAGAAGGGGACTGAGGAGGGGGGATGACAGATACTCCTAGAGACTGAACCATGAACTCTTAAACAAACTAGCCACATGCCAATATATTGTCCTGAGTGAGCGGGCCCAAGCAAGGTGTCAGGGAGACCAATGCTTATGACTGACAAGTACGACAGTCCAGGAATGGGGAAGCTCTGGGGGGAGGGGAAATGCCCTGCTATATGAAGAGAATCTAGCTCTACCTTCCCCCCAAATCTGCTTGCCTCAAGCCCAGGTGCCCCCCACAATTCCATTCTTTGTTCCCTTTGCTTCTACATTCCTGTCTATTTTTGGCTGCTAGGCAATCTGGCTTAAGTGACTTGCCCAGGGTCATAAAGCTAGTGTCAAGTGTCTGAGGTCATATTTGAACTCAGGTCCTCCTGACTGCAGGGCCGGTGCTGCCTCGCTGCCCCTACACCCCTGCTTTTGGATTGAAGCTGAAGGTCAGAACCTTGGTGGCACTTCCTCCAACCACAAAATCACAGGTACAGCCTGCACAGCTCTGTGGTCTGGCTCCCCCAGACTGAACTCAATTCTCCTCATTCTGTTTTCACTTGGCATTACTGCATAAAGGTCTCTCCCAACATCCTTACAGCCCATCCTCACACCTGTTAGGCATAATGTTACTATCAACATTCCGATATATCACATTCAGAGTCTTTCCCCACTCTGGGGCACTCAGACTGTGACCAGTGTGGGAAGGATCTATCTAATGCCATCACTAGACTTTGTGAAGATGAGTGGCCCCCATTTCTATTTGAGCAACACCACTATCCTGGAGCATCCTGGTTTCCAACTCTATGCTTAACGCCCTCCCCAAGCCTGTGGGTTAAACACCATTCTGGATCTTTACCCACAGGATGCCTCTAGCCTGGGTACCCTGAGGTAACTGTCCTCATTTATCCATCCCCTCCGCCTCCAAGAACCCTAAGTCCTTGTGACCTTGGGTCATGACCAGATCTCTGAACAGAAAAGGCTCCTGAGAAGAGTCCCAGCCAAGGGTCAAACCCAGGGTCCACACAGAGGACTGAGAGTCCAAAGACCCTGGTTCCGATCCCTGTGTGACTACCTGCAACTATGTGACCTGTACTGGGCATATATCATGTCAAAACAATGAGGCTAGGCAACACAGCCTCAGACGTCCTTCTTCTCTCACCTTGTGGTGTTCCTTGACCAGGTTCACCAAGTTCCTGGTGAAGGTATGCCGGCGCTGCAGAAGGCGGGAGGCTGTCAGCTGGGTTACTCCCTCACCATCCCCCACTGAGGAGAGAAACCACATCCTGTTACTTGGCTACCCCTCAGTTCCAAGCTGCTACCCTCTCCACCAATCCAACTCACAGGTCTCTCTGCCCACTATAGGCCATTAACAATCCCCATCAAGGAAATCCCAGCTGCCGTATCCCAGGAACACTCACTTCTGCATAAACGGCTGCAAAATCAGTAAGGTAGTACTGGACAAAACATACTGGACAGGAGTCAGGACACTGGCTAGCCTGGAGGCACCAGCTTCTGGGTGGCTTAGGGCCAAGTCTGTGGGGGTTCAAGGGCCCAGACTCCCCCCAAGTCTCCTCCTTCCCCCCAAGGCTCACCCACCTTGTTCCAGCACAGGCTCGATGGTGAGCTGATAATCTGATCGCTTCACACTGTCATTAAATGTGGGGACATTCCGCTCCTGCCGGAAGTGGTATGAGGATGGGTAGACAGTCTTAATTTGCCCCACATTGCGCTCCTCAAACCTCCTGGCAAAGGCAAGCATGAGGCACTGGGTGAGTGAGAGGCCCAGTACCTGGAAGTCATTGGGCATTTGTCACCAAATCCCCAAGTCATTCTAGGCAGCAACCACCCCCTAGCCATGTAACAAAACAGCCTCAGCAAAGAACCCACCACCTGGTGCCAACCATGGGTCCAAAATGGGTCTGGTCTCAGCCAGGGGGATGATGAAGAAAAGAGGCAGCCAGATGTCATCGGAGACTGTCATGGACTTGAGGAAACCTGAGCACAAATCATGCCTCAGACTCTCCCTAGCTGTGTGACCCTGGGCAAGTCAATTAGCCTGTCTACCTCAGTTTCCTCATGTGTGAAATGGGAACAGCAGCATCTACCTCACAAGGCTGTTGTGAGGATTAAAGGAGATAATAGAAGTTCCTTTGCAAACCTTAAAGTGCCACAGAGATGCTAGTAATTAGCAAAGAGTACAACCAAGACACTGATAAAGCACTTAGTATGTGCCTAGCACGCACTAGTAGGTGCTTAGTAAGTGTTCATTTGCTGCCACTACTAATGATGATGAGTGGCCCTCTCTCTTGTGTGCAGGCAAAGCTTCTAGCTTCAGAAGGGAGAGGAGGCAGAAGGAAAACCGAAAGGGATTATTTCAGCAGCATCTGAGGACCAGGGCTCCAGTCCGAGGACCCCCTCCTCCTAACACTCTAACAAGACTCACTTGCGCATCATGTCCTGGACACCCTGTTTGACCTTGGCAAAAGTCACCGTCTCAGAGCGATTGAAGAGCATGCCCACAATGGTGTCCATGCTGCGGAACATGTCAGCCAATATCTTGTACTTGTAGGGTAGTGCAAGGCCTGGGGGGCCGACCTGGGCAAGGGTGTGGAACCGCTCATAGGCAGGTACAGAAGCCTTCGACGTGCTAAGGCAAAAGCAAAACAGACCTGTGAGTCCGAGAAGGAACCACCTTCCCTTCCCCAACCCTAAAGGCTGGCCTGGTCCCAGCCCAAGCCCAGAAGTGCAGCTTGGGTCACTGGCCCATCAGTACTCCCCCTACTGGGGCCTGACCTTCCCAGACCCAGCTCAGCCTCCTGAAATTGCCAAACAGCTCTGCTGATCTCCAGCCAGCCCAGATCAAGTGACCCTTGTACCAACTATGACCAAGTTTTTTTAAAAAGGATGATATATCCAATATGGAAATACACATATACACTTATAACTTATATCAGATTGCTTACTGTATCAGGGAGGAAGAAGAAAGAGAGGGAGGGAAGTAGAGAACTCAAAACTCAAAAAAATGTTTTAAACGTTAAAATTGTTCCTATATCTAACTGGGGGAAAAGAATATTACTGAAAAATACTTCTGTGTCCATGGTCCTGGCTCTAACTGCATATAATGCAGGGAACAAGGGTATTAGAGTCAGAAGCCTGGGTTCTAGAGCTGGTTCTCAGCTTCCTAGCTGTGTAGTTCATAGCCAAATCAGTTCCCCTGCTACCAGCCAGGAATCTTTTCATGCCACATGTGGACACTCATAATCACATATACCTTCATCCCTGGGTTACTGGCAGGAAAACGCTTCACAAACCTTAGAGTGCTCTAGACACTCATAGATATCATTATTAATGAAATACAAGCTATGTCATGAACAGGAATAAGGGGCTGGCCTAGACGGATCAGACACCAAGAGGGTAAAGGGTCAGTGTCCTGGGCCATAAAAAACATAGAGAAGCCCAGGTAGGCTGACAAGAGAAACAAAGTGAGGCAGTGTAGACACTGCATTAAGTGTCAAGAGTTTCAGTGAGTTCACAGAATTTACTGGTTTCCTTTTTCTCTTAAAAAAAAATTCTTTTATGTTAAGGAATGACCCTCTGGCAGACGGAGAGGGAGGAATATGAGAGCACATCTAGGCAATGGATAAACAAAAGATAGCAATAAAACCAGGCTATCCCAGAAGTCTTCATGTAATTTCAAGCCGTTTTACTAGATTAAAATATCTTTATATATAATTTAAATTAAAATTTAAAGTAAATTTATTACATATGCTTGTACATGTTACCTATAAATACATACATACATATAAATAGATACTTAAAATTGAACTAAAATAAAAATTTTAAAGTTTTAATAGTTTACTAAAACACTTTAAAATTTATTTGAAATTTAAACTAAATTTATTATCTAGATTATATATACTTCATATAAGCTAGAATTTAATTATTTTTAATTCTATGAAGCTATTAAAGCTTTGTAAAATTAAAAAATTTTTTTCATTAAATTATTAAAATAACATTAAAATAGCTAGTAAAGTTTCTAATGACTTAAAACTTCACGAAGACTTTTGGGATAGATACTTTTTATTTTGGGGGAAAAAAACGAATGCTAAACGAGAATGTTCAGCTGGGTGCCAAGCCCACCTACCATGCACATCTGTCTTTGCAAAATTTGCAAACTAACAAAGCCTCAGATTTTTTTCTTTCTGTGAAGGGTGAGAATATTGCTGGGTTCACGGTTTCAGATTATGTTAGGCCTATCAGGCTCTTGTCCTGCCCCCTCTTCTTCCTGTCAGTATCTCACCATGGTTCCACTGTGGGGTCCCCCACCTCTTGGGGACCTGGCTCTTCAGTTTTCTTACTATCGGCAGAAGTTCTATCCTGAATCCGGGCCCCCAGCTCCCGGGCTCGTTGAAGTCGGTTTTTGAGATTGATGTTGGCATTTGGTGTGGAAGTGAGGGGTAGGGCTCTGTGGGTCAGCCCCCTAACCTTCTGCAGTCGGGACTTGAGCTCAGCAAGGTTTGGCTTTGAGTGGTCCTGAGGAGTAGGAATGAGAGTGAGAAAGGATGACCAGCCCAGGCACAAAGACCCCCAGAAACAATCCCTAAGACCTGGGAGAGGAAGAGGCTGAACACCAAGCTTATGGAGTAGCTCTAGGCAGACAGATGGCCGAAGGGTAAACCCCATAGATAAAAATTCAAATTTAGACAAAATTAATGGAAGGCATTCCTTACTGTATAAAAGGATGATTTACTTTCCCCAAAAACCCACGAAGAGCTCCCTGAAGCAAGGAGTTCCCCCATTTAACAAGATTTTTATTAAATAATAATAACGAATAATATGTCACACAGACAGAGCACTATGTCATTTGCAAAATACTTTTCCAGATGTTATCTTAGCAACACCCAGGTTATGAGAGGTATTCTCATTTTACAGAGGAAGCCATTTCCCTTCAGAAGGGGATTAGATGTCATGTGCAAAGCCATGAGCAAAGGCCAGGTGTTTATGCCACCCTGAGCTGTCTTTCAGGAGTGTACCTCGAATGGAAAGTAAAGTATAAGCCAGCACCCTTTCACAGACTGGTTCTATCCCCTTCCTAGGCCTAAGGTCCGGGATAGGCAGGACGACAAAGCTATCGGGCCTGAGAAGGACCAGGTATACAGACAATATTTGTCTCTGCAGGGATCACTTACAATACCCTCCGAGGAATCCTGGCTGGGCTTGGAGGCTGCTGAGAGGGGAACAGTCTTGACCTCCTTCTCTGGAGAGGGGGAAGTGGGTGAACATGAGCTAGAAGCCTGTATCAGGGACAAAAAATGCAAAGTCAAAGGGTCTGCAGCTGGGCTTCTCTCTGCCTGGGGGAAGGAGCTCCAAAGTCTGAAAGCAAAGACAGCAGGAAACGAGTAAAGGATCCCTGACCTCAAGGACCTCAGGTCCCACCAGGTGCATCATATGACCAATTAGAGAATGTAATAACAGGTCACACTCAGATAACGCTTTATGGTGTATATGGCTTATAACATACATTATCTCACTCCATGCTCACAACAACCCTGGCAGGATGATTTGTATCCCCATTTTGTAGATGAGAAAACTGTGGCTGACAAAGTGCAGTGTTCCAATCACCCAAGAATTGGCAGAGCTGGGACTTCCTGAGAGCTTCTGTCTCAGGCCTCTTTGTATCCAAGACCATGAGCACAGAGGGTCTACACAGACAGCAGTTGCTTGACCATGGATGGATACTGAAGGGAGTAACAGTCCTGGGCCAACTTGTGCTGGGTACTTACAAGTCTGCTGAATAAATGAGGTAACTAGCCCACCTCTCCTACTGAACCCAAGAAATTCATTCACCCCTTTGTAAGAACTTGGAGAGGAGAAAGCACACATTCAGAAAGTTAAGAGCTCGGAAAGACCTTAGAGATCATCACCTCAGGTCAATCACCCCTCCACCACTACCCTAAAAACATTTAGCTTTTTAATTTTACAATATTTTTACTTAGGGGAGAAACTGTAGTTTAGTAATAATTTTTTAAAACACCGGAAGAGGGAATTAAGAGGCTCTGCTCTGGGTTTCATCACGACTACTGTCATCATGGACCAGTGACTCTGGGTCAGTTTCCATGTGTCAAATGGAGATAATGCTATTTGTGTCCAGTCCATCCCTCATGGCTCTTGTAAAAAAAGCAGTGCTCAGTGCAGCCATTATTGTGGTTAAGAGGATCCCTAGAAATCACTTCCAGCCTTAATATTCCCAAATTGAATTAGAAAGCCCCCAGATCTCTCTGGGACAAGCCCCCCCAAAGGGAAATCCATTCTGCAAATCCCCAGTAAGGACGCTGTCTCCCGGTGTAGACCGCCCCGGCTGAGGAGGCGCCCACTGCCCTAGCCTAGACAGGAGGACAAGCACTGGGGCGAGGGGGTCCTGCACACCCCGGCTGCTGCACAGCCTCCCCCTCTGGGGTGGCCGAGGCTTCTCGAGCTCAGCCTGAGGTCCCTAGGGGTCATCGGGCCCAGCCCTCTCGTTCTGTAACTCCCCAAGCGGTGACACGTGTCAACAACTAACAATTCCCTTGGGGGGCAGGGGGCACCCAGCCCCCCCACAGCTGTCCCCTCCCCCACGGCAGCAGCTCAGCCCAACCCCCGAGGCCGAGGCCGAGCTCGGAGGGGGCTCCAGTCCCTCCTTTCAGGTGGGGTGCGGGGGGCGCAGGGGGCGTTTTAAATCGGCTCGCTCTTTCCGGGGGGCTTTCCTCAGTCCCACGGCCCAGCGAGCCCCGCGGGCACTGCTGGAGCTCCATTTCAGACTTAAGCAAGAGGCACGTATTAAGCGCCGGCTGCATGCCGGGGGAGGACGCTGAGTCCCCCTGGGGGCGGGGGCTTGCCATACCCACAAAGCCAGGCTCGCATGACCCCCCCAGGGGCTCGCTCACCGTGACCTCCGGGACCCCGGGCTCGGCGGACAGCACCAGCCTCCTGCGGGCCGCACGCCGCACAGGGGGGGCCTCCGCTTCGTGGTCCGGGTCCGAGGCCTGGCGGCTCCGCTTCCTGCCGCTGCCGCTCGGGGTGCCGGTCGGGGCGGGGGCCGGGCCACCGGAGCCCCGGGCCGGGGTGCGCGGGGAGACCAGTCGGGGCTCCCCCGGCTTGGCGGGGCTCCCGCGGAGCTTCCAAGGGCCGCGGAGGGCCGAGGCTGCCGCCCGCGAGCCCTTGCGCGAGGCGAAGAAGTCGGTGACACGGCGCTGCGCCATCGTGAACGCAGGCTGGGGTCGGGGGAAGTGGGGGGTGGGCCGTGGAAGCGAACACAAAAGGATACACAACGTTCTAAGCGGAAGCCGTAGCTCGAGTTCCCGCCGCTGCGCGCTGCTCCGCCCCTTCCGGCTCAGGCCCGCCCCCCGCAGCGCGGGATCGACTCGATGAATTAGAAAGATGTCGACGCGGGCCAATCCCAGGCTTCCTTGAAGCGTCTCTGCCCCGCCCCCTTCCACCCAATCTCGCCTCCCGGCTCTTGGGACTAAGTCTGAGGACTTTCCCTATTGGGTCGAGGGAGGAGGAAAAGGCGGGACTTTGGGGCGCGGGAGAAAAGTGATGAAATGAGTTCTTCGGTTTAACGCAGCGCTCCGAGCGGGGGAGGGGCCGAAGGCAGGGCGGGCCGGGGGATTTTCCTGGTGGACTAGGCCAAAGGAACGACCCCACGCCGAACGGGGCCGGTGCTTTGGCGAGTGGCTGTGACGTCACGTCATTGGGGCATTTAAAACTGGGGGCGTGGAATCCAGAGAAGCGGAACAAACGGGAAGGACTCTGAACCCGCACGGAGTAAGGCCCGTGATGATGGGTCGCACCTGTGGGCGTTCCTGACACGCCTGATGAACGTGCATCGATCGTGGGGCGTCGATCAGGGATACGCCCCAAGGCCCGCCTCCGAGGGCGCCCCCGGCCGCTCCGCGGAGTGAGGCGAGGGCGGATTACAGCCGGGACCGTCCCCGCCCGCAGGGCCTTAGTCTAGTGGAAGATGACGTAAAGGGAACCGAGGCGGAGAGACGCCCGCCCACCGCGGGGTAACCGAAGGAGCACCCGCAGGCCCCAGCCCCCCCCCGAGCAGCGATCTGGGGGATACAGAAAGGCTGAAAGAGATCTCATCTCTGAAATATAGTGGGGAAGGTCCAGGAGACCCAGGAGTGTAGGCTGGAGAGGACACCCGACTCCCCTTCAGGAGGAATGCAGGCATCCTTAGCCAGGGCTGGTCCACCGTGGCCAGGAGGGAGGCTGGAGCCAGTACCCTGGGAGACCCACCGCCACCACCTTTATCTAGGAAAGCTAGGAATCCCACGTGTCTCGTATTCTGGAATCCAGTATAGCCAGTGTAGAAGAGTTGAGCCCGCTTTTGGCCAAAAGTGTTCAATTCCTCTGAATTTCTGCTGTAGTAAACTCTCCTTGATACCTGTTAGAAACACGTTTGACATTACTAACGTATCAAGGAAAATTTATTTCGGCAGAGTTCAGAGGAATTGATAGCTTTGGCCAAAGCAGACCCCCCTCCTCTTTCCAGGAGGAGGGAGCATTAATATAGAACCCAGATGAGCTATATACTATTAGTTCAAGACAGATTCTCCCACCAGGAGATGGATTGGTGCATTCTACGTTAGGTCACCATCTTCTCTACCTACCCGTTACATAACTCCCCTTAGGGTGATTCCCTCTCCCAAACATACTCTAACATAGGACACATGATCAGAAAATGGAGGGATCCTTTTATGTGGGGTCTTTCTGCTTGTGTGCATGAGGTGCATTAAGCAAGCACAGTGAAAAATCTTTTTCTGTAACTAGATCATTTTTCTTGCCTAGTTCAAGCTAGCTGTAGATTGGTTCCTTTATCAAAAACTTTGTAATTTTCTGAAAGCCACTGTCTGTCTTTTCATTGGTTGAGTCCACCTGCTGTCTGCTGGCCTTCTTATTATCTAACTTAATCTCAATGACTTCAGCTAACAATAACTTACTGTGGAGACTTATCTTTTGCTGTCTTTCTTGTTAGTTTCAAGCATGTTTTCAACAAGGGCTTTTGTCCTTGTATGCCTGCTGTAAGATGCTTAACAATTGCTTGTTGATGGATTTATTTTTTAAAAACTGAACAAGCTGAACCAAAAGCTTCATTGGAAGCAATCAAAATCAAACCTCTCCTTTTACAGATGAGAAAACTGAGGCACTAAGTTTGATATTTGTTTGCTTTTTAACCTAGGTCCCATGCTATCCACTCCACTATGTTTCCTTTAGTGGGGGTACAGTATCTCCCAGCTCTAAATCCTGTCATTCCATGATGAAATTTGGTTTTCTTAGCTCTCCTCTCACCTTTTGGCAGAATTTCCACTCTATCTGGGTATCTGTGCCTCATTGGGCAGGACAAGCGCCAGTGTTCTCTCATAGGCCCCAGTCTCTGACTGTGCTTGAGATCTGAGTACACAGAAGAAGGTGAAGTCTGGTATCTTCCCATCATCAGCACTTCCTGGTTGTTTGAGAAATGTCAACCAGCTAAAACTCCTCTCCTTGTCCCTGGAGTCATTGCCTTTCCTAAGGCCTGACTGACTGTCTCCCTCTCACCCTGAAGTTAAAGCCCTATTCCTTCACATTCCTAACTTATTCTTCCACACCAGTTTTCAAGATCCAGAGGACCAGCTACTTATTCCTGGTCACATTTCATTATGCCTAGGACAGAGCCTTCCATATAACAGGCACTTAATAAATGTTGGTTGAATTGAATTAATTCAGATGGAATTCATTATCTAATCCCTCCATTATCTGGCAACTGCCTCTCTGGAAACTTCTATGATGCAGAAAGAGCCCTGGATGAAAGAAGACCAGAACCAGAAGAAGCCCTGTGACTAGTTTAGCTTTTAGACTGCTCCGGTCACGAGGAGATTTTTCTTGATATGGAACTGAAACCTGCCTCTCTGAAACATTATACCATGGCCCCTAGAATTTGGGCAATATGCTTTTAAGTGATTTCCGTGTAAAATGTCTAAAATGCTTAAGGAGGTAAGTATCAGTTACTTGGAAATTTTGCTTCATTCACGGCACCATTCATTCCCTAAATATGTTGGCTATAGGAGTTATGCCCTCTAGGGAAATTGCATTCTAGTAAAGTAATGTGGAATTGCCTCGGAGTTCATTCTTATGGAATAATAATTATGGAGATCAAGATAAAAGCTGGAATGAATATAGGGGCATAAGTGGAGAGCTAGAAGGGACTTTAGAGGCCGTGGAGCCCAAACACCTCATTTTACAGATAGAGAAACTGAGGCTCAGGGGGAATTAAGTGACTTGGCCAGAGTCACAAGGCTAGTAACTATCAGATAGGATTTGAGCTCAGGTCTTCCTGACTCCAGGTCCAGCTCTCTGTCTTCCACACTAATTACTTTGACAGATTGGTTTTATGGTTTATAAAGCACTTTACACAAGACTGGTGTCATGGTTCTTGGGTAGGGCAGGGATACATTTGGAGTGGAATTAATTATCAAGGTCAACTTGGGTCTAGAATTTTTTTTCAGCATTCTCTTACAAGACTGTAAATGTAAGACATTTTAAAAGTTTAGAGACCTGTGATTTACTTCATCCATGTGGATGCTAATAGGATAGGACTTTCTCTCTCTTCCTTAATTAACAATTTAAAAGTTGTGGTCAAAATGATTAATTTCCTGGCAGCCCTTCAGAATTTAGCTAGGCTGAGCTTTGGACAGGACAGATGCCATTCAACTTCCAGTCAGCCTTTTGAAGTCTTCCCAACTTTGTAAAAATGACTGATATGTATTTGGTACTTTATAATGTTATTTGAGATTTGACACACTCCTACATTCCCATTTTACAGATCAGAAAACTGAAGCTTAGAGGGTTTAACTGTCTTGTCTTTTTGAGGAAGGATTTGAATCCAGATTTTCCTGGTTCCAAGTCCATTAGCCCACACTGCCTCTTGGGACTTGTGTAGCTTTTCCTTTGCTAGCTTTCCAAGATAGCAGTGAGTTGTTGTAGGATAACTTTGGAAGATTATATCAGTATTGTCCAGAGTGGGGGCTCCAATCCTTGGAAGAGGGAGAGCCTGAGGCCTGATCCCAAGTGTAGGTGATCAACAACTTAAGACAGTGAGTGGGAAGGAGTAACATCTCACCCTCCCGAAATTAGCCAGCTGTGGGGCTTGTTTCCTACACAACCACACAGTCAACTGTCAAAGACCTGGCTGTTCTGATAAAAATGCTCCAAGATAACTTCAAAGGACCCAAAATGAAAAGTACTATCCACCTCCTGAGAAAGAACTCATGAACTCTGAGTATAAATTTAAGCATTTTTTCTGTTTTTAAATTTTTCATGCTTTTTTTGGCAAGATGGCAAACATATGAAAATATGTTTTTTATGATTTCACACATATGATGGGTTTCATATTATTTGCTTTCTCAACAGGTGGGAGGGAAACTTTGGAGCTCAAAATTTAAAAAAAAAAGAATGTTAAAAATAAATAATTTTTAAAAGCCTCCATTAACACCAGCCAAGGTCAGGTGACTGCAACAAGTGGTTGACCAAACTCAATATTCTAATTCCTTTCTCTACCATCTCCTAGAATGTCCTCCTGCCCCATCTCTACTTCTCAGAGTCCTTATTTTCCTTCAGATTTTGAAGTGAACTCTAAAGGAGAGAGGAGGTTACCAAGTCTTTAGTGGCAGAGGAAGGGTCTTCAGAATGGCAATAGGAAACAGGAAGTATGCCAACTATTGGATTGGCCCTTTGCTCAACCCGGATTTTCATCCACCTCATCTTCTTCTCCTCAAATAGCCTTTCATTTATGTCTTGTGTTTTTGTTTTGGGGAAGGATCATAGATATGTAACCTGAAAATTATATATGGATCTACTGTATGTGTGTTATATTCATTTATTATCGAAAAGAAGGAAAGTGCAATATGAATTCATGTAAGGGCAAGTTTGTGGGTAGGTTATTTTGTTGCTTATTTTGCTGATGGAGGTTATATATGGTCCATGCACATAAAGGGTGTTGTGTGTGGGTTTGTTTTTGCCCACATAGGTTAGATGTGTCTGCATGGATCTGTCCACATATGGCTCAAAGAAACACAAGAGTAGATATCTCTACAAGCATCTCCTCCCCTTTCTTTCCCAAAGGGAGCCTTTGATTCCTGCCAAGAACATGAGCAGTATACCTAAGGATGGGGCCAGAGGCTACTCTGCAGAGAGAAGAGGTACTGGGCTAGAATTAGATCTCTGTGCTCCCATAAATATTGTTGTCATCAGTCATGTCCGACTCTCCATGAGTTTGGGGTTTTCTTGACTAAGATACTGGGGTGGTTTTCCATTTCCTTCTCCAAATTATTTTATAGATGAGGAAACTGAGACCAACAGAGTGAAGTGACTTAGCCAGGGTCACACAGCTCGGAAGTGTCTGAGGCCAGATTTGAACTCAGGGAAGAGGAGTCCTCCTGACTCCAGGCCCTGCACTCTATCCACTGTCCCATCTAGCTGGTCTTTTGTTTATGAGAGTTAATTTTTAGGTTCAAGCTACACTCCTGATTTTTATTCCTTAATGGGAAAGGAAGACCCCAAGCTACATATCCAAGGCTTGACTCTTCCCACTCAATGCCAGTTTCACAATGAACACACACAGCAAATAGCAGAGAAATCCATTAATCCAAGTTGATCACAAAACAGAAATCAGAGTAAGTAGCAGCCAAGGACATAGTGGATATAATGCTGGGCTGGAATCATGAAAACGTGAGTTCAAATCCAGCCTCAGACGTTTACTAGCTGTATGGTCCTGTATAACTCATTTCATCCTTGTCTGCCTCAGTTTTCTAAACTGTAAAATGGGAATTGTGATAGCACTTACCTCCCAGGGATCTTATAAGAATCAAATGAGATATTTGTAAAGCTCCTGGTAGATAATAGGTGCTTAATAAATGCTTGTCCCTTCCCTTTTCGGTGCATTCTCTCAAATCTTCTGTTAATATCAAATTCTTCATCCTAGATCTTCCTCACCTACCTTCTCTTGTCTGGGGCTCACGGATGTTTACCTTTCTTTGTAAGACCCCACATTTCTCAGCACCACCTCCCAGGCTATGCCTTCTCTAACACCTTCTCATGCCCAGGGCCAGGATGGGAAGTTGGCATACTCATGTTCTCTGCTGCCATTTTCAGATCCTCCCTCTGTCACTGTCACTCACACACTGCCTCCTCCTTTAAAGCTCACTCCACACTTTCCAGATACTTGTTGCCATCGTCTTTGGCCCTCAACATCCCACCCCTCACCCCCCAAAAAAATTCAGTATACCAGTCTTCTATATCCCAATCTACGAACTTCGGGCTTCCCAATTCCCCAGTCTCTGCATGTGGCAATCATCATCACACTTTAAATGCCTCCACGCAATGTGGCCTCAGACACTGACTACCTGGGTGACTCTAGGCAAGTCGTTTAATTCTGCCTCAGTTTGTCCATCAGTCAAATGAGCTGGAGAAGGTCATGGCAAAGCTCTCCAGTGTCTTTGCCAAGAAAATGCCAAATGGGGTTATGAAGAGTCAGACATGACTGAAACGACTGAATGACAACAAAACATTTTTTAAAATCATAACACTTTAAATCTTTTAAAAGTACATAAAGCATTTCCTCATGGCCCCGGAGAATAATGTTTCCAGTAACTAGTGCTTGGTTTCTTTCTTTCTTTCTCCAATTCTTTTTTTGACTTTGGTGCTCTTAGCATTTTTTAAAGCTGCCCAAGACTAAAGCCTACGTATAGGCTATGTGCTTCCATTTTCGGGGCTAGGAAGGCCTCGGGAGAAGGGAGATGCTACCTGGCAGGGCCGCTGAAGACTTGGGACATTTATGAACTTGAAAAAGGAACTGAAGAGACAGAGAATTTGACCTGGAGACTAAATTTTCTTCTTACGTCTTCAGATTCCCTTTTTCTTTGGTGACCAAAAAACTCCCCCTTGGTTATGTTAAAATTTTTCCTCTAACGAGGAAATGCATGCAGATTTTCCTCCTTAAAGCAATATAATAACAAATATATATCAGAAGGTGCAAGGGACCCTGCTAGGGGGTTGGAAATACATAGATGAAAAATTACCATCCCTGCTTTCAAGGAGATTACATTTTACTGGAGTGCATGGAGGTAGAAGTGACTTGCTCAGGGTCACACAGCTAGTAAATGTCTAAGGCTGAATTTGAACTCAGGTCCTCTTGCCTCTAGATCTAAATGCTAGCTAGATGCTGTTTATCTTATGGCCAAGGGATAATGAGAAGGACAAAGGAAAAGTAATGAAAGAAAAAGTTGAGACATTATGCACAAAAGGAAGGGAGAGAAGGTTGTAGAGAGCTGGACCAGACGACCTTGGAGATACTTTCCCACCCTGAGCCTCTGATTCTGTGACCCTGTCACCTGAAGAACTAACTACAAATTTTGACTAGGTGATTATTGTCAGGTCAAGGTTATGGAGCTCAGACATTTGAACTTCTGGTGAGCTGAGGCAAGAATATTCCAGGGGTTCCTTTTGTTAATCTCTTCAGCTTTTTGTAAGTAAGTACAATGTAAGGGGTGGGGTAGGATTTCCCCACACCAATTCAGTTGATATAGTCACAAATAGCAAAGAATAGATAATAGAGGTAAGGAGGTATTAACAGGTACTTTTTAATAATCCCTTTATAAGGTATGAATATCCCTGATGAATTCAGATGGAAACAACTTGATTGGCTAAGGAAGAAAAATGATTTTACAGCTGGGGACTTTAAATGGTTAAGTCCTGAGGTATTAGAGAGAGTGTCTCAGTTCAAGTCAGTCATGGAGGAGGAACCCAGTACTTGAGGGAGTTGGGGGGTCTCCTCTTGATCATGTCACTTACTCTGCAGTAAGAGACACTGAATCCAGGAGGGTGCAAGGTCACACTTTCCTAAGTAGACCCAGTCTCTGAAAGATGTCTGGCTTCAGACGCTTACTAGCTGTGAGACCCTAGAGAAGTCACTTAACCTCTGTCTGCCTCAGTTTTCTCGTCTGTAAAATGGGTATAATAATTTCACCTATCTCCCAGGGTTATTGTGAGAATCAAATAAAGGGAACATCTTTCAAACTAATCTTAACTGGAATGGAGAAGGCATGAAAGTAAATAATATGGTCCAGAAGGACAGGTGGAAACCAGATGGCAGAAGGTCTTAAATGTTAGTCTGACCAAAAAAAGAATGAAAAAAATGACAGTCTGAGAATTTTATATTTTATCTTGGATACAGTAAGGAGTGACTGACGATTTTTGAGTAGGGTAGCAACATGGTCAGACCTTAGTTTTAGGAATCTCAATTTGGTAGCTAAGGGGAGGATGAATCAGAGTAAAGACTGAGGGCAGGGATATCAGTTAAGAGTCTCTTTCAGTAGTGTAGGCCAGAGATGATGAGAACCTGGATGGTTGTTAAGGGAAGAAAGGTAGGGGAGAATACTGGTCCACCGATATGGTATGGGAGGGGCTGAGCAGAGTCAAGGGCTGTAAATGTGGGTGACTTGAAAAATGGTGGCACTCTCAACAGAAATGGAGGAGTCTGGAGAAGAGATAAGTTTGGCAGGAAATACAAGATCCATTTCAGGCATGGGTTTTTTTTTGTCCTTAATAGTATTTTATTTTTTCCCAATTACATGTAAAGACAATTTTTCAACATTCATTTTTGTAAGATTTTCAGTTCCAAATTTTTATCCCTCCTTCCTCTCTTCCCTCTCCAAGACATCAAGTAATCCACTATAGGTTATATATGTATAATCATGTTAAGCATATTTCCACATTGATCATCTTTTGAAAGAAAGGGGGAAACCATGAGAAAAAACAAAAATAAGAAAAAAGAGAAAATAGTATGCTTCAATCTGCATCCAGACTCCATAGGATGTGCATAACATTTTCCGTCACAAGTCTTTTGGAATTGTCAGACATAGAATGTTGAAGATGACCAGGAAATATGTAATTGGAGGAGCCTAGCAGGCAGTTGGTTCAGAAGAGAGATTAGGGCTGTGTATGACTTGGGAGTCATCTGCACAGAGGTGATAACTGAACTCATAGGAGATAATGAGATCAACAGTTTTCTTTCTTACTCAATTTTTTTTTTTTGCCGTAGAATGATAGAACTGGAAGGATCTTTAGAGATGACATTTTAGTCTAATATCCTCATTTTTTAAATAAGATTCATGCTGCCTTCTCCTTTTCCATCATAGTCATATGTATATATAAAACATAAATTTTCATTAATATATTTAATTATTTAATTGATATTATATATGCATTATATAATAGAATGCCCCATATATTCCCAGTAAGCATCTCTCTTGCAACAAAGAAAAATCATCGAACAAAACCAATCAGCACAGTTACCATACCCAACAGTGTATGCAATACTCCACAACCCTTGACCCTCTCTTCTTGACAAAAGGAAGGAGATGAATATCGTTATTACCTGGGGTCAAAACTAGGCATCACAAACACTAAAATTCTGTTTTCCTCGTTAAGAGCAGATAGGTGGCGCCATAGTGCAAAGAGCTCCCAAACTAGAATCAAGATGACTCGTATTCATGAATCCAGACCTGGCCTCAGACACTAGCTGTGTGACCCTGGGCAAGTCCCTTACCTTGTTTGCCTCTGAAAAATGAGCTGGAGAAGGAAATGGCAAACTAGTCCAGTATCTTTGCCAAGAAAACCCCAAATAAGAATAAGACAAACTGAAATGAAGACATTGTACATGTTGTTCTTCTGATCTAGTTCATTTTATTCTGTATCAGTCCATAATCTTGCCATCCAACCTCCTCGTTTTCCTTAGGGGGAAAGTGAAGCCCAGAGAGGGAAATTCAAATGCTCAAAGTTGCCAGCTAGAGAGTGGTGAGTCTAGGATTCATTTTCTTCTATCATTTTATTCTTTAGATTTTGTTTGACTGATTCTTGATGTCTCATAGAATCATTAGTTTCTACTTGTCCAATTCTAATTTTCATCAAATTGTTTTCTTCAGTTAACTTTTGCATCTCCTTTTCCATCTGTCCAATTATTCCTTTTAGTGAATTATTTTCTCCAGTAAATCTTTGTACTTCCTTTTCCATTTGTTCAATTTTCCTTTGTAAAGAGCTGTTCTCTTCAGTGAATTCTTTTTTCATACTTTTAAAATCATTGGTCATTTTTTTTCTATTTCCTTCTTCATCCATTCCAGAAGTGCTCTCTGTGCATGTGAGCAGTTCATAATCCCTTCTGAAGTTTCAGATGGGAGTACAGTCTCAATACTGATTTCTTTGGTATTTGTGTTTTGGTCCTTGTCCCCACAGAAAGTTTCTATGGTCTTTTCCCTCCTCCTTAGCTTCTTGCTCATGATGATGAGGTTTTGTGTGTTGTAGCCTCTGGTTCTTTCAGTTAGAAGCTGGAGAACTTGTTGTTGAGCTGCTTGTGTGAGAATGCTAAGGGCAGGTACCTTTGTTTTTCCTTTTGTGTTTTCCTGGTTAGCCCTAGGGCTAACTTGTTAAGTGTGGGGGAGGGGTGGTCTGGTCATGGGAGAATTCCTCAGCTGAGCTACAGCAGAGGCAAGCTCAGCTCATGCCTGGGTCCTAGTGCAAGTTTCCACCACCCCTGGAGCTCCTCTCCTAGTGCTGAGGCATGCCTGGATCTTAGTGCAAGTTTCCACTCCCCCTGGGGCTCCTCTCCTTCAGGTTAGCCTCTGCCACAGTAAGCGGAATCCCCTTTAGCTCTTTTCCTAGTCTCAGGTGCTAAACAGGACAGGAGCCTGTTTGTCCCTTCAGCTGTTCCCACTGATCCAAGATTTTTCTGGGGAAATATGTTTGTGGTTCTTTTAAGGTCAATAAGGGGAGGGGGAGAGAATATTTACCAATCACTCTGCCATTTTGACTCCCAGAAGATCAAGTAGGTGACTTACAGACCTTTATCTGTGGGCTGAAAGTGTCAGGAGCTGCTGTGGCTGATATCTGGGGCTCAGCGACTGTCACTCACTCAGCTCCCTGGTCTCCCACCCTGGCCTGCTGCTGCCTGCCGCTGCCCTGAAAATCTCCCACCTGGCCACATTGCTTCGGGAGGTGCTGTGCTGTGTGCTGTAGACTCACCCCCATAGAACAAATCCTTCCTGTCAATCTTCCAGTCTGTTGTGGTCTGTGAATCTACCACAGTCTGTCTCCTATTAAGTTCTGCCCCTCCAAAATTTGATCAAATTCTCTTTTTAGAGGTATCTGAAGGAGTTTTGTCTAAGAACTTAGGTGAGTAGTAGCTCTCACTCCACCATCTTGGCTCCGCCATCTGGGTCTAAGATTCAAACCCAGATTTCCTGACTCCTCCCAGTCCAGGACTATTTTCATTTTATCGTCTTTTCCTGACCCCTCTCCTCATCAAAATTTATTTTAATTTACATTCTGTCAGGAACCCTCATTCTCTGCTAGGACTAATCCCATATATTAACTCATAATTAAGTGATATGGGCTGATAATGGCTTAATGGGGGCATCTGGTGTTTTAACCCAAAAGACTGAGTTAATGCATGGTGGAATTTTTAATACTGTGATAGGCAGGAGGAAGGAATTTT
>CM053769.1:129811123-129869483 GCA_028658325.1 Potorous gilbertii
AGCCCCAAGGGGAGCCGATAGGGCCTCTTGGGCCATTCCAGGGATCTTGGAGTGGGGCTGTCTCTGGAGACTAGGGGAACGGCACGCTGGGCTCCCCGTGCATTCGGTATTACAGTGTCCCTGTGGGGGGCTAGCTTCCATTTCTTTCTCACTCATTTAAAAAGTCGCCAACTTGCATCACTACTTCCTGACCAATCTGGGAGAAGGCGGGTTTCCTGCCTGGAACTGTTTAATTTGGACCCTCCCGTCCAAAGCTAACGTCTATTCCCGCGCCTGCTCCTCGCGTCACTAACCCTGCTCCTCCCCACCTCGAGCTGGACGTGCAGAGCTGGTGGCGTCCCCTCCTTCGGGAAAAAAACAAAACCAAACTGGTCTGCTCTGAGCCCTCCTGGTCCTGGTCGGAGGAGCCCCTGCAGCTACAGCCGGCGTTGGGTCGGCGGAGGTGGGGAACGGGGTGGGATGGCAGCAGTCGCGTTGGGGAATCTAGCACGGCCTCCCCTCTGGTAATCAGTCCTTGGGAGGGGATCGAATCTGGGCTTGGGGGAAACTTCGAGGGTGATCGAGAGCTTCGTTTTCGGTCTGGTTAGGCAAAGGAGGCACACCCCTCAAGTCCTAAATCCAGCTCTTTCTCTTGTGGGGACTTGCTCTCGAAGACCTCCCCACAGAGGTCCCATGGGTCTTAGAATTTGTCTTTTCTCTCACTCCCCATCTCTTGTCCCCCTTGGGTTGGTCCTTAGAAGTCTAAACTGTTAGTGAGACCTTAGCAGAGATGGAAAATGTTCTTCCATCTTCCTTTCAGGGTCCCTCTCTTACACCTGGTACCCCTTTCATTCCACTTGCTAGCGATAGAATAACAAGCCACATCTCTAGCCCTTTAACGTTTACACAGGCTTACCACCACACCTCCACTTTACGGAGACCTTCCCCTACCTTGCCTAGTCTCACAGTTAATAGATGTCAGAGCCACTGGCTTGAATTCCAGTTCCCTTGATTTCAAATCCAATAGTCTTTCCTATAGTCAGCCTGTTTAGTCCTCTCTACCCAGGGCTCTATTCGCTGAAACAACTCCAAGCTTCCCCCTACCCCCAGACACTCAGTCTCTAAGTGGATCAAGCTCTGCTAGGGAAAACAAACTAATTTACACTTGAGTGGAAATAGAATACTCTAACTTTCAAAAAGAAACACTTCTTATCTTTAATGAAGCTGGAATTTGAAGCATTAGAGGGGAGATAGGGAAAACTTTACCAGTACCCCTTAAATCACATTCACCCAATGGATAAGATTGTCCTGGCTTGCAACTAAAAGAAAATGGGGGTGGGGTTGGTGGGGAAGGATTCCAGATGAGTGTCCTAGCCTAGCCCTCAGACAGGGCTACCTTTGGTTTGGTTTGTAGGAAAGAAATCTCACCAAACTTGGGAACATTTTCATAGTGCTGAAAAAAAAAATAAGAATCAATGAAGACCATTGAAGGGGAGGGAGAGGTTTTTAAAACTTTCCTCTGCCTAGTCTTTGGACAGAAGAGGTCTGGACCAGCCCAGGAGAACCAGAAAGGCAAATGGGACTGTAAACAGAGCTGTCTTGTTTGCTTTCTGAGGGGGAGAAGGTAAAAACAAGCTGGAGAAAAAACTAGTCTTTTGGAAGTTTTTAAGTTGAGAAATAGGAAATAAAGAGCTCTTTAAAAAACAAAAAAGCCTGGGATGCCTTTATCATGATGGACTCTTGAAATTGTGTTTTGAGACAGGAGGCTGGCTGACTGATCCTAAGTTTATTTTTCTTCAGTTTAAGTGTTATAAACTAAAAGTATTAGATTCCAGAGAATGGAATAGAGGGAGAAAGCCTCGAGCCTTTAAGAAGATTATGGCTAGATGGGACTCAGGACCATAGGGAGGGTCCTCAGGACTCTCTAGAAAGGACTGCAGTACTATGGAGGTATCGTCCAGTTTGGGGGAGGCAGCACAATGCTCAGGTCAGAGGACTGGATGGGGAGGCAGGACATCTGAGTTCTAAACCTGGTTCTCTCCCTAATGATAACGATAATTCCCATTTCTATACATTAAACTTCATTTTCCGAGTGCTTTCCTCACAATAACTCTGAGATAGGGAGTACCACTCTTGTTTCCCCAATTTTCCGGATGAGGAAAGAGAGGACCAGGAAAGGAAAGAGATTTACCCAAGGCCAGACACAAATCATTTTAGATAACTCTCTAGTTTTCACTTGCCTGGACAATGAGGGGATTGGACTAGTTAATTTCAAAGTTCCATTCCAATTCTAATGGCCAAAGAGACTGTGATTGGAAACTCCTTCCAATATGATTAATGTTTGCTAAGTACCAGGGTTGAACAAAAGGTTGAATAGCTGTTCTTGACACCCCAGTTTTCCTGGTTTTCTGGAATCACCTCCCCCTTCAAACAATCCCTGGTTGCTGCAGCACTTTGGAAATGAATAACTCATCTTAAGTGAGGCCATCAGTCAGAAGATATTAGTCAGAAAATTTGCACTGCATGGGCTTAGGCAATAATCAAGGGTGCAGGTTTGACTCATTTTGGCCCCGAGTCCACAGGCCCTGTCTCCACTCCCTATAAGGCATCTCTGCCTAATAGCCGAACACCCGATACCATTCACCAGGGCTGCTGCCACTCAGGGAGCTGGAACTGAAAGACACTTGAGAATCAGAAGAGAGAAATGCGGTTCCTGGCTCGGGGCCTAGGGCCCATTTGGGACACTACGCTCTTGGTCTAAGCCAGTTGGTTTCAGTCCTACCTGAGTAAGCGTACTTACTCCGCATTCCCCCTCACTGGAACCTGTGGCTTTGAACTCATTTTCTGAAGAGAGGCTGGGTTCCCTGTGTTGGGCCAGGCCCCAAAGCCACAATAGCCAGATAGGAAAGACAGACATGACTAGGGTATTGGTGAGGTAGGCAGAAATAGTCTTTACTAGGGGTGAAAAGACAAACAGGTGGTTAGAAAGCAGTTAGCCTACTGCTGCTGTTTCTTAACATCTGGACTGGATTGGAGCATGTTGTGAAAAATCCACCCCCTGCTTTTCAAGAGGGGGTGTTTGGGGGTGTGGCCTCAGGGCCTTGCGTCTGTGAAGACATGACTGTGTCTGCAGTCCTCTATCACCCTCCTGCCGTAAAATGGTATTTTCTGTCCTCAGAGGGAGTTCTATATACTTACTCTCTTTGGATCCTCACAGAAACCTTAGAGGTAGGCAAGGTATTTATCTCATTTTACAGATGAGGAAACAGAGACTCAAAGGGGTTTAGTGACTTGACCCAGATCACACAGCTAGGCAGGATCTGAACTCAGGTCTCCTGGACTACAGATCCACCTCACTACCTAGCTGTCTCTTAGAGCAGTTATCTAGAGGTCAGATCTCCAGATTCCAAGTCCAATGTTCTTCGACCATGAGGTTTAATCTCTGACCAAGACCCCCTCAGAGCTCAGCTCCCCTTATTGGAGGCCAGGAAGAGGTGGGAACGGGGGTGAAGGAGTGTAAGTGTAGTTTGTGGGTGTCCAGTCCTTACAGGGAAGAATTGAAGAAGGTGTGGGCAGTGGTGGATGGGGGGCAGGTGATAACCAGACTTCAAGCACAGCAGCTTCCTGCAGGGGTTGTCTTTTGAATCTGGTGACTTTCATTTCCTTTCCTGCAAAACTGAGCAGTCACGTTCCAGTTGTGGGTGACTACCGTGTGCCGTAGTGGAATGGTCTGAAATTTGGAATCACAGAACCTACATTTGATCTCCAATTCTGTTGCTTACAAACTGGGGATCTGGGGCAAGTTGTCACTTCTTTGGACCTCAGTTTCCCTATTTGTAAAATGAGGGGGTTGGACTAGAAAACTTCTAAGACCCCTTCCAGCTTTAACTTTATGATACCAGGATGGTCAGGTCTTTTTCATCTTATTTCCTTACATTTATCAGCAAAATCAAATGGTTAAACAAACCAAATAAGGGATGCTAATATATAAACCCGCAAATGATCCACATTTTCTTCAGAGGAAAATAAAATTGAGAAATAAATAGCAATAAGTTAAAGTCAGGCAATTTTTTTGTTTTGTTTTGTTTATCAAGCTCCCACCCTCTGGGTCCCTGGAAATATAAGGATGAGACTCAATGATGCAATCAATAGCTGTCCACCTTCCCATGGCCTCCATCCTTCCCTCCCCTCTGATTGAAGAGCTGAGCCCTGAGCTCCTCTCTCAGCTTTTCCTTTATAGCCAATGAAGCCTGGACTTTGCCAGTCCACTTTCCATCTACAGCCTTACTTGGTTTTGACTACATGGCATAAGATACCTCTGCTCTGTGTATGTACACTCTGAGGTCCCATCTCTGTCTGCTCCTTTACTTCCCAGTGTCCTTTGGTGCGTTATCTTCTCTCATTAGATTGCATGGCACATAACAGGTACTTAATCAATGTTTATTCAACTGGAAATACCAGTAATGGACACAACTTGTAAACAAATATAAATTCAATTGTGTAGGAGTGGAAAAGAGGGACAAAGCAGCTGGAAGGGTGGGGTGGAAATATGGGAAGGAAACTTGGAGGAGGCATCAGCTGATCTGGACCCTAAGGGGAGGATTCTGGAAGACAGTCAGATTTAGCCTGTGTAGTCCAACCTCTTCCTTTTACAGATCAGGAAACTGAGGCTCAGGGAGACCATGATGCATTCAAAGTCACATAGGTAGTAAGCATCAGAAGCAGAATTGGAACCCAGGTCCTCTGACTTTAAAGCCTGGGTGTGATTTCTCTCTCACTCTGCATCCCTGTGTGGATGAATGGAAATCTGAGAGTCCCTGACAGAACTAGAGAGTCCCGAATGCCATAAGGGAAGAAATATAATATGACAAAAACTCAGGAAAGGTAGATTGGAGCCAGATTGTGAGGGGAATCCCACATAAGGAGCTGCTTATTTGCCTCATCTGTTCATAGAAGCCCCAGAATTTAAGAATATCTCCAAGGAAACCGTGTTAATGGACACCATGCATTTTTTTAAATCTATAAGGCAAAGAAAATAGAGCAAGTAGGATGAAAATTTGATTTCAAAGTAAAATGATAATATCTGCTTGTAATTATTTGTATTTAAAATGCAGATAGAAGGGATTATAGAAAAATTATTTTTTTAAATTTGCTATTCCCTCCTTCAGCCATATGTGGAGAGAATAGCTTCACTTTTCCCCTCTCTCCTTCTCCCTTTTCTCCTCCATTGAACAAGATTTTTCTTAATCTCTTTTATGAGTTATAGCCTGCCCTGTTCCATTTCTCCCTTTCTCCTTCCACTATTTTTCTCCCTCACCCTTTAATTTTAATTTTTATTTTTTTTGTGTGGATATCATCTCTTCTGATTCAACACACCTTGTACTCTCTGTCTATATATGTGTATGTGTGTGTGTATGTATACAATCTCTCCATTTACCCAAATACTGAGAAAAAATTCAAGAGTTATAAATACTTTCTTTTCATGTAGTAATGTAAACAGTTCAGCTTTAGAGAGTCTTTTATGATTTTTCTTTCCTGTTTACCTTTTCATGCTTCTCTTGGTTCTTGTATTGTAAAGTCAAATTTTCTATACAGATCTGATCTTTTCCTCAATATGAATGATTGAAAGTCCTCTATATCATTGAATGACCATTTATTCCCTCGAAGTATTATACTCAGATTTGCTGGATAGGTGATTCTTGGTTTCAATCCCAGTTCTTTTGACCTCTGGAATATCCCATTCCAAGCCCTTCAGTCCCTTAATGTTGAAGCTGCCAGATGCTGTGTTATCCTGATTATATTTCCACAGTACTCAAATTTTTTCTTTCTAGCCGCTTGGAGTATTTTCTCCTTGATCTGGGAACTCTGAAATTTGACCACAATATTCCTAGGAGTTTCTCTGTTTAGGTCTCTTTCTGGAGGTGATCAGTGGATTTTTTCAATATTTATTTTGCCCTCTGTTTCAAGAATATCAGGGCAATTTTTCTTGATAACTTCATGGAAGATAATGTCTAAGCTCTTTTTTTTTGATCATGACTTTCAGGTAGTCCCATAATTTTTAAATTGTTTCTCCTGGTTCTATTTTCCAGGTTAGTTGTTTTTCCAATGAGATGTTTCACATTATCTTCTATTTTTTCAAACTTTTGGTTTTGTTTTCTAACTACTTGGTTTATCTCATAATCATTCATTTCCCTGAACTCAGTTCTCTCTTTCAACGAATTATTTGTTTAATGAGCTTTTGACCTTCTTCCTTTGGCTAGTTCTGCTCTTTAAAGCCTCCTTCTCCTCATTGGCTTTTTGGACCTCTTTTTCCAATTGAGTTAGCCTCAGCATTTTTTTGTTTCTCCTTTAGTAAGCTGCTAACCCATTTTTCAAGCTCTTCTATTGCCTGAGCCTAGTTTAAATTCCCTTTGGAGGCCCTGGAGGCAGGGGCCTTGACTTCCTGTGACAGTATGCCTTGTTCTTCCTCATCTGAAAGGATCGGGGGAGATACCTGTTCCTCAAGAAAGTCTATGGTCTTATCTTTTCCCCCCTTTTTTGGGCATTTTCTCAGCCAGTCACTTGACTTCTGAGATTCCTCTTCACAACCACCTTGCTTCCAGTTCCCCCAAGCCAGCACTGGGGGCTGAGATTCAGATGAGCTACTCCAAATCCTCAGGGGCTTTAAGCTGTGGCAGGTCCATTATTCAGTGTGAGATTAAGATCAGCTGCTCAGATGGGGGCAGGGCCACCACACAGGGTTCAGTTTCCTCAGGGGCTTTATGATGAGACCTTCAACAATAGATGCAGGCTACTGCCTGCTTTGGGAGCACACATCCCATTCCCCCACCCCCATCAGCTACTTCCTCCACTGCTGCCACCTGAGGAGGCCTGAGTTATGGGGACACCCTGCTCCCTTCTTGGTCAGCCAAAAAAACCCTCTCACTGACCTTTAGCACCTGTGGGTTGAGGGAGCTAAGCTGCCACTGGAGATTATGTCCCAGAAATCTGCTCAGTTCTGCTCCTCTTGGTGCTGTATGGCCAAAACTAGGCTGGGCTCTGCTCCATGTCTGGTGCAATAGACCTTTCCCATTGGTCTTTCAGGTCACTCTGGGCTAGAAATCTCCTCTATTTCATTGTTCTGTGACTTCTACTGCTCTAGAATTTGTTGTGAGTTCTTCTGTACAGGTATTTTATGGGCTGTGGGGTAAGAGCTAGTGTATGTGTGTCTTTCTGCTCCACCATCTTGGCTCTGCCCCTCCTCTCTTACTTTTAAATTCATTAAATAACATTTATCATGCTACAAAGGAAATAATTATATTGAAATAGAATTATCGGAATATTTTGTAAAAGCATATTGACTGACCCCAGGTTGAGAACACTTACTCTGGGCCTATGATGTCAAATTCAATGAAATGGGGTCTGCTGAACCTTATATAATGATCCCTAAAGGCCACATACTGATTTAGAAAATATATATTAATATTATGTATGTTCTACTGTGATTTTATTTATTTTGTTAAATATTTCTCAATGACATTTTAATCGGGTTAGGGCCAAATGTGTGGGTGCTGTGGGCCACATGCAGCCCAGCATGGTGGATTTAACACCTCTGATCCAGCCCATCCCTTCTGCTGACAGATGGGCATCATTCATCTTCTGGAGTCGTGAGAGGTCATTGCAGTCCTGACCTGGTGCAGTTCTTTCACAGCAGTGTACTTGGTTTCCGTGGCATTCTTCTGGTTCTGTTCATTTCATTCTGCCTCTGTTCATTGAAATCTGCACGTTCTTGGGAACTGTGGTCCCCTTTTCATACATTATGCTGGATGTGTATACATACATGTATTTTCTTTTCTCTTCTCATCTCTTGAGAATATCCAGGATAGTGATTTGTATGTCATGTGTGGTTTGTAAATTTTTTCTCACCTCCTGCCACAGAGATGGGTGATGAATTTAAAATAAAGACACATTTTCAGGCATAGCCAGTATGAGAATTTGTTTAGCTGGATATCATACATAGGATAAAGATTTTGTTTCTGTTTTTTTGTTCCAGTGAAGGAGGAAAGTGGAGAGGCACAGATTATAAATTCATGTAAAAATAAATAAAGAGATTTTAGGGAGAAAAAGCATTTTGATTGATTTTTCAGGAAAAGATCCAGACAGGAGGTTTGTCTTGAGAGTTTCCAACTCCCTATGCCTTCAGCACTCGAAATCTCTGGGGGCCAGATCCTGAGGCCTATAGGAAGGGGGCTTGTTCATTTCCTTTATTTTCTCCTCTCTAGGGAGGGTGTGTACCATGCCTGCTTCCCTGGGTCTCTAGAAACATGGTCCATCATTTTAGC
This sequence comes from Potorous gilbertii, assembly GCA_028658325.1. Taxonomy (NCBI): domain Eukaryota; kingdom Metazoa; phylum Chordata; class Mammalia; order Diprotodontia; family Potoroidae; genus Potorous; species Potorous gilbertii. Next base: position 129,819,424 of record CM053769.1, read on the forward strand.
AGCCAGCAAAACCTTAGGTGTAAGTTTGATGGAAAGGCCAAAGGGCAGTTTTCCTATTGGAGATATTGATGTTGTTTTTACAGGTTCTCTGGATAGACTGGGGCCATTTCTCACAGCCTCTGCAGCTAGAGAGCAGAGGCTGTGGCCCATAACTGCTCCTTCAAGCAGAAAAGAGATGCTAAGAATGTAGGAGTTCCTTTCTTGGGCCCGGTGCAAGAATGTAGGACTTCCTCTCTTGGGACTGAGGGCAAAGAAACTCTCTCCTGACTTCCTGATTGATGCAGCTGATTTCTACCCTTGAAAGATATTTCAGAGGTACCTTAAGAAAAGCCATGGAAACCTTCAGGGATGCATTTGGGGATATACTTTCATCCACAAATGTTCCCTGGCTTCTTAATGATTCATCCATCGGACATTGAGTCTGACACCCTGCCCATACATCAGAGCCCTCTCCTTTGGGGGAACAGGATAGACTCTGGATCATCACTGGGAGAAGATTCCCACCATGCTTTCCCTAAGGCCTGTGGGTCTGAAATAGCTGCAGCATCTGCTCCGGGGAGCCATGGTATGCAGCTGATGCTAGGGACGGTCTGAGTGGAGGAAGTTTGGCATAGCCAGGAGTCTCTTCCTGGTCCCTTTGGGTTGAGAAAACACATCTTAGCTTCAAAAACTTAAGAGGGAAAAAGGTAAGATAGCCAGGTGCAAATCCCAGAGAGAGAAAGTTGACAGCACCCAAGCAGGTGACTGTGGAATGGGGGTTCTTTTGCAGATTCCTAACGTTGCCCCTCACCCCCACCTTCCTAATCCCAGGCCTATGTAGCAACAGAATTCCACTTGAACTTGCCTCAGTCATAGAAATGTCTGTCTAGACATGTTAAGACCAAAGACATGTCTTTGTTTTTTTCTGAATTCATTCATTTAGACAGAAGAACTGTTTTCTTAACCTCATCTGCCACTAATTATATGAACTTGGGAATCATTCCTTCTCTCTGGGTCTCAGTTGCCTTGTCTCTGAAATTAAGAATTTGGACTGGATTCAATTTGATCAGCATTTATTAACTGCCTATTGTATACTAACCCCTGGGGAGCCTAAAAGAGATACAAAGCAGACCCTGTCCTCAAGAAGCTGGGAATCTCATAGACTATCTCTTTTTGATGCAACATCCTGTGGTTCTGGAATTCCAAGTGTTTTGTTGAATGCTTAACTATGGATGTGGTGGTCTCCTAGATTTGGGGTGACCTCCCCCCCATCATTTGCCTTTTATTTATTTTGTATTTTATGTGGCATATATTTATATTAATATATTATATATTATTTTGTTTATATGGGCATCTCATCCCTCCTGATGGAAGCAGCTAGGTGGGGGGCAGTGGAGAGAGTTCCAGACTTGGATAGCCCTGAGTTCGAATCTTGTTTTGGACACTTAAGAGCTGTGTGACCCTAGGTGAGGCTCAGTTTCCTCATCTGTAAAGTGAACACAATAATTAATACCTTTCTCACAAGGCTGTGGTGAGCATCAGAGGATGTAAAATGGACTTTGTGAGCCTTAAAGCACCAGCGATTATTTATACTCATGTAAGTCAGTGTGGGATTAAATGCTTATCTGAAGACTCTAGACAGAAGGTGCCCATAGTCCAAAGAAGGGGGAAACAGGAGGAAGTCGGGATTTCAGACTCAACAGAGGGGATGTAGGCTGAGCAGGGTATATGCTGGGTTTCTGAGAGAAGCTGTACTGGGATGGGGAGTGTGAGGAGGACAGAGGGGGTGCTGGGAGTTGACGAGAGAGGAGGTCATAGGATGTCCAGTATTGTTTTTACTACATTGGCTCCTGTGGAAGCCAAGCAGAGTTTGAATTTAAGCCTATAATTAATAGGGAGCTGGTGAGTGGGTTCTAGGTAACCCCCTGGCATAAGGCTTCGGTATAATCAGTCAGACTTCCTTCCTCTTCAGGTCCGGAGGCATCTTCCCCTTTGAGAAGGAGAGAGGAAGGGCCTGATCAGAAATGGGAAGGAACTGGCAGGACCCCAACATGCAAGGGGAAGGAAAACTAAGCTGAGGGGTTCATCTTCCAGCCTGACTCTGGACTAGCAGAAGGTCTTTGGGATTAGCCTGGGCTGGCTGGGCCTGGAAGGAAGAGGAACCAAGTCACAGAAGTCACTGTGCTCTGAGCGTAGAAAGGCTGGGCCGTGTTCTCTAGCTAGCCATTGCCAGCCTGGCTCTGGCCTGCCCTCCTGGTACACATGTAACAGGGTTCCTATGCCTGCGCCTCCAGGCCTCTGGCCCCCAGCCCCCAGCCTCCAGCCTTGCTCGAAAGATTTTTGTTGAGTAGGGCTGGGTAATTTTTGTGTGTGTTGGTAGTTTTAATAGCATAATCACAGGGGGTATTTTTAGTCTACCTCTAAGGGACAGGGCTGGTTTTTGGGAGACTGGCTGTTTACCAGCCTTCGATCTCCAAGCTATTTTTCTCCTTAAGTAAATACAGCCCCAGGCTCCTCCAGGCCTCTCCTGTCCCCCTGCCCCCAGGGCTTAGGCTAAAGAGGGCCGTGGGCCCCACAGCTGCCTCTTGTGGTTGCTTTTTTAAGAGAGTTGGCTGGCTAAAAATGGGCCCAGGGTGTTGGCTTCTGGAGGCCCTGGGGAAAGGCAGCACCCCACAGGGAGGAAGGTTGGGCCTGGACGCACATCTGGGGCGGACTGTTACTCGTTCTCCGTATTCCGGGTATTGTTTCCTGGAGACGTGATCCCACCACTGGGCCTGTGATAGCTGGGATATGGGTTAGGGCGGAGGGGTGGGGGTGTTCCTTGGCACCCACCCCTCACTCCCCCTGAAGTCTGCTCCTGCTGGCAGCTCTCCTTGGTGCTCTCCAGGCCCCAGCCTGCCTTGGCTGGTGTAGGGCAGCATCAAGATGTGTTTCCCCGAGAAGTCCTTCCCTCCTCCCCCTTTCACCCCCATCCCGTGCTGCTCCCTCCCCTTTCCCCTCTTTTGTTTAGAAGTTGCCGCTGTTGGATCAACTTCTCAAATTAACCTTCTGAAAAAAAATAAAGCCCTGCTATGTAAACAAATTCCTTCTGCCTGGGCTGGAGGTACCAAAGGAATGTGATTGTGGCCCGACTCCTCTGCCGCTTATGTCAGGCCATGCAAAGGGCTGTGTCTATGCAGGTCTCCCTGGCCATGGTTTCTCCCTCCTTCTCTCCCTCTCCATCAGTTTCCTCAGTCTGACTGGCTGGTGAGTTCAAAAGGGGCCTGAAAGGTAACCCAGTTGGCATCCCTTAATTTACGATGAGGAAGCTAAGAAACTGAGGGGCTCAGGCTCCTACAGCTAGTAATTGTCTGAGGCAAGATCTGCATCCAAGTCCACCTAATTTCTAGTTCACTACCCAGTATGCTACCTCTGTGGCCAGGAAGAAAGAAATGCTTTAAAGGGTTTGGGTGGGCCCTTGGGTGGGGGGGAGGGCGTTCGGAAACGTTTGTGAGCCCTCCCTGCCTAGAGTTGGGAAGACATCTTCCTGAATTCGAATCCAGCCTCAGACACTTACTAGCTGTGTGACCCGGGGAAGTCACTTGACAATGTTGACCTCAGTTTCCTCCTCTGTAAAATGAGCTGAAGAAGGAAATGGAAAACTACTCGAGTATTTCTTCCCAAAAAACCTCAAATGGGGTCACAAAGAGTCAGAGAAGACTGAAAAATGACTGAACAACAGCTTTTCACCACACCTCCCCCACTTTCTCTCCCCAAGCCCATACACAAATTGGCCAAGACCTCATGGCCCACACTACACCATGGTTTCTGAACGTCACCTATATTCCACTTTTTAGACCCCCTTGTGATTTTGTCACCTGTCAATGTGGAGCGGAGCTGAAGTCTCGTCTTCTGGGTGAAGGGTCACTCCAGACTCCATCAAACTCCCCCCTTTCCCCCAGTTCCTCCTGCCTGAAAACACTTAGTAGCTGCATTACTCATTTGGCAGTTATGGTCTGCCTTGTTATTTAACTAAGTGTTTCTTTGTAGGATCTTAAAACATAGAATGTAAGAGCTGGAATGGATCTTAGGAAATAGAATGTGAGAGCTGGAAGGGAATTTTGACCACAGAATGTTAGAACGTAGGCCTGGGAGTTGCAAGGGATCCAGCCAGTTAGAATTGGGACAAACAGAGACTCGCCAAGCCTGAAGAGCTCATCTGGATCAGCCCCCCTCATTGAAGAGTGAAAGATGCTGAACCCCAGAGAGAGAAAGCTTCTCACCCAGGGATGCCCAGCTGGGAAGTGTGGAAGCCTGCCTCTGACCTCCCCTCCTCCAAGACTTCAAAGACAAGGAATCTATCTTCCTTTGGTATCCTACACAATGCTAGGCACAGAAATGGATGCAAGGCCAAGCAGGTGCTCACTAAAAATTTGTCAGCTGGAATTGGGTTAAACTTTTCTCTGCCCCTCCTTTTGCCCTCAATACTGGATACTATTGCTTTGACTTCTTCGGTTTTTGTTGTTTTTTTGTTGTTGTTTTTGGCGAGGCAATTGGCGTTAAGTGACTTGGCCAGGGTCACCCAGCTAGCAAGTATCAAGCATCTGGGTCTGAGGTCACATTTGAACTCAGATCCCCAGTGCTCTATCCACTGTACCACCTAGCTTCCCCTCCTTTTTTTGTTTTCTGAAGCATATGCTTGTATTATAGTAGAAAGACCTCTCTGGCCAGGGATTAATTCCTGATTGCCATTGAGAAGCTGAGTGCTCTTGGGAAAGTCATTCCATTGCTTCAAGCCTTAGTTTATTCATCTATAAAATGGGGTAAATAATACTATAGACAGTGAGGAAAGTGCAGTAAATTGAAAAGTACTTTAGAAATGTTAGTTTTATTGTGACCATCACTACAGCTGTGTGAATGATAGGTCCTTACTGCTTTCTTGATGGTCCATTCAACACCCACTTGTCCCAACAGTGTATATTTCTTCTTTTGGGGGGGAGTATATTAAAAAAAAGAAACTTCCAACAGAAGTATCTGACTGGTTGTTTTTCTCTTGAACTCATCTGCGTGTTTTTTTCCAGTTTATATTTTTATTATAGGATTTTAGCCAGGACCAGTCACTGACTAATTCTATGGGAGTAAACTGCTCTCCAGTAATGTGTTTCCACAAGGGCCTGGGAGAATGTATGCCCAGGGAGGGGTCAGTGCTCTGCTTGGAGCTGAGAACTGAGGATCCAGACAATGAAGGAGTTTACAATTTCTAGAATCCCACTCGGAGATTGTGTGATATCTCTATCTGCTTTTGCAGGCTTTATCTGTGTCCACAGACCCCTGGGAGGATCAGGAAAGATGGAGAGGGTAAATAGTGGCTAACTGATGTGACTCAGGCAGAGCAGTGACAGGGACAGTGTGTGTGTGTGTGTGTGTGTGTGTGTGTGTGTGTGTGTGTGTGTGTATCTGTCTGTCCCTGATGTGTGTTTAGGGCAGAAGGGGTTGGAGGAGTAGAAAGGAGAAGGCCAGGACCAGGTTGATTCTTTACAGATGGAAGGAAGTTCTAGGAGTTCTCATGGTTTGGCCACATCACTTGTGCCAAGAGCAGACAGTTATGGAACCCCCTGGGTAGTCTGCCTAGTCCTAGATACCTGAGTAGGGTGGAATGAGTGAAGAGATGTATCAGACATGGCCCCTGTCCTCCATGGACTCCCCACTCTAGCTGGAGAAGGGAAATAAAAGCTTAAAATAGGTGACAGTAGTGAAACTCCAGGTCAAGGGGCAGGAGACCTGGATCCTAGTCTGGTTCTGTCACATTCTGAGTAACCTCAGACAATTCCGTTAAGTTCAAATGTGTGTTCGTCCTTCGTTGCTGAAAAAGACCATGCCATCAGAGAAATGATAACATGACTTGCACTTGACTTTGTTTTGAGTGGCAGGGCTGGGCAGGCCACCAGTCTCACTTCTCCTCCAAAGTCACCTGAATCTAGTGACCCAGATATTCATCAGGATGACTGGAGATGACCCAGGGTGAGGCAATTGGGGTTAAGTGACTTGCCCAAGGTCACACAGCTAATGAGTGTCTAGTTTCTGAGGTGAGATTTGAACTCAGGTCCTCCTGACTTCTGCACTGGTGCTCTATCCACTGCACTACCTAACTGTCCTCTTAGGCTCAAATAAATATTCCTAAAGTACCTAGTACATGCAAAGCACTGGAGACAAGACAGACCCTGCCCTTAATGTTCCTATGGAGGCCTTTTTCTCCCTGTATGGAAAAGGAGAGTGTTGGACTAAATACTCTAAGGCTGCTTCTACTTCTAACCCATCTAGCTTAGGCATTTTGTGTCCTAAGGCAGGTGTCCTCCACCTGGAGTTAAACAGAACCATGGATCTGTGAACTTTGATGGAGAAAAAATTATATTTTTATTTTCAATGACACCTACCTGTAATTTAGTATTTCCTTAAATTATTAGAAAAATATGTATATATACTCAGAGTCTACAGGAAAATAGATGGGAGAAGGGGGTGTGATAGAAAGGAGTGCAAATTGGGGAAAGGAGTGTTTGGGGTACATACTGCTCTGGGGTGGGGGAGGGGAGAGATGGAGAGAAAATTTGGAGTTCAAAGTCTTATGGAAGTAAATATTGAAAATTGGAAATAAATAAATTATATATATATATATATATATATATAATTATATATAATATATATATATATATGTAATATACTGAGGGTGGATCCAGAGGCTTCACCAGACTGCCAAAAGGATCCAAGACACAAAAAGGGTGAAGAACCCCTGCCCTAAGGTCTTTTCTGACATTAATATTATGTGTCCTAGGATCTCATCTGGTTAGTACTCTCAGAAAATCTCCTGATCTGGTCATCCTCCTCCTTTTTCTCCTTCTCCTTCCTCTCTTTCCCCATCCCTTTTCTTCCTTTTCTTTCTTTTTCTCCCTTTCCTTTTTTTCCTCCTCCTTCTCCAGCTCTGATCAGTCGGGACTTACATGATTAAGATTTACCAAGGACCCACTGTGGCTCAGGAACTTGGGGAAAGCTCTGGTTCCTGGATAAGGAGCTCGTTCTGAATCATCCCAGGCAGGGGTAGAACTGGTGGCCATTGGCGGATGACTCAGAGGATAAAGGTCTAGGCTGAATGGGAGCACATGGCAGAATGAGATGCTGCTGTCAGTGGGTAGGAAGTTTGCATGAATATTCCAGGCTACGTGAGGAAGGAAGTATTCCTTCTCATTGAGGTTTGCAGTGGCCCAAGATGTGGGTGGAAACTATTCATTCAAAAAAACTCTTATTCAGTACCTGCTTTGTACAGAGCATTGTGGGGGAGGGAGCATGACCCAATGCAGAACCTACGGAGAAGAAACTGTTCCAGAATCTTTACAAATATCTCATTTAATAATAGCTGACATTTATTTATGGAGCATTGTGGGTCAGGCATTAGAAAGGACTAAGCGCTTTGCAGTTATTTTCTCATGTAAGCCTCATAACAACTCACCTCAAAATTCATTTTTAAAAAGTTTATGAATTTATCGAGTATTTTAAAAAATGAACATTTCCATTTACAATGAGCAAAAAGAGGGTTACAAAATTGTAAATTATTGTTATGCATAGTCTATTTTTAAAGGTCTGTTATTAAATTTAACATGGCAATAGTGAAGCTGTCCTCCTTGTCTCCGTCCCCTTTTAAACTCCTTTGTGCTCCCTTCCGTGTATTTTTTTTTAAAACATTGCATTAATACTTTTCTTTTCTTTCTTTTTTTGGGGGGGGGATATCTCCATTATTATTCACTCATCTCCTTCCCCCAGTTCTCACCCTTGTCCTCAATGGAAACCCTCCCTTGTTTAAAGTACTTTATTGTAAAGCAAATCAAACAAGTCAAGATGTTGGCCATGTTGGAGTGTGTGTGTGTGTCCTGTCTGCATCTTTATTTCATCACCTCTCTGCCAAGAAGAGGCTTGCAGGCTTTGACACTGATCCTTGGAAGTCATGACTCATTCCTGCATTGATCAAGCTTCTAAAGTCTTTCAAAAGTTGTTTCCTTTTTCATTGTTGTGGTCACTTTGTAAATTGTTCTCTCTGTTCTGTTCGATTCATCTTGCATCTGTTCATAAACATTTTCCTAGGCATAAGCCTTGACTCAAAGGATGGTTGATAGAGTATCTTCATCAGTGAGCAAATGGCCCTTTGAGCTAGGGGTCACCTAGGTTTCTCTGAATTCATCCTATTTATCATTTCTTTTGGTTCGATAATATTCTACCCCATTCACATATCATAGTTTGTTCAATCCCCAATTGATAAGTCCTCATTTTGTTTCCAGTTCAGCAACAAAAAGTGCTGTTAAAAATGATTTTGTCCGTATGGTCCCTTCCTCTCTTTCTTTGATATATCCTAATACTGGCATTAAAGGTCAAAAAACATGTACAGTTTAGTGACTTGTTGAGTATGGTTCCAAATTTCCAATATACAACCTCTCTGCCACTGGACATTTTCATCTTTTGTTGTCTTTGCTAATCTGATGGGTGTGAGATGGAATCCCAAAGTTATTTGGTTTCTTTTTCTTTTATTATTAATTATTTGGAGTATTATTCATATAGTTATTGGTAGTTTGCATTCTTTCATTACCTTTGGACTATTTCTTTATTGTGAGAATGGCTCTGGAGCTTATACTTTTAAAAAGTCAATTCTCTAAGTTATCTTGAATAGATGACTTTATCAGAGAAGTTTGCTGCAAATGTTTTTCCCAGTTGTTCTTCCCTTGTTTAGTTAAGAATTCTCCCCTAAGCCTTAGATGCGAAACATATCTCCTTCTCTTCTCCTCTAATTTGCTAATGATATGACCTCATAGTTAGGTCATATGTCCATTTAGAACTTATTGTGGTATATGGTGTAAAATGCTGTTCTAAACTTAATTTCTGCCAAAATGCTCTCTAGGTTTCCCAGCAGTTGTTGAACAAGGAATCTTTGTATCAGTAGTTGGTGTCCTTGGGTTTATGAAACAGTATGGTGCAATGTTCTATTGTTCCTGGGTATTATTTATCTATTCTGTTCCACCCATCAATTTTTCTATTTTTTTTAAACCAATACTAAATAGTTTGATGATTTTGGCTTTGTGGTATAGTTTGAGATCTTGTCTTCCTAAGTACGCCCTCTTTACTCCTACTTTCCCCCCCCACTGCTTCCTTAGGGATTTTTGACCTTTTATTTCTCCAAATGAATTATGGTATTACTTTGTCTTATTATATAAATTAATCCCTTGGGAGTTTCGATTGATGTGGCAAGAAATCTCTAAATTAATTTAGGTAATGTGATAATTTTTATTGTCTTGGCATGGCCCAATCATGAGCAATTAGTATCTTTAATTATTTAATCTAGTGATGTAATACTGTAACAATAATGTAATATTCAGACAACACATTATATTAATAGGGAAGCTAAGTGGCTTTAGTGGATAGAGACCTGAGTCTGGAGTCAGGAAGACCTGAGTTCAAATCTAGCCTCAGACACTTACTAGCTGTGTGAACCTGGGCAAGTCACTTAATCCAGTTGACCTCAGTTTCTCCATCTATAAAATGAGCTAGAGAAGAAAATGACAAATCACGCCAGTATCTTTGCCAAGAAAACCCCAAATTAGTCAGACATGACTAATCAATTTGACAACAATAAAAACAAATTATATTAATATTATATTAATGGCACATTATTATATTAATATAATTGATTCTAATACTGTATTATATCACTACAACTTCATTGTTATTATACTAATGTATAGTATAATAGTAGAATATGTAATGTGATAGTAGCATAATAATGCATTCTATTAATTATATTAATATGACAGGGTATCATAGTAACAATTGTGTAGCATTAAGGAAGATAGACTTTAAAACTCATCCCTGATATTTGCTTGTTGTGTGACCCTGAACAATCATTTTCTCTCTCATCCAGAGTTTTCTCATCTGTAAAATGGGAGCAGTAGTATCCATCCTAGCTTTCTCACAGGGGTGCTACATATACATAACACAAGCACCTCAAGGGCAGGGATGATGTCATTTTTCAATCTTTACCTCTGCCCTTCATAAGAATTTGCTAAATGTTTGGTGAATGAAGCAGAGGACCTGAGTTCAAATTCCAGCTCTTTTGCTCTTTACCTTGGGCATTTGAGCATGTTACGTACTAAATTCACTTCGAGTTGATTTAGCTCTTAGCTTTTGGAGGGCCCTCCTACCTCTAAATTACATGAAAAAGGTATATGGAAGAAAAGAACTGGTCAGAGAGAAGGCAGAAGGGTAGGGAAGGCAGAGCATACTGAATTTGGGGAACAGATAATGCACCTACTATGGATGGACAATAGTGCTAGGTCCTCGGGACACAAAAACATGGTAAAAAATAGTCTTTGCACCAAGGAACATGTATTAAACTGAGGCAATACCTAATCTATACAGATAATTAAATACAAAGTCATTTGGGAAAGAGTATGAACACTTACCAGGGTTCAGGAAATGCAGAGGGTAATTTATTTGAGCCTTAAAAGAAACTATGTGTTCTAAGAAGTAGAAGTGAAGACAGTGAGTCTTCCTGGAATTGTACATCTCCTTCCTTTGCAAAGATGTTCAGAGAATAGTAAATAGGTCAGTTGAGTTGAGAGTAATTTTTTTTTTGTAAATTTTGTATTCATTTTAAACTTAAATACAAAATGAAAAAATAAAAAAGACATTTCCATGTACACAGTAGGACATAAGAGAGAATTCAATAGAAAATAATAAATTTCCATTTCAAGAAAACCTATAAAATAAATGCTACAGATTGTTTTCAAAGCTATCCAGTTTTTCTGTGCATCCTTCTAGGTTTCCTTGTGTTCTCTGCTGTATATTTTTTCTTTATTTTTTTTCTCCCTCCTTCCCCTCCATTCTCACAGACTACAATTAAATGTGGATATATATATATATATATACTTATACATAAATATCTATAAACATGTACATATACACTCATGCACATATATGTAAGACCATACTATGCATACTTCCATTTGTCATGCTGTTTCTCTGGAGGTGGAGAGCATCTTCCTTCAGAGGTACAAGTCTTCATGTTTTTCTCAATCAACCACCTCATCATTTCCTATCCCACAGCAATATTCCAACCCAACCATATCCTGTCTGAGAGGTCATCTATGAAAATTTCCCCCCAGTTTTCTGCGTTCCTTCTATTCTTGCCTAGAAGTGACATAATTTTGAAACAAATCTGGAAAGGTCTGTTGGAGCCTGTCTGGGAGGGTCTTTCTACATTGAGTTGAGTTTGTATTTTGTCCTGGAGGGAATTAGGAAGCTATTGAAGATTATTAAGCAGAGGAATGACATGGTCAGACTTGTGTTTCAAAATTATTTTGCTAGCTATGTGTGAAAGTCAGTGGAGCAGTTAGGGAACTACATATGTGGAACCCAAATGCGGAGTTGTTGCTGTATACATCCTGCCTACTTCTATAATGAATGATTGCTTTCTTCTTATTCAGTGAGAAGGCTGTTCCTCATGGCACTTCTACATGACTTGAAGCTTGCAAAATATAGTCATTTTTCATTATCTTTTCCACGTTGAATCCTACATGTAATATCAGGATATTTTTACATATGAAAAACCCCTTGAAGCACAGAGAGGTTCAGCATGTTGCTGAGAGTCACGCAGACAGTCAGAAGAGTTGCTGTCCCTGAAGCTCTGGCTTTTGAAACTTGGCTAACTTGTGCAGGCAACAGTCGAGTTCTGTTGAGAATGGCTCTGGGTGTCAACCCACCCAGGCAAGGATCCTTGGTCTGGTCTGGTCTGAGTCACAGTTTGGTGCTACTGTGGGAGAGGAGGGAGCATGGGAGGTGGCAGGGCGGGAAATTTCCCAAGGCTGCTGGCTGGAAGGCAGCTTCCTCTGGAACAACCTCAGGGGCCTTCTCCTGGCTTGGGTCAAGAGGAAGAATACTGGGCAAATGTTCTCCCCAGCGATAGCCACACCAGTTAGAATTTGCTCCAGAGGCTGGCTTTCTTGGTTCAGAGGAACAGATGTCATGTAGAAACCATGTTGCAGATAGTGTCAGGGCTGGTAAGACCAGAGAGACGATACCATTCAACCCCCTCATTTTACAGATGTGGAGGCTGAGGCCAGAAGGTTAAGTGATTTGTGCCAGATGATGCCTGGATCTATTCCTATCCTAGCAGGCATCTATTACAGTTGTGTGTGTTGGGGGGGGGGGGTGTTTGTATTCCCAGCAGGGGGCCAGTTTCCATAATTGTATACCATATCTGTGTCAATTAAACTGCTAGGATCTGTATGCGTCTTAATAACTAATAGATCCAGGGTCACCTAAGACAGAACTTCTTAATCTTGTTTGTATGTCATGGATTGGGGAAGCTTTTGGACCCATCTTGCACAATCATATTTCTATATTCATGAAATACTTAGGATTCCAAAAAACACCAAAGGTCATTGAAAGTAAATATATATATATTTCTTGTCCAAGTTCCCCAAACACCTAAAAAAAAAATCTCTTCATGGACCCTGAAGGTGTCTGAGGAGCCCAGATTAAGAACCCCTGGTCTAAGATACTTCCTTAAATTACAGATGAGGAAACTGAGGGAAGGGAGGAGGGAAGGAAGGAAACTGAGGAGGGAAATGATTCATTTTCTTGTAATGCAGAGAGAATCAGTGTTACAGCTGAGATTTGGAAGTCCTCTTTCCTGACTGTCCAACTGGAGCTCTCTTATTTATTCAAATATTCTCCCCCTCCTCTTTGCCCTCTCCCTCCTGCAGAGATTGACATAACGTTAGCCTGGAGAGTTTGAACACTTACATAGACGAGCATAGTGGACATTTCCTCACTATTACTTGAGGCTGATAATTTGATAGTTCTATTGATAGAAATTTGGAACTGATTAAACACTAGCTACAGACTTCCAAGAACTTAATTCCTCAATAATTTCCCTTTCACCCTCCATTCATTCCTCTGTCTGACTCAATCAATCAATCAACAAGCAATTATGCTTATTTATGACTGAAATGACTGAACAATACATTTTCTGATTTAAAAAAATAAAAAATTTTATTGATATATTTCACTTTTACATAGTTTAATTTTTCCCTGAGTCTTTCCTTTTACCCTCTCCCAGAGATCCATCCCTTATAACAAATAATTTTTTAAAAAAGTAATTTATTTTAGTTCTCAACATTCACTTCCACAAGCTTTTAAATTTTAAAAATTCTCCACCTCCCTCCTCTTCCCCTTCCCCAAGATAGCATGCAATCTGATAAAAGATTTATATATAAATTGTTATTAAACATATTTTCACATTAGTCATATTGTAAAGAAAAATTAGAATGAATGGGAGGAAGCGTGAGAAAGAAAAAAGAAAGAGAACAAATAGTGCGCTTCAGTCGACACTCAGATTCCATAATTCTCTCTCTGGATGTGTATGGCATTTTCCCTGAACCCTGGGAGTTGTCTTAGATCCTGGCGTTGCTGAGAAGGGCTAAGTCTATCAAAATCAGTCATCGCAGACTGTGGCTGTTACTGTATACAGTGTTCTCCTTGTTCTGCTCACTTCACTCAGCATCTGTTCGTATAAGTCTTTCTAGGTTGTTCTGAAGTCTGTACAAATAATTTTTTTAAGAGAAAAAAGGGGAACAAAAGAAAATCAATTGGTACATTAGAAAAAGTCTGGCCACATATATATGCAATGTTCCACCCTCATGAGTCTCCTCCTCTCTTCGAAAAAGTTGAGTTTTAGAGGTAACCAGGGATTCTAAGAGTTGTGAGTGAGGTAGGAGAGCATTTGAGGTATGGGGTATGGCCAAGACAAAGACATGGAGATGAGAAGTAGAGTAAAATTGTTCAAGGAACAGGAAGCTGACCAGTATAGCTGTATATAGCATTCCTGAGGGGTGCAAAGTATAAAGAAGGGGTCATACTATGAAAAGCTTTAAATACCAGGGGATCCTGGAGGTGATAGGGAGCTAATGAAGTTTATAGAGTGAGAAGAGGGTAACACAGTCAGACCCGTGCTTTAGGAAAATCACTGGCAACTGAGTGCAGGATGGATTGGAGTCTGGTCTTGAGGCTATTGTGACAGATCAGAGGAGAGATGAAGAGGGTCTGACTAGGTGACTGGAGACAAAGGAACCTTTATGAGAGATATGAAGGTGAAAAGGGCAAGACTTGGCAATATATTGGATGTATGGGGCAAATGAGAGGGATCAGTCCAGGATGCCACTGAGGTGTCCAGCCAGGGTGATTTGGAGGATGGTAGTGTCTTTGACAGAAATAGAGATGTCTGCCAGAGTGGGTTTGAGGAGAAAGAGAATGTTTGTGTCTTAGATGTGCTGAGTTTGTGTTGTCCATGGGATAGCTAGTTGGAAATGTCCACTGGTCAAAGAGAAAGATGGGGGCTGGAGGTGTAGATTGGCAACCTTCTGCAGAGAGATGATAAATGAGCCAGTGGTAGTTGATGAGCTTTGGAAGAGTGATAATAGAGAAAGGAAAGAGAATGAGGCCTTGAGGGATAGACAGCCCACAGATATTGAGAATTAGAGGCAAGTTCTGAACAGAAGAATTCTGACTTTTCAGGTCCAGCAGACTTTGTCTTCTGCCTTTCCTATGGATCTTAACCCTTGGCATGCTCTCTCCAGCCCAACTTCCCTTTGGCCCTCATCCCCTAGCTCTGTCTATAGGCTCAGGAAACACATTCCTTACTCCTTGGATAAAGCTAATAATGGTGGTATTGGCAACTGTCACCTCCAGGCCATTTCAACTCTAGCTGGAAGGAAGAACATTATCTCCATTTCCCTTTGGGCTTTAACCCATTTACAAGGAGTGGGAGCTGAGGCTGACAGGACAGAATGGTCCTACTCTGATTAGTACTGCAGGTTTGGGGAGGGAAGGGAACAAGAATTTATTGAACACCGACTATGGTACCAAGAGCTTTACAAATACTCTCATTTAATTCTCACAACTATCTTGGGAGATAGGCGTTGCTATTATCCTCAGTTTATACTTGAAGCTTAGTATAGTACCTGGCACATATTAAGCATTTAATAAGTATTTATTGAACTGAATGGAAACTGAAATTGAAATATTTCTTGAACTGAATTGAAATCGACAGAGGTTAAGTGACTTGCCCAGGGTCACCCAGGTAGTAAATGTCTGAGGTCAAATTTGAACTCAGGTCTTCCTGACTCCAGGTTCATCTTTCTATCTGCAGTGCAGGCTAGCTGACTCGATAGATCAGGGGAGGGGTTTTGGCTGGAGATGGCAGAGCCCCACTCCCTCAGCACTGGAGAGTTTCTTCTCCCCAGAAAGGATGTGGAAAATTATAAAAGCGCATTTTTCTTCATGAATTTGTTGGGGATAGGTATTGTTGCTGGAAGAGAGAAGAGACTGAAGGCAGAGAAAAGGAAGCTGGGAGCCTTATAACCATCAATGGGATCCCATTTTTGCAGAGTCTAGTGGGCCCCATTATCATAGAGGAGGGTTTGCTGAGGATCCTCTCACAGAGGTTCAAGTGAGCTGCCTCCTCAATCCTGGACACCCCAGTGTGGGGGCTCAGTCCACTGGCAACCCTGGCCCCAGGGTCCCCCTGGGGACTCCGGCGGATGTCTGCTGCTCACTTTGCTGTTAGGAATTAGATTAGTTTTCCATAAAAACAGGATGTAGTGGGTGAGACAACCCTGGGCTGATCTCTTTTTCTTTTTTCTCTTTTTCCAAGAATTGAATGTATAGACCCATTGGCTTGCCAGGACCAGCCCAGTTTTCCCCCCTGGGTGTTGGGGGGAGGTGGTGTGGGAGGTTCCATTCTAAGTGGTCAGTCGGCTCCACTACTGACTTATGGCGTCATTAGGACGGATGTGGGAACAATAACTTCTTGTGCTAGGCCTGATGCTGCTGAGGAGCTCAAAGCACACTAGGGTCATCCCCGTTCCCTGGGAGATGGGGAGGAGGAGGGCGGAAAGAGTACCAAAAAGAGGCTGGGAGAGGAGGGTGGAGCACCACCGCCATGGTCATCGTTCAGTCGTTTAGGGACATTGAACCCAAAGGCATTCATGAGTACCCGCTGCTGCTGCTGCTCACGAAGATGATGATGATGATGATGATAGCTAGCGTTTACGGAACACTTTAAGGTTTGCGAAATGCTTAATGCATGTTTGTTCCATGAACAGAGCCCTGGGCTGGACACTGGAGAGACATTGAGAAGGATAAAAGCCTGGTGTCTGCCCTGTCTTCCAAGACCTTAAATTCCAGTTCATAGGACCAGTTATTTCAGACTTAAAGAAACCTTAGGTCACAATAGCTGATGTTTGCTTATATTTCCTCCCTGGATGCCCACAACTATCCTGTGTAGAAGGAAATTGAGTTCCAGAAACCCAGCCAAGACTACACAGGATTTGAACTTCGTTTCCAATTCCAACACATTCCTCTTAGAGATCTGCTAATCCATAGATTCTTACCCCCTCCCTTTTTTTTAATCAGTCTGGTAAAAGTTAGGGACATTTTCACAGAATCATGGTTTTAAATCCACAAAGTAAAATATGGGTAGTAGGTGGGGCAGAGGATAGATACTGGATCTAGAGTCAGAAAGATCTGAGTTCAAATCCAGTCTCAGAAACTTAGTAGCTGTGTGACCCTGGGCAAGTCACTTAATCCTGTTAGCCTCCTTTTCCTCATCTGTAAAATGAGCTGGAGAAGGAAATGGCAAATCACTCCGGTGTCTCTGCCAAGAAAACCCCAAAAGGGGTCCAGAGATTTGGATACAACTGAATAAATAATAAGCTAAGTTAAAAAATACCTAGGATTACCAAGGAAACCAATTTTTATTGAAATAATGGTTGATCTATCTGTCTTTCTATATATCTATCTATGTTTTAACTTTGCAGACCCCAGGTTAAGATCTTCTCTAGTCCAATGGCCTTCTCTTATGGATGGGGAAACCAGAAGCCCAGACAGAGGGAATGAGATCTGCCCAAGGCCACATGGGAAGTTAGGGGGATAAGGCATGAATCCAGTACATGTGGAGACCATTCAGAGCATAGCTGTCCTAGTCTGAGTGTTGAGTAAGTTCAGACCATCAGTGCTAGAAGCTCATTGTGGGCTGCAGGGGTTGGGGGATTTGTGGGAAAGGGAAGGCTGAACAGGAGGAGATAGAGAAGATTAGCCCAGAAAGCTGACTTTTGAGTACCAGACAAAGAAGTCAGGACTTGATTCTGAAGGCAGGAAGGAGCCATTTTTGAGTTGGGTAGGGGTATTTTAGGAAAATAAACACCACCCATACTCTCCCACTTCCATAAGAGAAAAGAACGTTATTCTCATCAAGTGTGTGTCCAACAGATCCTGGCACATAGTAGGTGCTTAATGCTTGTTCTCCTTCCCTTTTTATAGCTGCCACCTCACTCCTTCTCATTCCTCCTGCTGTATCCTCAAAGCCATGCTGTCCTGAAATTGGAGGCAATAATAAAGCAGGCCGGGGAGGGGTCCCCAAGTCTGTGCCTTCTCCGTGGCAAGAGAACTTGGGATGACTTGAGGGAGATCCCATGAGCACAGTGGGGCACTCGCTGATGGGGCCCTGAGTCTCTAAGCAGGAAGAAGGGTGGAGATGGGGTATGGTGAGAGGGCTCCTCATCACCTACCTTATTAGCATCCCACATACTCAAATCTCTCACCTCAAAGCTAAATGAAACTGAGGCTGTTGGCAGTTGATGGTATTTGTCTTAAAGAGAAAAGTACACAGAGCCACTGTGTTTCAAGGCCCAGCCCCACTGAGGAATGTTTTCAGGGCAACTGGAAGTGAGAAATGTGCTTCAGTCATGGAGGGAGTTCCAGAAACATCCTGGGTATTGTTGAATGTGCAGCTGTCCCAGACTGGGGCTCATCTTAATCAAACCAAAGGTGACCCAAAGCTGGCTTAGAATAAATTTGAATATGGCTAATGAGAACACTGGGGGGTGGGATGGGAGGATCTATAACAGGGAGGCTAGAGGGTGTCATGGGAAGAACATTGCCTGGGATTGTAGCTGGAAGACTTGGGTTCAGATTCTACCGGTGTCACTGTCATGATATTCCTCTCTGGGACTTGGTTTCCCTTGTCTAGAAAATACAGGGCTTGGAGAAAATTCTTAAAGTTTTGAGCTGGAAGAGACATTGGAGATTATCTAGTATCTTGTATCTTGGTCCAAGGCCACATAGGAATTGAATAGAATCCATTTGCGCGTAGACACAGAGGGGATCTTCCAATGTCCAAGTCCTAGGATTCAAGACCAGATCTTTGGATTCCAAACACTGGGCTGTTTCTACTTCTTCCCACTTACAGAGAAAAATCAGGAGCCTGTTTATACAGGAGACTGGCCAGCTGTCCATTGTGTCTCTTCAAGGCTGTCATTGCTCCAGGACCCAGGGGGTATGTGGCATGCTGCCTTATCCCTCAGAGCTCCAGCCACTCTGTTCCCAAACCCAGCCTTTCCACCATCTCCTTTTTAGCCCTGAACTCCCCAGCTGAGGTGTCTTCAGCACCCCACAAGATGACACTGACTAGACAAGTGGGCCCAGGGAGATTGTGGTCTATCCAGTGGTTAGAGCTGGAGGATTGGGTTGGGAACAGTGCATATACTCAAGATGCTTTGACTTTTTTTTAAAAAAATTTAATTAAAAAAATTTAACCAAAATATATTTTTTCTCTCTCCCCTCCACTGAAAAAAGAAAGTCAAAACTCTTGTAACAAATATATTTAGGCAAGCAAAACAAGTTCTCATGTTGGCCATATCCAAAAACGTAGACCTCATTGTATATCCTGAGTACTTTGCCTCTCTGTTAACATATGTGTGTGTAGGAGGGGGCTGGCTTGCTTTACTGAGGACCCTCTGGAATCATGATTGGTTACTGTATAGGTCTGAAGTTTTAAGGCTGACTTCAACAACTCAAAAAAATAATTTTGAAAGTACCTACTATGTACTAGATAGAGAAACAAAAGACAATCCCTGCCCTCAAGGTGCTCACAATCTAATGAACAGGATTTCAGACTCCAAGGCTCCATGCAAGGAAATTCACAAACTCAAATGGGTTCATTTCAAATCAATTTAACAAGCAGTGAGAGCCTCCTGTGTGCCAAGCCCTGTGCTTGGCGCTGGTTTTACAAAGACAAAAATGGAAACAGAGCTTTTCCTCTAGCTGCTTGTATTCTACCAGAGGAAAACAATACTGTCGATATAGATGGGCAAAATAGATAGAGGAAAGGAAATGAGCGTTATTATATACCTACTATGTGCCAGGGACAGTGCTTTATAGTTATCATGTCATTTTTATCAAATACAAAGTAAATATGTACCTTCTGGAGAGCATCAGCGCACATAGAAGGAATCTGGAAAGGTCTCTGCAAGAAACCCTCCTTAGAAAGTAGTTCAGGAACACCCTAAAGGAGTTTGTATTCTCCTGGGGTTGAGGGGTGGTGGTGGACAGCCTGGCCAGTTCATAGGATCATATATTTAGAGGCCACTGAGTCCTCCCTTTCTCATTTTACAGATGAGGAAACTGAGGTAGGTAGAGGAAAAATGAGATGGTAAAGATCACACAGCTAGTGAGTGTCCGAGGTGGGGATTTGAACTCAGTTATTCCCAGACTCCAAAACCAGCATCTAGCTGCTTTTAAGTTATAACTACTCTTGGACCATTCTGGTCAAGGCTGAACCATGACTCCAGAGCTACGTTGGAGTGGCCTGAGCCCATGGGTGACCTAGGGCTAGACAGGATTGGCCACCTCTCTTGGGCTTTCTCTGTCCTAAGCCAACCCCGCAAAGGTGTAAGGATGGAGTCTTCTTCCCTGGTCACTGCTCCCCTTTTGGGTTGGCCAGAATTTGGAGGAAGCTGTTCCCCTGGTCTCAGGGCATCCTGGGAGCCAAATCAGTGGGTCTTGTCAAAGGGAGTGGTAGGTAGGCTCCATCTCATGGCCATATGGGCTGCTGGAATCTGTGCCCAAGGACAGGGACAATTGGAAAGGGTTCCCCCAGGCCCCTTCTCTCCCAGAACCTCTGTTGTTGATCTGGGGCATTGTTGATTTTTCCCTGTCCCCCCTTTCCATGCTGTGGGCTCCTGTCATCATCCTGCCTATGTCACCCTTCCTCTCCCCAGGCACCATTACAGCCCCTACTACTGGTCCAGAACAAATAGCTCTGAGGCCTTGGGTCCTCTGGGAGAGACCAAGTGTCTTCCAGGGCCCTGGGCTGGCAGTTCTACCCACAGCTGTCTCAGGGGGCCAAGAGGGGCTTCAGAGACCAAGAAGGGGGGTTACTGACTCCATGCCACAAACCCCATTCTGGGCCTGGGGCCCAGTTCCTGTCTCTCAAGGGGCATCATTTACTGGTACAATCCCCTATTACCAGGATTTCAGCCCTATTCAAAAGCTGCCCACGCTGTTGACTAATCTCCCATTGTCAACAGATTTAGGACCAGAGGGTTCAGAGTGGGAAAGAAATTTAGGGATCATTAAGTCCAGGGGTTCTTAACCTTTTTCATGTGTCTTGACCCTCTCTGGCCCCCTGGTGAAGCTATAGACTCCTACTCAGAAGCATATTTTTAAACAGATAAAAGAAAATGTATAGGATTGCAAAGGAAACTAACTGTAGTGAAGTACTATTATTAAAATATTGAAAAAAAAGTTCATGAACCCAAGAAAATGCAGTTCAGAAAGAAGTGAAGTGACTATTCCCAGGTTGGGGCAGATAGGTGTTGCAGTGGATTAGAAAGATCTGAATTCGAATCCAGTTTCAGACACATACTGTGTGACCCTGGATAAGTCACTTCACCCTGTTTGCCTCAGTTTCCTCATCTGTCAAATGAGCTGGAGAAGGAAATGGCAAACCCTTCTAGGATTTCTGCCATGAAAACCCTGAATGGGGGCACAGGGTCAGACACAGCCAAAATGACTGAAAAACCACAAAAGTAGGCGTCAGAGCCAGTATTCATATCCAGGGTGTCTGATTCTGCTTCTCTTTATCCACCATACCACAACTATTCACATTTAAAAACGTGGTCCCTGGACTAGGAGGTCTATAGAAAGCAACAGTGTTTTGGACAGTGCTAAACATGGAGTCAGGAAGACCTGAATTCAAATCCTAACTTTCAGGTGACTCACCACCTTTCTTAGCTTGCCGGTGTGGGACTGGATGGGATGATTTCAGGTGCCTTTAAGGAACGGCCAGCTTGGAGAAGTGATTGAGTTTTGTGCAGGTGACTGGGCTTCCCCTAGTCCTTTATTTAAAGCACTTCTCTGCTCCCAAGTCCACATCACTACCCCACTGACCAGTAATCCCTGAGGGAGGTCAGCACTTCACGTACCAGCTGAGAAGACACAAGAGGTTATCCCATCTCCACAACTCTCCTCTCTGTGTCTGGTACATTGACCGTCACAGACTTTGGAATGTGTCTGAGATCAGAACGAGATAACCAAACAGGTTCCTAGGTTACCTTGAAAACTGGGGCCTCCCCCACAGAAGGATGGCAATTTACATTCTTCTGGAGGTCATCTCTTCTCTCAGGGGTTGGTGCCTGAAGAGGGAAGCCTGCCTAAGAAATATTTGGATTCTGCTCAGAGAGCCTGGGTTCAGCCAGATGATACATGTCATTGAATGGTCAACTGGTAGAAGTGAGGCTCTATTTCTAAAATCTGAGATCAATACCAGCAATGAAACCTCTAGTGATCAGAGAGTTCTGGGCCCCTGGCAAGTGGTTGTGAGTGAGCAGGGTTACTGCTAGAGATTCTCCACCCCTCATGTGGTTCTCTGAGCTGAGTTGGATGGGGCTAAAGTGGAGGAGGCTTGAGGTGTTGCAGGAAGGATGAGTCATTGGGCGGTATTCCCCTCTGACTCAGCACCCCAGCCTTGTGTCCATAGGCTCAGGATCTGAGGGAGGAACATGGGGTGGTCAGGTTTGATAGTGGTGGGGATGGGGAGAGGGTTTGCGATGAACCATAGAACATGTGGCAAGAATCAACCTTGGAGGGATAGGCTGGTCTTGAGCAGGGACCAACATGGAGGATCTTTTCCTCCAAGTAAGAAATATCTATTGTGCTCTGCCTTATGGAAGGTACTGAGGGGTATATACAAGAGAAGAAGACATGGACAGACTAGTCAGAGAATCAAAAGAATTATAAGAAAGAGCTGAAGGAATTTTAAACAGAACAAGCATCAGAGTTGAGATCTTATAGTCATCCTAGATAGCCCTGGGACCCCAGAGAAGTTGTTAGTTGTCCACTCACAGTAAAAGTCTGATGGAGCCAAGTCTAGGACTTGGGTTACCTGATAATCAGACCAGTGCGTGATACCATGATGTCTCCTTTTCATAAAGTCCGTGAAGTGGTCTCAATGCATCCATTCCTCATAATATCTTAACAGTGCCAGGCACCCAGTAGTAGACAAAGGCAGCTCAGTAGATAGAGCATTGGGCCTGGAGTCAGGAAGGCCTGAATTCAAATCCAGTCTCAGACACTTAGTAGATGTGTGACCCTGAGCAAGTCACTTAATCTCTGTTTGCCTAATCCACTGGAGAAGGAAATAGCAAACTTTCTTTGCCAAGGAAAGCCCATGGACAGTGTGATCCAGGGAGTCATGAAGACTAGGACATAACTGAACAACCTGGGTTCAGGTCCTGGCTCCAGCAGTACTTGTTGTGACCTTGGCAAGTTAATTAACCCCTTAGTGCCCTAGGTCAGTGGTGTTAAATTCAAATAGAAAAATCTTTGTGCTGGTAGCATATTGACTTAGAAAACTTCAAATTAATGTTGTCTTCATTATATTTGTTTTTTATTTGCCTTGTTAAATAATTCCCAATTACATTCTAATCTGGTTCTAGAGAGCATCGAGGAATGTTGGGGAGTATTAGAGAGAGTTGTGGGCTTCTTGTAGCTTCCTGTTTGACATCTGGGCAGCTCACTATCAGTTGCAAGAAGGTGCGGGCCTCTATTAGTAGGAGGAGTTTCCTCTCCTCTACAGCTGAAAGCACAGTCCTGGGCCTTGTGTGTCCCTCCTCGCCCTGTCCAGAAAGCCATGCTCCTACATAACAAAGATAAAGGCCAGTTTAGTAAAACTAACCTATACACCAGCAGGGTCCAATAGTGTGAGGCCATGTTCCATACCTTGTGCTTGGCAACACAGAGTGGATTTGCAATGATTCTTTCTTGCAAAGATTCTTAATTTCATTGTCTCCAGCAGCATTCTATCCTTCTGTGTCAAGGGATAGTTCTAGATGAGGCCTTGCTTCCCTGGGCTCCACTGGCTCTAGGCGAGAGATTGTCCCCTTTCTCAAGACTTTGGGATCCTTACCCATGCAGGGCTCCAACTTGGGCCACTGAGAAATCAGCCAACAGACATGGGTGCTGACGCTCTCACCTACTAGGGTATGCTTGGATTATTTTGTGACATCAGTGTTGCTGTGACTTTCCCAAAAGCTCATAGTCTGAGATTTCTGTGTATCTGGGGCCATCAAGATGCAACAAAGCTCCTAATGAGTTCAAATTTGGAGGCCACAGAATTATGGAATATTGGAAAAGGGACTTAGGGAAGATGATGGTGGTCTTTCAGTCTCTAAGAGATATTTAGCACAGTACAGAGACTGGGCTAAACCCTTAGAATACAAAGAAAGACCAAAAAAGTCCCTGCTCTCAAGGAGCTCCAAGTCCAGCAGGGAGAAAACATGAAAACAACAAAAAGCAAACAAAATATAATAATAATATTTATCTTGGGTCTGTTATGAATCAGGCATTATGCTAAATGTTTTACAAATATTATCTCAATTGATCTATTATAACCCCATTTTACAGTTGAGGAAACTTAGGCAGACAGGTTAAATGATTTGCCCAGGGTCACACAACTAGTAAGTGTCTGAGGTGAGATTTAAACTTAGATTTTCCTGACTCCAGACTAGCACTCAACCTACCACATATGGGACAAATGTGGAAGAGAACTTAGAACTGAAGACCCCAGAGCTGAAAGGGGACTCACAACAGAGGACGATGGGAAGAAACTTAAGATCACCTAGAGCTGTTGGGTTCCTCCTGATGCAACAGTTTAATCATCATTATCTCATTGTTGTTGGAGGACACAGCTGGGTATGTGTCCCTGAATGGGAGACATGGAAGGGCTTATCCAATGCATGGAGTAGCTACTCTGGACTGAATGTCTCTTTGTCCTTGTCCACACCAGGGAGTGGAAGCCAATGTCTGCCCTAGGAAGAAATGTCTGGTCTTTCCAACTTGGTTGTGTTTCAGGAAATAGATTTTCTTGCCATCCCAGTAACCATCTGCCCAGCCACACCCTCCACGTCATGAACTAATGTTGGGGAAGGTGCTTTACAGATCCAAGATGGTGTCATCATACGAGATGCAGATGCAGCCCAGTTTCAAATAGACAGAATACTTGGATAATGAGCAGGTTAATTGAATGGTCACATTAATTTGGTGTTAATATAAAAAGATATTTTTAGATTTAACTAGAAACATAACTAGGCAAAAGTAGCTAGGGCTTTGCCTAGGGCCATACTTCCTGGGGGGAAAGGGGGAGGGGCATTTCCTTCCTGACTTGTACATCTTCTAAGTCTCCCACCACTCCACTCCATTCATTCACCATGACATCGGTCCCTTCTCTAGACCAAGCTAACCCAACTCCTCCTTGCCTTCTTTTGCTTTGGTTTCCATCTCCTGGGACCTTCCGACCCCATCAGTCACCATGGGCTATTGGCTAGACTCTCTAGGGGAATGGCTGTGCCCTCTCCCTGCCATTTTCTCTATCTGCGTGACTGGATGCGGGGAACAGTCCTCTGTACCAATCACAGTTGCCAGACCCTTACTGCCAATTGTTTTTGTCCCAGATTAAAAAAAAAATTCCTAGTTACAGCTTTGGATTTAACCCTTATTGGTTGTAAGATTTAAAAAAAATCATTTTTCTTACTTCCTTGGAGTTTTGTTAACATAAACGAATCTTTCTTGGATGATTCATGATCGTGTGAGACCTCAGGCTGAGTATTATGTCTCACTGAGTCCTGGTAAGTGTAGCAAATGTGGGAGACTCAACTCACTATGTAATGACCCCGGGACATGTCCTGGAACTAGGAAGGTTTATTTTGGACGTCATCCCTGCTCTCAGTCTGTTTCTCAGGAGATGCCTTCTTCTGCAAATCACATGTAGGATTGTTTCTTGTCATGAGAGGCTATGATTAGTGGAGGTCTTAATGGCTGTTAAGTAGGGGTTCAGAGCTTTGAAACAGAAAGAGAAAAGGAGTTGATGCTGACTGTTGGAAGGAAGGAAAGAGAAAAAAACATTAAGTACCTACTATGTGCCAGACAGCTTGAGTGTTCTACCAATATTTGCCCATAACAATCTTGGGAGAGATATTATCCCCATTTTACAGTTGAGGAAACTGAGGCAAACAGATTATTTGATTTGTCCACAGACACCAACTAGTAAATGTCTAAAGCCAGATTTAAATTCAGATCTTCCTGACTCCAGGCCATGTTCTATTGACTAAGTTACTCAGCTTCACCAATGACTCTTAGCTATTGGAAGAAGTTGGCACAAGAAAAACAAAACCCTGATGGTGAAGTCAGAAGACTTGGGTTTAATCCTGCTTCTGCCACTTCCTGCCTATGTGACATGGGGCACTCCGGGCCTCAGTTTCCTCACCTAGAAAATAGGAAAGGTATAGTAGATGACTCCTAAAGTCCCTTCCAACTCTGAATCTATGATCTTGTGATTTGAAGCAGATGTGTCCCAGAGGGAAGAGATGGTGTGTGCCATCAAAGCCACATAGATATCATTGAGACTAAGCACAGATGTTAATCTGGAACAATTTTGTTGTTAATATTATATGTCTGACTCTCTGTGACCCCATTTGGGGTTTTCTTGGCAAAGATCCTGGAGTAATTTGTCATTTCCTTCTCCAGCTCATTTTACAGATGAGGAAACTGAGGCAAAGAGGGTGAAGTGACTTGCCCACAGACACAGCTAGGAAGTGTCTGAGGTTAGATTTGAACTCAGGAAAATGAGTCTTCCTGATTCCAGGCCCAGTGCTCTGTGCATTATAGTGCTCCCCGCCCCCCCAGCTGCCCAATAGGACATACAGACAGATGACTAAGGAAGGAATTCCTACTCTGCTGCTGCACCACCACCATTGTGTGGTCTTGGGTGAGTCACTTAACTTCTCCAGGCCTCAGTTTCCTTATTTATAATAGAAAAGTGCTTGGATTAGATGGCCTCTAAGGTTCCTTCTAGTTCTCATTCTATGATCTTGTGACTTAGAGTTGGACCTTTGACATAGTACTCATATTTTACAGGTCAGGAAACTGAGCTGTAGGGAGCCAAGATCAGAAAGCTAGTAAGTAGTAGAACTGAGTTGGACCCAGGCCATCTTACTCCAAACTCTGTAGGTGAGGAAGCCAACTTCATTGAAGGGTAGACCCAGCCTTAATGATAAACTAGCTATGGTGCTTTAAGAAAAGAAAACAAGGCAGAGGAAAATGAGTTGGGAACACTGAAGGTTGTCTAGGAACCTGGCTCCATGGAGAACTTTAGATGAAGGAGGTATATGCATACAGTGTACTTACAGGCTGGTCTAGGGGCCAAGGGTGGAAACTTGGGGTACCAGATATCAGGACAGGATAGAGGCCATGACAACTGGGAAGTAGGAATAACCTACTCATGGCCCAGGATGATGAGTACAGAATGGAGAACAGTGATGCCTTAGTGGACAGATGTGATAATAGCACACCTGGAGAGAACATTTGAGAAGTGAGTGTAGGGATGAATAGAGAGGAAATGCCACCAGACCTGGCAAGAGAGCTAGTCCAATTCTACCTCAGGTTCCATGTCTGAGCAGCTTGGACTAGAATCCAACCCAGACAGGATTGGGACACTGGGACAAAAGAACTGGGATTGGGTGCTTAGCAAATTGTGCTAGCTTAGCAGGTTACACAGAGGATGAGAAAACTATGTTCTGGAAAACTATTTCTAGATTTTGGTGTTCACTTTCATTTTCTTTGATTTCTTTTCTGAAGAATCCCAGTTGGGTCTCCACTCAATGGAGGGGAAAATGGATTCATCCACACCTGGTATGGAGGTAGAAAGATAAAGATGCCAGGAAGTCAAGAGAACTTGAGTTCCAGTCCCAGTTCTGCCACTTATTAGATGACTTGGGTAAATCTCCTTCCTCCTGTCATATCCTTGGGCTTTTTCATTGGTAAAATGAAGAATCAAGACTAGCTCGGGGGGGGGGCGGGGAAGCTGTAGCTTCAAGGCCCTCTGCTAGGCCCTCAAGTGCAGCTCTTTGAATCCAAATTTCACAGAACAAACCCCCTTAAAAGGATTTGTTCTATAAAACTTGGATTCAGTCAAAAGCTTGAACTCAAGGACCTACAAGGCCATATTTGGCCTCCAGCCTGTAGGCTCCCCACCCCTAGACACACCAACTGGTTTCTAGAGTCATTCTAGCTGGAAGTCCCGTGGTACTACAGGGAATGAGGGTTATATATGGTTCCTTAGCAATGGCTCTGGGGCAGAAAGGACAGAGAGTACCCTGGGGGGTAGGAAAGAGGCCATGAATTCCTTCCCACTTGGGCAGCCTGTTTTTATGTGCTGTTACCAGTCAAACTTAGGAACTCCATACTGGGATTCTATGAACCTGCTTAGAGCCAAGTCTTGCTCCTTAGAGGCCTTGCTTGAAGAGATTATCTTTAACATTCTTCATGAGATCATAGATTCCGTTCTAGAAGGGACCTCCATAGGTCAGAATCCAACCTTCTCATTTTACAAATGAGAGAACTTGGGTGCAGAGAGATGGTGACTTCCCAGGGAGGTGAGTGGCTGTACCAGGATTTGAGTCTAGGTCCTTTGCTTCCAAATCCTGGGCTCTTCTCAGGAACTTCTCATTAAACCTTCCTTTTAAGATTACCTGGAACCAAAGAAATGACTAGAAAAACAGCCAGATCAGGAGTCTCCACGTTTCTTTCACCACTGACCTCATCTTTGCCACCTATCTTACCTGCTGAGAGGTGACATTTCAATGTGGCTTCCTCCCCCTTTTGTTGGCCTCATTCCCAGAAATAACAAAGATGCCGCTGTGGGGAATGTCAGGAGACAGCTCACCATTCAGGCATGAGGCAGTGACTTGCCTCTCCTAGGACAGGGAGGTGAGCAGAACAGCTCTCATCCCCACATCTGGGGGAAGATAGAAATTCTGACACCAGGAATGACAAGAGTCTGACCTGGGGTGTGGTCTGATTTGTTTTTCTGAACAAGGGGTTCTGCCTGGGGGAAGGATTGTGGGCCACATGTACTCCTGATCTCCCATGGGATACCCTAGGCAGGTTCTGCTATGTGCCTTGGTTTCCCCATCTGTCAACAGGAGCCCCTTCTGGATGAAGGGCATTCTGTCAGGTCATTCAGACCTCATCATGATAGTGATACCTTTCAGTCTGAACAAGTCTCCATTCTGTGGTACTTGACATTGCCTTAGGGATCCAGACAACAAGGCTGGATGTATGAGATGCCACGCTATGGGCTTGAGACAGCTCTGCCATGTCTTGGTTATTCCATTGTCTTGCTGAATTAATTTTTATGAGTCCTTTTTTCATTGCTTTGTATATGAAAGACATATCATAGATATAGAGGTGAAAGAGGACCTTAGAGATCATAAAATCCAACCCTCTGATTTTATAGATGAAGAAACTGGGGCCCAGAGAGCATAAGTGACTTGTCTAGGGTCATACATATGATATGTAGCTGAAGTGGGATTTGAACCCAGGTCTCTCTGACTCCAAAACCAATACTCTATCCACTGTACTGTCACACCTACCATATTGCTCTAATTAAGTTAAAACATAGACTTCAATGATCTTTCTTGAGGTAAAATCAGGCACAAGATTCAGAACTGGCAGGGACCGCAAGACCATTTGACAATTGAGGAAACTGAGACCCAGAAAGAGTGAGAGTTGGGAATATCTCATTTTCTTTCTACTGCTATCTCTCAGAAGGAGCTGTCCATGTTGACATACAGAATGGGGGAAGAGCCTCTCAGCCTTTTGCCTTATGTCGGAGCTGGGGAGGGGTGACAAAGTGCTGATTCTGTTTTATTTGAGCCTCAGATCTTTCTTTCTGTTTGTAAACCAGCCTGACCCACTTCCTTCCCCCAAGTCACTGCCAGCTGCCTGCAGGATGGGGAGGAGGGAGGGCAAAATGTAAAGCCTCACCAATTTGCCATCCATTAGGGGAGGTTTTGACCTTGGAATAAAAGGCTATTGGTTTCCTTGGAGGGAGCTGATCAGGTGAGGTGCTTTGTGTTAGGAAAGGCTTGACCTGTATGGATAATACCAGTGTAAGTAGATTGCTTCATTGGTACTAGTTTCTACATCTTCATTATGTGGCAAGAAGACTGAGTGGGGCAAGTAATTCAAGTACCTACTGCACTGGAGTCCAACCACTAGTCTCTATGGACTCCATCCATGGGGGAGTGAATGCTGAAGACCCCTCGACTGACAAAAGATCTGGCCAGATCACTATGAAAGGGAAAGGCAGCCTATGCATAGTCCATCACTGGACCTATAGCAGAGCTTCCCTGCTGTAGATCAGGTTTGAGGAAAGGATAGCCATATGCTCTGATTCTACTGACCCATTTGGAACATGCTCTACTTCTGCTCCATGTCTTTTCTGAGGGTCTAGACTGGACAATCTTAGAGCTTTGAGGATCTAACACATCCCACAACACAGCTGACTTTAGAGGTTGCCTTAGGGTAGGTAGGAAAGAGGGAGAGAGAGAAAGAGAGAGAGAGAGAGAGTATGTGTGTGTATGTGTGTGTGTGTATGTGTGTGTGTGTGTAAGTGGTGAGGGGGAATCACAAGCCCTCCCTGATTCACCATCTCTATGAAGACCTTTATCCAGGACAGAATATCTGTTAGTGCTTGTTTTAGGTAGGATGCCAGGTGAGCTAACCTGCCCTGGGGATGGGGCTGTGTTTGTAAAAATCAAATGAGGTTGTATTAAGAAGGTTTGATCAGTTCCAAGGACCCATGATGACAATTTCTGTTCTGCATGACTTCATAGCTATTGCCCATCTTCTCAAAGGATGGGGAGAGAGAGAATTTGGAACTCAAAATTTTAAAAAATGAATGTTCAAAGATTTTTTTACATGGAATTGGAGAGTAATTAATGAAATAAAAATTTTAAAATATTTAAAAGAAAGGCCTGACTCCTTGGATAACAACAGAGCAGGTAGATTGACATCTCACTGAAGACCTAGAACTTGGCCCAAAGCTGCAGGGTGGGAGAAAGCCCTTTAAGAAAGCTATGACTTCCCTCATTCTATCAGAGCTCCATTGGAAGGGACTTCACAGGGTATCAATTCCAGCTTTTGGTGGATGAAGCTTTAGGGGATGCTCTTTCTTAGGGACAATATCCATTGTCATCCAGCCTGTGCCTGAAGGCCTCTGCTACTGGGAAACCACTGCTTCCCTATGACTGTTCCTTTCCCTCCTAGATAACTCCAATTTTCCTTATTTATTGAGCTTGCCCTCATTTTGCCCCAGAGTACTACCTCTTCATGACTTCCATTCATCAAAGCTCCTGGTTCTGCCCCATCAGGGCCAAGTGGAATGAATCCACTCCCTCTTCCATTCCAAGGGTCTTCTGATAATGGAAGCATTCCAGTCCCTTTTCCTTTGACCTGTCCTGGTACGATCCATTCCTGTGATCATGCTGGTTGACTGCCCCTGAGCCTGTTCTGGTTCATCAGGGTTCTTCCAGAATAATTCCAGATGGTATCTGAGCAGAGCAAAGAAGATGGGCCGGAGATCGCACATACTTTTGCAGCTGTGGCTTCATGCCACTGACTCATGTTGAGAATGCAGTCTGATAAAACTCCCAAGGAGTTTTCCCAGGCATTACTGCCCAGCCATACTAACCTCTGGCTTGTAACAATGCAGTTGATTTTTTAAACCCCAGTAGAAGACTTTACATTTGTCCTCTGATTTGATTTTGTTCAATTCAGTCTTTCCTTCTGTCCTGTCCCTAAATACCTCTCCCCAGCATCCAGTGAGCTGCTCAGGGTGACCCGGGGGAGGGTTCTGAATGAAGCAGGGTGGGGCAGGGCTGGGGGAGGGGAAGGAAGGCAAGAGACCATGCACCGATCAAAGAACTGCTTGGTACCTTCTGAAATACCTCTCCTCCTTGACCCACTTCCTTTTCTAGAGCTGGGGGCAAGGTAGCTGTACTTGAGCTGACTTCCTAATAACACCATTCTTCTGTGGTCATAAACTTATCCTCTGGACTTTTCCTTCTCAAATGCCCGCCTCCCAGTGTTTACCATCTGGGTAGCTCCACAGGGCTAGGGAGAGATGGCCCCCCAGATAAGGTTGGTGTTTTTCTAGCACTGGAATCCCAGCTGGGGTGGGTGGGGGAAACCGGAGATGGGGGCCCGGAATTCCTGTTTAGGATCAGCCTAAACAGCCTGGGAGAGGCTCTCTCCCCTCCCCCCCAACTGCCTTGTTTCTGGGAGCTGGCAACAATGCCCCTTTTCTCTGACTTCCAGACAGGCTCTTTGCCCTAATTGTTTTTTGGGGGGAACCCTCCTCCCGTGGTGCCCTGGGACCTTCAAACATAATACCCCTTTGGGGAGGAGGGAATATGTTGCCTTAAGACTGAACTTCCTTTCAGTTTGGGTCCCTTGGGCAGCTGGAGCAGGTTGGAGCTGGGGGAGAGCTGCTAGAGGGAAGGATTGCATTTCTGGTCTGCTGGTGAATTGGACAGGATTAAACTCGAAAATCCTCCAAACAATGAAATCTCCTTGCTTTGTTGATTCTTTTCTGGATCTGTTTTTAATAGCCTGGAGTAAAGTCCAGTGACTGTAAGGCAATGGGGGTATATGTGTGCGTGGAGGGGGGAGGGCGTGCCCATTTTCTCCCAGATGAGACGGAAGCCCTGCGAGCGGACTGGGGAGGTGGGTATGGTTGCTCCAACTAGACTTTGAGCGTCTGGGGCACCCCGCGCACACACGCCAGAGTTCCTGAGGTTAGACCCCGGTTTGCTTCCGAAACATTTCTCTGGGAAGCAAAGGCAGCAACCATCCAGCTTTTCAGTTGCTCCCTCTTTCCTGCTTAGTGTTTCATCAGCCCTGGGTCTGCAGGATCATAGGCTTTTGAGCCAGAAAATGTTACAGGATTTCAAGCCAAAAGGAAAATGAGCGCTCATTTAATTCTCCTCCCCTGCCTCTATTTTGGGGTGAGGAAATGAAGGCCCAGAGAGGGAAACTGTTGAGCAAGATTTCATTCCATCATTTTTCAGTCATGTCTGACTCTCCATGACCCCACTGGGTTTTTTTTTTTTTGTTTTTGGCAAAAATACTGGAGCCATTTGCCGTTTCCTTCTCCAGCTCATTTTACAGATGAGGAAACTGAGGCAAACAGAGTTAAGTGACTTGCCCAAGGTCACACAGCTATTAAGTGTCTGAGGCCAGATTTGAACTCAAGAAGATGAGTCTTCCTGACTCCAGGTCTGGCACTCTGTTCTGTTGCTCTCATTGAGCAAGGTAATAGGTAATGTTAATAGCTAGTATTTATATGGTACTTTCAAGATTTGCCAAGTGTTTACTTTACATCTGTTGTCTCATTTGACCCTCTCTACAACCCTATGGAGTATGTGCTATCTATTATCCCCATTTTATAGCGGAGTAAATTAAGACTGACTTGCCCAGTAAACTTTCCAGGCGGGATCTGAAGTCAGGTCTTCTTGAAACCATAAAAAGTGCTCTATGTTCTGCATCACCTAGCTGTCTCAAAATGATACTAAGGAGACAGGATCTAGAGCTGTGTTCTCTGGCTCTAGATCCGATCCTCTGTCTAGGTCACCACACTGCCTTCTCCTAATGAAAATGATTATTCTTACAATTCGCATTTATATATTGCTTTAAGAGTTACAAAACGCTTTACAAATATTCGATTGGAAGGTAAGTATTATTGTCTTCCCCATTTTACAGATGAAGAAATGGAGGCAGACAGAGGTTAAATGACTGGCTCAGGGTCACACTGCTAGCAAGCATCTGAACCTAGATCTTTCTTACTCCCAGCCCAGTGCTCTACCTGTTGTGCCATGTTGCTGGTTCAGGGATCAGGACAGGGGGGTAGGAGAGGGTGGGGCAGGGTAATCCAGAAGCTTTGGAAAGAATCACCTGCTGTTCATCTGCTTCATGGACTTTTCTAAATGAAAGAACAGGGAAATAATTTGTCCCATTTAGGGGTATCCAACATTTGCTATATGTGCTGGCCAAGCCCTGCCTGTCCCGACCCTGGCTCCTTTACCAGGCTTATTACCATAGGCACCTAGTTTTATCTCCCTGCTTTGATGTCACCCTTCATTCCATCCTTTCTAATGCAAAATGAGGGGCAACTGAGTGGCATGGTAGATAGAACACTAGGTCTGGAGCTTCTTTGAACTCTTCCTGAGTTCAAATTTGGCCTGGGACACTAATTAGCTATGTGACCCTGGGCAAGTCACTTAACCCTGTTGGCCTAAGTTTCCTCGTCTGCAAAATTAACTGGAAGACATGGCAAACCACTCTAGAACCTTTGCTGAGAAAATCTGTAATGGGGTCATGAAGCGTCAGATAGGACTGAAATGAGGAGAGGACTGTTTAAAATGGCCTCTATGATCCATTTCTGCTCTAAAGCCATATGCGGTGGTTGTAGATGGGGTTCTTCATGAGGGAAAGAGTAGGAGACTCTGTGACATATGTATCAGAGCCTTGGTTTAGCACTCGAAAGTCTCAGCTTTTCCAGTTACTAGTCATCAAAACTTGGGGTAAGGCATTTAATCTCTCCTAGGCTTAGTTTCCTCATCTGTTGAATGGCCATAACATTTCCTTCCCTTCCTGTTACCTCATAGGGTTGCTATGAAGATCACATAAGAACATGACTATGAGAACTTTGAAAACCCTCAAATGCTCCATCCATAAATGGAGTCAACAGCAGCATCTCTTCCCTCAATTCTGAAAGCCTTTCCCATAATGAATATATCCACAATCACTGAAATTTCAGAGGATTATAGAAAAAATAATAATTTGATCCCTTTATTCTAGGAAATAACGAGAAAACTTTACAAATTTATAAAAAAAGACAATCTACAGATACAATCTATTAAAAAGGGATTAAAATGCAACTTTCTCAGACAAATGATTACATTTCAAAAATATAACAAGAAAAAAACTTTGTCAACCCAAAAGATTCATTTATACTAGGGAATCTCAATCTGCATTTTTCCCCAGGAAAATAGGGAGTGATGGGAGAATTTGGAATATATTAAAACTGAAAAATCTGGATCCCAGTTCCCAGCTTTGTCCCACTCAGAGGCACTCTGTTTTAGATTTACTGACATTCTAATAAATTTAAATATCCTATTTGAAGGCAAGAAAGAGCCAACCATCTAAATGCCTTTGAAGAACTGATATGTCATGGCTAAGATTGGAGCCGCCTAGAGCCAAATATAGGTGGTGGTAGTTGTTCCTCCTTTTGCAAAGAGGACTGATGACTTCATGGGGTGATGTCTTGACTTGCTGGTGAATTGGATTTAAGAGAAGCAGAATTATGCAACGTCATCAGCCTTCGGTGAGTTAGGGGGATGTCTTCTCCAAGCATGTGAAGCAAGAGGTAGATGTAAGGAAAAGTTGCTTAATAATTAAGAGATTTACCCAATTGTAATAATAAGTTGAGATTTATGAGCTCTTTGTGTTAGAGCTGAGAATGTAGTCAAGGAGCCATGAAGACTCCATTGCACACATGTGGAAACAAGCCCAGAAGGGAAAAGGCTACTTGCTCACAAAACGAATATTTTAAACCCAAGTCTTTTTTGCTGCCAAGTCTGACATCCTACCCAGCATGCCAAGGGAGGAAGGACCTTTTGGCAAGTGTGTTTTAGCCTGAATTCTGTTTGGGGCTGAGGGTAGAGCAGGAGGCCTTTGGACTATTTTATATCTCTGCCTTTCATTGAGTCATAAAATGACAGAGGCGGAAGGGACCTCAGAGGTGGTAAAGTCCAAACCATACCACAAGCAAGAATCCATCAATGAACAAGTATTTAAATACTGTCTATGGGGACAGGCACTTGGAGTGGGGCAGGGGATAGGTTAGGGTGAAGGGGAGATACAAGAACAAAAAAGAATGAAACAGTGTTTCATCTCAAGAAGTATAAAATTCAAATGAGGGAGAAAACATTTTCTTCTATAGCAATATTTTGTTGTTCAGTCATTTTTAGTCTTGTCCCACTCTTTGTGACCCCATTTGAGGTTTTCTTGGGAAGAGATGTTGGAATGGTTTGCCCTTTTCTTCTCCAGCTCATTTTACAGATGAGGAAACTGAGGCAAAGAGGCTTAAGTGATTAAGGGTCACATGACTAGTAAGAGTCTGAAGCTAGATTTGAACTCATGGTGCCTCTTTAATGAAGCCTGAAAGAGCATTGGCTTCTTTGGCCTCCATGTCACATGGAGGACATCTACTTGTCCACTTAAATACTTTTCTATACTGTGGTCTAGTCATGCCCCTGCCCCTGCCCCTGTCTAAGGCTGGATTTGACCTCAGGAAGGTGAGTCTAACTCCAGGTCTGGCACTCTATGCCTTGTGCCCCTGGAGCTGCATAAATATAACAGCATAAATGTAATCTGAATTGATTCAGGTTTAGACACAATAATTAAATTCAAAATAACCTGGGAGGAAGGAAGCATATCAGTGTTTGGGGAAATCAGGAAAGGCTGCTGAGTGGGCTCTGCCTTAAAGGAAGAGAGGGTCTCATTGAGATGGGGCTATTTTTTTTCTACAAATATTTAGTGGTGAAACAATCTATTATGTGCCTGGCACTGGTGATATAAAGTAACAGTCCCTACCCTGCAAAGAGCTTATGGGGAAACATTATAGCATGTGGGCAGATAATTAAATATGAATTGTTGGGGGAGGCTTCCAGCCTCTGCCACCAAGAGATTTTGTGTCATCTTTGGATACCCCTCCCCTTTGGTTGGCTAACACTCGATATCCATCCAGCTCTGCCCCTGACAGAGGCCAGATGCATCCTGGGGTCAGTGACCTCGGGATGGGACACCGTTCCCAGATCATAAAAGCTGGGATCTAAGGCATGGCCCTGATGTGGGAGTCAGGGTACAGCTGGGGAAGGGCTGCCATTACTAGAAATCATCCACATTCCTCGGGCTCTAATGGGGTCCATTCAGCTGAATATTAAAAACAAGTTTACCCTGCTGAGGTGCTAATCAACCCCGCCTGCCTGCCTTTTTTACTCTTCAGCCCTAGCACAGTCAAACCTCAGGCATCTGGCCAGCTTCCAAGTAGGTAAGAAAGTTTGGACCATGTTTTCTCCCTCCCAGCATGGCCTCCAGTTAAACTAATTGGCCTCCCTAGAGGATAGGAAATTGCAAAGGACAGCCTGCTCTTTGGGGCTGCCCCTGGAGCCCCTCAAGAGGTGGTCTGAAGGTGGAGACTCCATTGATGATGACAGTCTCACAAAAGACAAAACTTTTTTGATTCCCTGTATCAGAACTGGCCCTAGGACCTCACTCCCTTGGTTATTTGAAACTGGGCATTATTCTAAAGCATTTTCTAGTATATTTGGGCTTCCCTAAGAGGCATCATGGAGTTTGGAGGGCTGGGGGTTCAAATTCTGCCCTCATAACCTTGGGTAAGTAATTTAACCTCTCTGAACCTCAGTTTACTTATCTGTAAAAATAAGGATAGTAACAGTATTTAATTCATGAGCTTATTATGAGGTTCAGTCCTGCGGAGGACAATAGGAATTGTTTAATGTTTATATGCACAGTCCAAAGAAGGTTCATAAAAATGATCGCTGGTTGAAAGCATTTTGTAAAGCCTATTATGATTATGGCCTTCCTTTGAGCCTTCAGTCCATCTAGAACATTTATTAAAGGCTTTCTATGTCCCAGACACCATGCCGATGTTCTTCAGGGAGACACAAATATTTATATGTTGTCCGACTCTTTGTGACACTGTGAGTCATAGAATGCTAATACTATCCATGGGGTTTTTTTTATTCTTGCTTTGAGTTTACAACATTCAGTTCCACAAGCTTTTGAGTTTTAAATTTTTCCCCCCTCCCCAAGATGGCATACAATCTGATATAGGCTCTATGTATACATTCACTTTAAACATATTTTCACATCAGTCATGTTGCAAAAAAGAATTATAACCAATGAAATGAACCACAAGAAAGAAGAAACAAAAGAGAGAAAGCAAATAGTATGTTTCAATCTGTTATCAGACTCCAAAATTCTTTCTCGGGATATGGATCGCATTTTCCATCCTGAACCTTGCATTGCTGAGAAGAGCCAAGTCTATCGAAGTTAGTCATCCCGCAGTGGAGCCATAACTGTATACAATGTTTTCCTGGTTCTGCTTCTCTCACTCAGCATCAGTTCATATAAGTCCGGGTTTTTCTGAAGTCCGCCAGCTCATCATTTCTTAGGCTCATCATTTCTTCCAACACAGTAGTGTTCCATTACATTCATATACCACCATTGTTCAGTCATTTCCATGGGGTTTTCTTGACAAAGATACTGGAGTGGTTTGTCATTTCCTTCTTCAGTAGATTAAGATAAACAGAGGTTAAATGACTCACCCAGGGTCACACAGCTAGCAAGTGACTGAGGTCAGAATTGAATTCAGGTCTTCCCAACTCCAGGCCTGACACTCTGTCTATGGAATCACCTAGCTGTCTCCAAATATTTGTGTGAATAAATGTACCTGAAAAAGGATTCAAAATAGATATACTAGCGGCTGAGAGGATCATAGGGTGATACTTGAGTGGAGTCTTGAAGGAAGCTCAAAATTCTAAGAGTTGGAGGTGAGGAGAGAGTGTACTCCAGGCAGTACAAACTCACAGAGACTGGAGATGGAAGAGTTAGGAATTCAGTGTGGTTGTACCGCAGAGTACAGGAAGGGTAGTCATGTGTGATGAGTCTGGAAAGCAAGCTGGGGCCAAATTGTGAAGGCCTCTGTATGTCAAACAGAGGGGTTTATATTTGATCCTAGAGGGGAGAAGGAACATTTTCTTCTTTTTCAGTTAAGAATGAGTGAATTGAATGAAGAGATCTTGAAGGTCCCTCCCAGGCAGAAGTCCTAAGCTCTGGCATTCTAGGATTCATTTATTATGAAATAACCATGGAAAAATCCTTGAGTTAGGATTCACTACCTGTGATACTGAGGCAGCTTGTTGGCACAAGTGGATAGAGTGTCAGGCCTGAAGTCAGGAAGACTCATTTTCCTAAATTCAAATCTGACTTCAGACACTTACTAGCTGTGTGACCAAGGGCAAGGCATTTAAACCTGTTGCCTCAGTTTCCTCTTCTGTGAAATGAACTGGAGAAGGAATGGAAAACCATTCCAGTATCTTTGCCAGGAAAACCCTAATGGGGTCACAAAGAATTGGACATGACTGAAATGACTGAATGGCCATAATAACCCTGTGACCTTCGATGTCTTTGACTTAACCTTGCTCGGTGCCCCAGTTTCCTAATCTGTAAGATGGAGCTAATAATACCTGAGCTATTTTCTTTGGAAGAGTTACATGTGAAAGTTTATCTAAAGTACTTTGTAAACCGTAAATGTTATATATTAGTTTTAGTATTTCTTCCACAATCCACAGTGTGTACTTACTATGTGTGCAGCCCCATGCTCAGCCCTGGGGAGAGGAGCATGAAGATAAAGACAGAGTCCCCACCCTCATGTGTACAAATATAAAGCGATCCAGCCTATACTTCAAATAGCTTAGCTTCTAGTGGGGGAAGACAACCTGTACACAGAAAAATGTCATTAATTTAGGAAGTACACAGCAGGGGTCAAAGTGTGAAAGGGGGAGAAGGGAAACAAATATTGATTTACTACCTACGGATGTGCCAAGCACTTTACAAATATCCAATCTGATCTTCACAACCACCCTGGGAGGTAGGTGTTATTGTGATTATCCTCATTTTACAGTTGAGGAAACTGAGGCAAACAGCTGAAATGACTTGTCCAGGGTCACACAGCTAGTATCTGAGACCAAATTGGAACTCATCTTCCTGCCACCTACCTGTAGTACCTAGCTGCCTGGGTTGGACAGAAAAGGAATGATGGGGGAGATAAGTAGGTAAAATTGACAGAAATTGGCAATTAATTAGATGGAGTGGGGTCCAGAGAAGGAGAAGAATTTCTGGCCTGGGTGCCTAAGCATGCAGAGATTAGCGCTATCATTCATAAGAATAAAGAACTTGGGAGCAGGGGCAGCTTTAGAGGGAGAAGGTGAAGAGCTTGCTTTGGGACATACTGAGTTTGAGGCCTGGTGAGAGCAGCAGCAAATGAATAAAGAACTTTGGCCACTTTCTCTATTCTAGCACTTTACTCCCTAAGCCCTGCACTCTAGCTGAGATCTTGGGTTCCTCTGCCCAGGGATGGGTGTCTATGACCCCTGAACTCAGCTTCCATCTCCAGCTCCCTTCCAGCAATGACACTCTGAGTTGAGGTCGGGGCTTGGCTCTAGTGACCCTCCTACCCACCCTGGCTCCAGCTCATAATACTTCCTTCCTCTTCAAGTTTCTTTATTCTTACCCTTAGGCCAGGAGTTCTTAACCCAGCATCCATAAGCTTTTGAAAAAGTGTGTTGATAATGGTACAATGCCCCAAAAGTCTTAGTCTAGTTTTAAGCTTTAATCACTTTTAAATAGCTTTTAAACTATCAAAGCTTACCATTACACTAAGATTTCTAGGACTTTCTGAATTTTAATATAATTGATTTCCTTTACAACGCTCCATTTAAAAACACAATTTTTTCTGGAAAGAGATCCATCTTTTTTTTTCAGACTACCAGACACTCACCCAAAGTTTAAGAACACTTGCTCTTGTGGACTTAGAGTCGGGAGATATAGGTTCCAATCTTGGCTCTCACCTTGGCCAGCTTGAGTGACCACGAATCACTTTCTCTGAGTCTCAGTTTTTCCATTTGTAAAATAGCACTAGTAACTGAGTACTGCCCGCTTCATGGGGTTAGTTTGGGGAAAATATTTTCTTTAAATCTTTGTAAAGTATAAATATTTAAAGAGCTAAAGAAATCTCTTTTCTTCTGAGATTGAGGACAGGGTGTCAGTAGACCAACCTCTCTGGTCCACTACTCCTTCCATTAGCCAAAGCCAGGCAGAGAAGACCCAGATAGGTTCTCTTTGTCTGCTTCCATCAGAAAGAGTATCATATTTAATGTCGAGTTACTTAGTTGAAAATGTGACAATTGAGGATATAGGAATGACTTCCTTGGCCTAGAAGCCATAGTGATTAGAGGGCTGGCACTGGAGACAGGAAGTCCTGGATTCAAATCTCATCTCTAATGGATTGATAGGAGTTATAGATTAATTAGATGGAATGGGGTCTGGTCACTTAACTTTTCTAAGGCTCTGTTTTCCATCTGTAAAATGAGGCTAACAGCTACAGTAGCTACCTCACAGTTGATATAACAGTCAACAAGCATTATTAAGCTCTCACTGTGTATAGGGTCTAAGATCCAAAGAAGGGTATATCTGATCTGATGGGGAAGATAATACATAATTTCTAGGCACAGTACACAAGAAAGGTGCAGGTAGGTGGTACAGTGGACAGAGCACCTGGCCTGGAGTCAGGAACTCCCCTTTCTAAGTTCAGATCTGGTATCAAACACTTACAAGATATGTGGCCTTAGGCAAGTCACTTAACCCTCTTTGCCTCAGTTTCCTCTTCTATAAAACGAACTGGAAAAGGAAATGGCAACTCACTCCTGTATCTCTGCCAAGAAAACCCCAAATGGGGTCTTGAAGAGTCAGACATGACTGAAAAATGACTGAATATTTTAAAAAATACAATTGTCCAGATAAGGCTGTGGCTGTATGAATAAGTGAGGGCCTAAGGTGGGGGTAGGGGATCAGGGCTGGGTGCCCTAAAACAGGTCGGAAAAGTTTGTAAGAGCAGGAAAGATGATGAAGTCTGTTTTGGACAGGTTAAATTATCCACCTGAGATGCTGTATGTGAAGTGCTTTGTAAATGTCATGGAGGTTACCTGTAGTTGTCCCACTTGGAGCCTGGTTAGGCCTCGCTGGGTCAAAGAATTTGAGCTGCCTAGGATGCGGCTTTGTCTGGGTCAGGCCTCACATCCACACTGTTCCTCTGCAGACTCTCCCAATCCCCAGGGTCTCTGGGTGCTTTTCTCCTCCCCTTCTCTTTTTTCCTTTTCTCTGGAGCCCTGGAACACAGCCCGACCCTTTGACCCCCCACACCCTCTCCACTCTTCTCTCTCCAGCCAGATCCCTAAATCTCCTCATAAGGAAAATTAGTCAAGTGTTTATGATCTCCTTTCAGACCAAATAAAGCAAAGATTACGCCTAGGAGCATGGGTGGAGGATGATTACAGAGTCCTGATGGGTGATGAAAAGAAACAGACCTGTGATCTATAACACACCAGGTGGACAGAGCTTGCTTTGAGCCTGGGTCCCTTTTGGGGCTCCACTCCTAACCCAGTCCCTATGTCTAGCTTCCAGACTGTCATTTGAGAAGAACTTTCTGATCCATCAAACTGAGTCAGCTGAGGCTCCCCTTCCCCTTTTCTCATGTTCCTACTGCCAGTTCCTGATACCTTTTGGACAGATATTGGGACAGATAGACCCAGGTACCTCCAGGCCATGAATGCAAGTATATCCATGTCCTATCAGCGCTGAACCTTGTGCTAGGGCCAACTTAGCAGGCTTAATCCCTTGCTTCCAAGCAGTCTATAGCCTAGTAAGAGAAGTATCATGGCAGGGGGGGAAGTTTTGGACTTGGGAGTTAGGAGATGGTAGTTCTGGCCCTAGCTGTTTCACTTATTAGCCATGTGACCATGAGCAAATCACATCCCCCTCTCTGGAGTGGCAGGTTAATCCTTGGCAAAATGAAGGGCTTGGACTCAGTTTCCCCTACAGTCTCTTTCATCTCTTAACATTCTATATGCTAAGCTCCCTTCTAGGACTGACATTCTTTGGCAGAAGGTCAAGTCTCAGCTCCTCCATTGTAGTACTCCCTGTCTCCTTTAGTTGTTCAATCATTTTTTAGCAGAGTCTGACTCTCCATGATCCTATTTGCGGTTTACTTGGCAGAGATCCTCGAGTGGTTTGCCATTTCCTTCTCCAGCTCATTTGACAGATGAAGAAACTGAGGCAATCCAAGTGAAGTGACTTGCCCAGGGTCACAGAGCTAGTAAGTGATTTGAGCTCAGGAAGATTAATCTGTCTAGCTCCAGACCCAGCACGCCATCCACTGCACCACTTACTTACCCTGTCTTCTAGTTACTTTGCCCTTAATTATCTGGGGATGGGTTGTGTCTACCTAGAGAATATAAAACCCTTGAGGAAAGGTTCTTCTTTGTCCTTCTGTTTCCAGCACTTTCTCAATGCCTTCCAGCTGAGTGAAGACAAGAAGGCTCTGTGATTCCTTTGGGGATGGGAACTCCTGCATGAAAGCTCTCTCCCCAGAGCAAGATCGCAGCCCATCTCTGCCTTGGTAACTAAGTCTTGGAGTTGCCTTACCCACAGGAAGAGTGGTTCACTTGCCTAACCACGTAATTCACAAGTGTCCAAGGCAGGATTGGAATCTGGGTTTATTTTTTTTATTTCAGCAGTCAATTCCCTGTGCCCCCCATTTCTACATAGTCAGTCCCTAATATTTGTTGACTTGAATTGCCATTATATGGTTTAAATCCCTTCTACCTCTGAAAGTACAGGAACCTACACACCCAAGTCATCTTGTGATTTGCTGTCTCTGCCCGTGTGTTGCAGACTTGGGATGTTTTAGAAGCTGAAATAAGGGGGAGATCACAGTGAACTAAAGTGCCACAGACACAAAGAATCAAGAATTAGAAGGGGCCTTAAAGGCAGTCAAATCCCTCCCCTTCCTTTTGACTTACCCAAGGTCACACCCTTGTAAGCAGGTGGCAGATCTAGGTTCCAAAGTCTTTGGGTATGACACCACATCCAGTGCCCTTTCCACATCCTTCCTGAGTGCTCAGGAGCAGCTCCTTGGAAGGGAATCTTGAAGTAGGCCATGAAGCCTGGGTGGGATTTGGCTAACTGGAAAGGAGGGAGCTCCAGGAAGCAAAAAACAGGGGTCTGAGAGACAGGGAAGAGATCTGCCTGGAGCTGGAGTGGAGATTTTGTGTAAAAGATAAGGCAAGAGAAATAACAGTTCCAGAGGTCCTTGAATGCCAGGCTAAGGAATTTCCAGTTTATCCTGTAGGCAATGGGGAGCCATTCTAAGTGTTAATTGATTTTCATCTTAACAGAGTCACCTGTTGACATCTTATCTTTTTTGACCTTTAAGAGGATGACTCCCCATGCCATGTGGTCATCTGGGCAATGCCACTCCTAACCTTCTCTCAGCTGGGTTGGTGCCTGATGTCACTTTCTTAATGTTAGTTCCCCTGGAGGGAGAGTCAGGGGAAGGTAAATGATCTCTGGGCTTGGTCCCAATCCCTGAAATGGGAAGGTTTTGGGGGCTTGGATGGCATATCTGGGGTAATGTGATACAACCATTTGTAGGATGGAAATGGTTCTGAGTTCTTTTATAAACTGAGACTTGCCAAGTCCCCATGCACTTTGGGGGAGTGACTTCCCTCTTGGCTCCTCATCTTGTAAATGAGGGGGATGGATCAAGTGACCTCAACTTTCTCCTGTTCTCAGTCTATGATCTTATGTCCTTTGGTCTTCAAGTTCCCTGCTTTTCCCACTTTACCTTGCTATGTGATCCAGTGACCCGGCCTCCTGGCTGTCTCTTGTACCTGGAGGCCTCCTTCCCTCATCTTTGTTCTTCCTTATGTCTGACTGATGGCTTCCCTTCACATCCCAGATAAAAGCCTGCCTTCTCCAGCCCCTCTTAATTCTACCATCCCTCTCTTAATTATTTCCAGGTTATCCCGTATTTTACAATGTGTTTGTACATGGCTGTTTGCTTGTCATCTTCATTAGATTGGGAGTTCCTTTAGGGCAGGGACTGTTTTTTGCCTCTTTTTGTCTCCTTCATACTTAGCATGGTGCCTGGCACATAGAAAATACTTAATAAACACTTGTTGACTGACTAATCAAATGATCCAATTAAATATAAATATATTTAATATAAAAAACCCTGGCTTTGGTAATCGTCTTTTGATATAAATGTGCTTCACGTGCCCTATTGGATTTGTTTGTTTTTGTGTTTGTCCTTCATTGCCGAAGAAGACCATGACATCAGAGAAATGATGACACAACTTGCACTTGACTTTGTTTTGAGTGAGGGAGGGCTGTGCAAGGTCACCAGCCTCACTTTCTTCTCCTGAGCCATCTGGGTCCAGTGACCAGATATTCATCAGGATGACTTGGCTTATGAACTTCTGGAGGGCAGGTCTTCTGTCTTTTTATATGTCCTTACAGCATCTAGTCCAGGACTTCTCAAATGTATGTCTGGTTGACTGTCTGAGGACCAAGGTGGGATCTCTCCCAATGTGAAGCCAGACTTCCTCACCTTAAGGTGAGGTGAAGTAGTCTCAAAGTAGTGAGCAGTTACTCATAAAGTAGCCTTTTCTACCTTCCTCTGTATTTCCCAAGGCTTACTAAGCATAGTAGGTGCTTTATAAATACTTATTGATTGACTGACCATGTATATTAATTATAAAAGATCCTTCCACCTTCCTTGTGGGGATACTGAGGCAGTAGAGCAGAAAAGAACTCTAGATTTGGAGTCAGAGGTTTTGGGTTCAAATCCAAAGTGAATACCTTAAATGAGTCCTTCTCTCATGAGTCCTTTGGGCCTCA
This sequence comes from Potorous gilbertii, assembly GCA_028658325.1. Classification (NCBI taxonomy): domain Eukaryota; kingdom Metazoa; phylum Chordata; class Mammalia; order Diprotodontia; family Potoroidae; genus Potorous; species Potorous gilbertii. The sequence goes on from CM053769.1 coordinate 129,864,259, forward strand.
GTTTCCTCCTTTGTAAAATGAAGAACTTGGATTAAATCATCTCCAGCTTTAAATCCCATGCTATAGATCCTGTAATCTTGTAGATGTATGTGAGAGTCAGGATCCCAGACTGGAAGGACACTAATGGGATAAGATTTTATCTTGCTGACTTCCTGACCAGAATAGAAGTTGGGTGTGGCCAAGCTGGCCTATGTTGAAAGCCTAGACTCCCAGTCCCTAAAATCTGTTGTTGTTGTCACAACCAATTCTTTACAACCCCATTTGGGGTTTTCTTGGCAGAGATACTGGAGCGATTTGCCATTTCCTTCTTCAGTTCATTTTACAGATGAGGAAACTGAGGCAAAGAGGGTTAAGGGACTTGCCCAGGGTCACCCAGGTAGGAAGTGTCTGAGGCCAGTTTTGAACTCAGGAAGATGACTCCTAATCCTGTACTCAATCTGCTGTGCCACCTAGCTGCCAGAATTTTGCACTGTTATTTGTCACACAGCTTGGAGAGCCGCCAACTTCTCCTTCACCAAGGTGCATCAGCCTGCTTTCATGCCAACAACCACCTCAGTCTCTTCAGTATGGAATGCCCAGTGGCACAGGTTGATCTCCTCTGGGTGCATCATCCCCAGGGCTGTGGCTCAGACTCGCAATGTCCAAGCTAGAGTGAAGCTACTTTCAGGGGGTGGGGGGCAGGGCTAGAGAGGAATAAAAATCCATGACAAAGACTTTGATTTTTTGATTGCTTCCCTTGGTTGTTTCCTTGAAAGAGTAGCAGGAGCTTGGTGCCAGGCCATGGATGACTCCTTCCTGCTGCACCTTCCCCCATCTCTTGAAGATGTATTTTGAAAGGTACAGAAGGGAGATAGGATCACAGATTTTGAACCAGTTGACCTCAGGAGTCATTTAGGCAATAGTGGAAGGATGTTGGATTTGGAGTCAGAGTCCAGGGATCCCAATCTGGTGACTGTGAAGGAATTACTTCGCCTCTTCACCCTGTTTCCTCCTCAGTAAATGAGGGAATGGGATTTGATGAGCTCTGAGGGAGGGATTCTTCAGAGCATGTCTGTCTTGCCCCCCTCTGGGTCACTTTGGGCATAGTTCCTAGAGCCCAAGTCAAGGTTTAGCTTCTTAGGGATTTAAGGGCTAGAAGGGACTATTTGGAATCCCCTTGAATCCTCCAGTTAATGAATGAGCAAAGATGAGCCTTGACTAGGGTCAAAGTTATGGAGGGAGCACGCAACAGGGGCAGCATACCAACGCAGATTCTCAGCTTCATGGCTTCCTCCCTTACCCTGTCCAAACTCCCTTGTGCTAAAGAGTCCCTCTGGTCTGGTCCAGTGACTCTTGGTCTCTGCTTGCCGCCCCCAACCTTCACCATAGCTCCAAGGCCATTGTTTCCAGCTACCCGCAGGTCATCTTCCCAGGTCAGCTCCAGGGTGTCACATCCCTAACTGAAGTTGGCATGTGCCTCCATTTCCAGAACCAGCTTCCCTTTCCCACTTCCCCATTTCCACCAAAGGCACCACTCCCAAAGTCCCAAACTCCCAAGTCATCTTGGGCCCTACCCCTTGTTCCAGCCCTAATCACTTACCAGTTCCTGTTGGTTCTTTCTTTACCATCCTTCCTATTTCCTTTCTTTTCCAAAAGCTACTGAGTCCAGGCTGTGTGAGCTCTGTGACTATGGACAAATCACACCACTTCTCTGAGGCCCAGTTCTTCTCATCCACAAATGGAGATAATCCAACTTTTACTCCCCTACATCTCACAGAACTGCTGCAAATGTAACATAGCAGCGAGAACTCGTGATTTGGGCCCAGAGGACAAGTTTCACTTCTGACTTTGCTTCCCTGCACCTTGGTTTCCTCATTTGTAGAATGATTTTGTTAAGCAGATTGGTCTAGATGACCTCAGAGTTGTCTTCTATCTCTAAATCTCATCCATATATCAATCAACTGAATCACTTCCATTTGAACTGTTTTAGGAAGATTCTGATCACCTGGCAGGATAAGGTACCAGACATGGAGGTCCTTGCTTGAAATCAATTGCCAAGCATTCAAACTCTGCTTCAGAGAGTGCAACTCCAATGCACTGGTCACATGGTTCAATATAGGCTTGCCAAAAGTACTATTTTATGGAGAACTCACACAGGGCAAGTGTCCTCATGGTGGTCAGAAGAAGACTTACAAGGATACTCTCAAGGTCTCTCTCAAGAACTTTGTATTTGATTGTGTGACATGGGAGACACTGGCACAGGACCACTCAGCATGGTGTGCCCACATCAGAAAGGGTTCTGTGCTCTATGAGCAGAGCAGAATGGAAACAGCACAAAGGAAACACAGAATGCACAAATTTAGAGAATCTACCCCAAATGTTCGCACTGACTATTTGTATCCAATATGTGGTAAAGCATTCCGGCTTCATATTGGTCTGATCAGACATAGTCAGACACATTGAAACTTGACTCTATCATGGTGATGCCATTTTTGGTCCTCTTTGAGAACAAAGGACAACAATTAACTATGTGCCAGGCACCGTCCTAGGTTCTGAGGACACAGATTTGAAAATGAGAGTCTCTGTCCTCAGAGATGCCCTATACATGGGGATGATATATATACATATAAGTATTTATAAATACAAAATTTATAAGTTGGGAGATTAGAAACCTCATGTAATAGCACTTAAGGGGCATCTAGGTGGTGCAGTGAATAGAGCACTGACCCTGGAGTCAAGAGGACCTGAGTTCAATCCAGCCCGACACTGAACACTTACTAGCTGTGCGACCTTGGGCAAGTCACTGAACCCCAAATGCCTTGCCTTCGCCCCTCCAAAACAAAATAGAGCTGAGCCTGAAGGTAATTGGGGATTCTTAGAGTTGGAGGTGAAGGAGGGCGTGTATTTGAGGCTATGTTGGAGACTGGAGATGGAACGTTTTATAAACAAGAAGAACTTGGCCAATTTAGACTGTAGAATGAGTGAAAGAGATTCATGAATAACATGGCTGGAAAAATAGATTGTGAAAAGCTTCAAAAGCCAAACACAAGAGTTTGGATTGGATCCTCAAGGTAATAGGGAGCCATTGAGGTATACTAAGCAGGAAGAGACAATCTGAGGTCTATACTTTAGAAAAATCACTTGGGGAAGGATGGAATGAAGAGGGGAGTGTCTGGAGACAGGAAATGATCAGAAGGCTGCTCCCATAGACCAGGTGGGAGATGGCCAGGTAAACTAGGGTGATGCCTGTGAGTGGAGAGAAGGGAACAGGTGGGGGAAATGTGGTGGAGGTAGAATTGAGGGAAGAGTCGAAGGTGATACTGGTGTTATGAGGCTGAGCCTGGGTAACTGGGAGCATGGGGGTGTCCCAAGGAGATGAGGCTTCAGGAAAGTGCTTTGTAAATAGTAAAATGCTGCATCTGTGTGAGTCACCATTGTAGAGGGCATAGCTATGATTCCATACACAGAGGTGTCCGAACAGGTGGCAGATGGACAGCCCTCAGCCTGGCACTGTTGATAGGCCCTGTGCACTGCTCTCCTAGATCCCAGCACACTAGAATCCCATGGGCCTGTAGTTTTGCTGCTATGGATGCCCATGGCAAAGGGCAGATCCAGTATGGGTCAGAATAGGGACTGAAAGGGCTAGGCTTTCATAGGCTTTAGAGCTGACAGGGTCCATAAAGGTCATTGCACACAATTCCCTTGTTTTATAGAGGAAAAAAATTGAGGCCAAAAGAGTGGGAATGATTTGCCCAAGGTGCCACCCAGTGTGGTGCAGTGGGTAGAGCTCCAAGCCTGGAGTCAGGAGGATGAGTTCAAATGTGACATCAGATACTTTCTAGCCATGTGACTTTGGGCAAGTCACTTACCCCTCTTTGCCTCAGTTTCCCCATCTGTAAGGTGAGCTGGAGAAGTAAATGGCAAACTACTCCAGCATCTTTGCCAAGAAAAGTCCAAATGAGGTCATAAAGAATCAGACAGGACTGAAAATGACTGAACGGTAATAGTGATGCAAATAGTATGTGGTGGGACCCAGGGACCCAGGATCAAATATTTAAAGGCAGAAGCATCCTTGGGGTCATGTAGCCCAAAAGTTCTCCAAATGTGGTTCAAGGTCCCCCTGAGGGTCCTTGAGACCTTCTTCATAGGCTCACAAAATTGAAACGCTTTTTATATTAATAAGAGGCTTTTATTTCTAATATAGTAAATATAGATAAATATTACTACATTAAAAAACCTTCCAGGTAAAAGGGGATCCTGAGACCAAAAAGTCTGATAACTGTTGATCCAGTCCAACCCCCTCATTTTACATATGGGGAAACTGAGGCCCAGGAAGATTTTTTTTTTTTTTTTTAAGAACTTGCCTAAGGTCCCACAACAAGGCAATAAGTGGCACAGCCACGATTCAAACTGAGGTCTTTTGACACAGTCTAGTGCCTTTCCTACTACTATACCCAGCTCTACCCAACAGCAACAATAGTGGCTCTGTAGCAGAGGGCACAGTACCAGGGTGGCCCAGTATCTGCGTCATCTTTTTTTTTAATGTATTGATAGTTTTTGTTTTTATATTATCTTCATTTCCAAATGTATTTCTCCCATCTCCCCTCCCAAAGAGCTATCCTTTGTAGTGAAGGATAAAAAAGGAAGAAGAAAAATGCCATTAGGAAAGCTGACCATCACATTCATGGAGATGACAGCATGTGCATTATTCCATACCCATAGGCCCCCACCTTTGGGCTAGCTCTAAAAAGTCGTTGTTTTAAATTCAATAACCACTGACAAAAGACAAACGTTCCTATGAAGAAACAAAATAAAAGAGAACACAAAATCTTAACTACTAAATGATTTACAAGTTTGTATAACTTGTCACTTGTCACTGCCTCCTCTTAAGCCCCATCACTGGGCCCAGGAGAGCTCTCAAGTCTCTTTTTCTGTCCTCACAATCCCCAGGAACCAGACCCCATCCCCCACCCGCCCCCTTCCATTGGCAATACTCTTCTCTACCAGGCAGAGCAGGATGGAGGAGCAAGCCCTGGCCTAGGAGAGAGCAAACCTGTGATTGAGTCCTATTCTTCCACTTACTCAGTTGTGTGACCTTGGACTTGTCACTTATTACCTTTCTGTGAAATGGGGAGATATTAGTTCCTAACCTTGCACAGAGCTGTTATAAGGATCTAAGGAGAAAGACAGAGAGACACTCAGAGAAGAAGAAGGTTAGGGAAGGAGAGAGACAAAGGAGAGAGAGG
>CM053769.1:129869983-129899111 GCA_028658325.1 Potorous gilbertii
CACAAAAACAGCCGTTTGAGGTTTTCTCAGAGTTTTCTTTTCTTTTCTTGCCAATAACTACAAGGAAACAGATGAAAGGGTAAAAACAGAACAACCATTGGGAAAATACAGTTACATGAAATCTCAAAAGTCTAGTAATAATTATGCTTGTTCCTCATCGCACTGGGCTTTTCTGGAGCCTGGTCTTCTGCCTCTTCTCTGACTTCTCTCTCTCACCCTCCTTCTCTTCCCTTCTCTCTCTCTCTCTGTCTCCCTCTGCCTCTCTCTGTCTTTGTCTCTGTCTCTTCTTTCCCATTCCCTCTCTCTCCCTCTCTCTCCTTCTTTCCCTCTCTCCTCTCTCTCCCTCCCCCTCAATTTTATCTTTCCCCCCTCCCCCTCTCCCTTTCCCTCCTTCCCTCTCTCCTCTGTGTCTGTGTTTCTATCTCCCTCCCCATTTCCCCAACCACGCTCTGCTCTGTGTCTATTTGTCTGTCTCTGTCTCTCTCTATGCTTCTGGCAGTCAGTCTATCCCAAATGCTTTTGTATGTCATTAGAACCTCTCTAGACTTGAGGTTCCTAACCGTGTGTGTGTGTGTGTGTGTGTGTGTGTGTGTGTGTGTGTGTGTGTGTGTGTGTGTGTGATGGACCCCTCTGGCTGGCTGATGAAACCTGTCAAGCACATCTCAGATTAACGGCTAGTTGCCTGCATTCATCATTGTAGAAAATGCTAACTTTTAGCTAGAGATTAATGAAAATAAAAATGTTTTTTTTTTCTCCCATCCATGTCCACGAACCCTGCCACAAACCCCAGGTTAAGAATTCCTGCTCCAAACCCCAAGTTGAAGAGAAAAATGCTAATGGTGGCTAGATAAATCCCCAGAGGCTCAAGTCATCTGATTATTGCTCAGACATAACTTTGGACTGCCTACCTGGATCCAGAATTTCAAAGCCATAAAATGTCAGAGATGAGAGGGACCTTAGAACAGAGGATATTAGACTGGGGAGACCCCTTAGAATGGCTTAATATCTAGTGCTGAGGCAGTTAGATGGTGCAATGGATAGTATGCTGGGCCTGGAGTCAGGAGAACCTGAGTTCAAATCCAGCCTTTGACACTTGCTTACTGGCTGTATGACTCTGGTCAAGTCATTTACCCTCTTTCTGCCTCAGTTTCCTTTACTTAGTGGTGAGGAAAACAATAGCACCTCCCTCACAGGGTATTTGTGAGGACCACATCAGATACTATTTATCATCTGCTTAGTACAGTACTGGCACAAGTTGTTCCCTTTATCTCTTCCCTTTTCCTCTCTGCCTTGTCCCCTCCCTCAGAAATCTTAGAACACAGAATGTCAGATTCAGAGCTAGAAGAGATCTTACTTAGAACATAGAATGTCAGAAGGGACCTTAGAACAGAGAACATCTGTGCGGGAAGGTATTGAGTGTCATAGGTAAAAGGCGCCTCAAAGATCATCTAAGTCCAAGTTGATTCATTTTTTTTACAGATAAGGAAACTGAGTCCTGAGTGGAGGAGGATGTTGCTCATTCAGAGTCATAAAAGTAATACCACAGATGAGACTGGAATTTGGGTCCCTTGGTGCTACCCTTCAGACCACACTGCCTATTCTTGCTTTATACAGAGCCAAGTCATGCATAGTCACTTTCCCTGCCCCTTTCCTTGGCTTGACAGTAATGGAGAAAGGAGCTTGCCTGCAGTGTGGTAGCCAGGAAGAGGGAAGAAATTACTTTTTAGCTGATATAAATAACTGAGAAATCTATTTTGTATTTGTGTGTACATACACACACACACACACACACAGAATAAGGCTGTAGCCCTTCTTAAAGCCCCCTCTCCCCATCAGTATCTGGAACAAATCCACTCCTCCTTACCCTATGCCCCTACTCCTTAGATTGTGTTTTCCTTTTTTAGCAAAATGTTTCCCCTTTAAGGCTCTAATTTGGGACTCATTTTAATGGTATTTTACTGTCCAGAAACAGTGTATTTGAGGGGGGAGAGTTGTGTTGTGATTTCCTGCTCCTTTTTGGGGAGTATCCCACACTGTTGGGGATAGCTTGGCCAAACTCAGCCTCAGAGAGCATTATGGGATCATGGCATTGCAGAGTTGGAAGGAGTTGGCCCTCCTTCCAAGCCAGTCCCTGCTCTGAAATATAACCCTTTTATAATAGCATGTGAGCTTAGCTCAACAGGGTGAGAGATCCAGTCTGATATTTAGCACATTTTTAAATACATTTTAATTTTAGTACAACACTAGCACACAATAAGCATTTAATAAATGTTTATTGACTGAATGAGCTTTTATTAACTGTCTGATATATGCACTGTGCAAGTGGTCAGTTATTCTCCCCATTTATCAGATCAAGAAACTGGCTCAGGAAAGTGAAGCAATTTTCCCACATTACAGCTAGTAGTAAAACTGAGTAAAACTCAGGCCTTCTGACTTCAAGTCTAGTGTTATTTCCTCTCTTTGTCCACAGCAGTTCCACCATTCTAGACCAATGTTTCTTAAACAGGGGGTCACCATCCCACGTGACAGTAAAAGTTTTCTGAATGTGCAGTGACCAAAAATTAATTCAAAATCAAACGCATAATGAATCTGGGGTGTTTCTGGCAGCTCTTGCCCATGTTGCATCGACAACTTCACTGCAGCCTTGGTTCTGAACACCTGGCTGAATTTACCGTTCCCCAAGGTACCCACTCCCTCCCTCATGTTGGAGCAGAGTTGAGGGATGGGGGTGTCAGGGTAGAATGTCTGACTTCTGTGTAGCTGGTAAAGTTTAATATGTGGAGTCTTTCTCAATGATGAGAGGGAAGAAAGCTGATACGTCAGGCCTGGCCTGAGTGAAAACAGAAAAAGAAAAGCCCCAAGTGGTCAATGGGTGTGCTTTGTACTGGTGCCTGTGTGCCCAAGAGGAAGAGAATTTCTCTCCACCTCCCCCCGCCCTTGTTGCTGGTACAGGAAAAGGCATATTTTTTCCATGAGGTCACACACTGAAGCAAATTCAGTTAGTAGCTGGCCAGTGCTTGCTGCTTTGGGTAGGCAGGTGGACAGATCCCAGCCTCTGATATGGGTATGCTCCTGAGGTCTCCTGGTATAATGCTAATGAGATTAAAGATCTTCCTCACCCGTTCATGGGCCTGCCTATTAAGGGTAGTTTGATGAGGGGAGATTTGTAAGAAGGCTCGAATCTTTTGTTAAAGAGGCACTGGTTCTCAAGGGTCTTGATGCCCTCTGGCTCTGCAAAGTGTATAATACTCTGAGATGAGCTTTTACTTTGGGGCTTACTCTTTGAAAGTGTTTGACCAGAGGAGACTCTGGGAAGCCACTAAGGAGGCCCCCACTTTGAAAACCCAGATGTTGGTGCTTCTGTGTCTGATACCTATGTATGTATTGTTAATGGTCAGACAGTTATCTGTCTGTTGATCTGCGATATATGTACTGCTTACAGTCAGACAGTTGGAAGTCCTGTCTCTTGGTTGACCTTTGTTTGTATTTTCTTTGAAGTTCTGGATGCTTTCTTCCTCTGAACTAAGTGAATGATATATGTGCTTGATTAAAGTGATTATTGATCCCACAAAAGTAGCCTTTCATTTTAAAAAAGCAGATCAAAGAATTTGTGATAGCAGGCCGTTCTGGACGTGTCAGGGTGCTTGCTTTTACAAGTAGGTAGCCCAGAGGCCCAATCAGCTTTCTGGTGAGGTGGGAGCTGAGGTTTCCAAGTGTTGGTACTGGCCCTTCTCCCCACCTCTTCTCCTGTATTCCCTTCTCTGCCCCTGACATGGAAACCCCATTCTAGACCAACGTTTCTTAAACAGGGGGTCACCATCCCACGGGACAGTAAAAGGTTTCTGAATGTGCAGTGACCAAAAATTAATTCAAAATCAAATGCATAATGAATCTGGGATGTTTCTGGCAGCTCTTGCCCATGTTGCATCAACAACTTCACTGCAGCCTTGGTTCTGAACACAAAGCATGCGCACTTTGCACTGTGTGTTCCCTGAGGCCAATGAATGCTTTTGAAGCACTTGAAAAGGGATCATGAGTGGAAAAAGTTTAACAAGCCCCATAAGCGTATAAGGTCCCTATACAGAGTCACTGACTGCCAGAGCAGGAAGGAATCATAGGGCTAATCTAGTAAAACCCTGCTCCATTTTATAGGTGGGGAGACTGAGACCTTGAAAGGTCCAGTGACTCCCATGAGGTCACAGAGCTTTGTAACTGACAAACTCAGGTCTTCTGACTCCAAGCTGCAGGGTCCTTTCCACAACACCATGCTTATCCGCCCTAATAATGATGGCTAATACTGACATAATCACCCTATGCCAGGCACTATACTAAGCTCTTTACAATTATCTCATTTCATCCTCACAACAACCCTGGGAGGCAGGTTATAGGTGAGGAAACTGGAGGTTAAGTGACTTGCCTGGGGCTACATAGTTAGGAAGTATCAGGCCAAATTTGAACATGCATCTTCCTGGTTTCAGGCCTCCTCTTTCCCTACATTCTTTCAGATCTATTAAGTCTCACCTCCTTGGATTAACCTTCCCTGTTTACACCAGTTGGAAACAATTCTTGTCTTCTCTGAGCTCTTCTAGTAGGGACTTTTTTCACCCCTTACTGGCCAGATGTTAGACAACATTGCTGTTCAGTCATGTCTTACTCTTTGTGACCCCATTTGGGATTTTCTTAGCAAAGAGATTGGAGTGGTTTGCCATTTCCTTCTCCAGCTCATTTGACACATGGGGAAACTGAGGCAAACAGGGTTAAGAGACTTGTTCAAGGTCACACAGCTAGTAAATTCTGAGACCAGATGTGAACTCAGGTCTTCCAGACTCCAGGTCACTGTGTTACCTCTTTCATCATCTTATCTGTGGAATTTAAAACTCGTTGAATCCTGCTTCCTCATCTTTAAAGTGGGCCAGTTGGATTGGATGGGCTCTAAGGACCTTTGGGATGAAAGGGGTTAAGAGACTTGACCTAGGTGATGTAGATAGTAAGCAGTAGAGAGAGGATTCCAAACAAGTCTTTTAACTTTAAATCAAACACTCTTTCTGCCCCAGAGGCAACATTAGTCCTTAGAGTCAGGTGGTCCTGGGTTCAAATCCTCCTCCTGCTGCTTCAGAACTGTGTCATCTTTGGCAAGTCAGTCCTGCTCTAAAAGGGGTGGGTAATAGTAGCACCCATCTCCAAGTGCAATATAAGGTATAGAAAGCATTTTATAAACCTTAGACCTCAAAGCACTATATAAATATTAACTCATATATAAATATTATTAGTATTAATTATCTTTTCTCCTCAATTAGACTGTAAGTTGCTTAAAGACAAGAATCACATTTTATACTTCTCTGGACCCCTTACAGTGTTTGGTATGACTTGTTCAATCCTCACTGCTGCCATGAAGTAGGTAGACTGGGTAAATTCTAACACCCCTTCTAGTCCTAAATCTTGTGGCTCCGTGATCTTAGATTTGAGATAGACTATTCTGGCCATCTCTTCAACCGCATTCCTAATGAGTCAGTCTCCCTTGCAAACCACTCATCCTTGCTTGTATACCTCCAATGACAGGGAGTTCCCTACTTCCCCAAGACAGCCATTCTGTTTTTGGACACTCATGAGGTGATCAAATCTTTCCATACTATAAGGCATAGTGGAAAGAACCTTTGACTCTAGAAACAGTAAATCCAAAGTCAAATTTGTCTCTGCTCCTTATGAACCCATAGAGACCAAGAACTCCCTTTCTCTGGGTCTCAGATTCCTCATCTGTAAAATGAAGGTGTTGGACTGCGGTCTTTTCCACCTCTAAACTCTGTGATCTTCTAATATAACCCTCCCTCTCACCACTGTAATTTAAATTCAGTAAGCACTTGATTGATTATTTTGGTAGCCGCTGTGGTACATGGGAAAGACTGTTGAGGCCAGGGACCTGAGTTTGAATCCTTGGCCAAGCCCCACCATGAACTCTCTGGGCATCAGTTTCTTCATCTGTAAAATGAGAGGGTTGGACAGAATGATCTTTAGTTCTCTCTAGCTCTGAGCAATCCTGTAACCTCAGGCTGTTCCCATAGACCTCTGAGAAGGAGTGTTGACCACTGCTGGCTTAACGAGTTCTGGATTGCCTTTTTCATCATAAACAAGCAGTAGGGAGTACAGATGGTATCCCCTAGTGTCACCATTACCTTGAGGGAAGAGTTAACCCCAGGAAATAAGGAAGTGTCCCTTGCTGAGCCATTGACTTTCCAAAGCCCATGTTAATGAGATTTTACTGTAGAAAAATTGGAGGTGGGAGGTTTGATAGTGTAATTTGCTTCACTAATGACTGTGTTTGTATCTACTCCTCTGCTTTGGACTCAGGCTGGGGCAGGGTTAGCAAGGTCATATGGTTTGGGTTGGACCCCCATCTACAGACTGAATGGGACCTTCATCCCTGGGTCCATCAACTGCAAGCACAGAGTGGTCAAGGGCCACCCTTGGTACCAGTTGGAGTCAGGGAGACCAGATGGGCGTTGGGATGGCCACTTTCTAGTGAAAAGGGAACAAGTCCTGTTATTCAGTACCTTGTCCTAGCCCAGCTAGAGGGAGCAAGGGGGATGTCCCTGGTAGGACCTGCCAACTGCTCTTCTCTCATGCCAGAGAAGGAGGCCCCAGAGACACGTTGGCAGCCTCGGCTCTAGTACAAGTTGAAGTTGGCATACAGAAAGTCTTCCCCCACCATTCTGGAGCCTCCAAAGCACTTCTCACACCTTTTCCTTTGCCCCTATTCCCTCTAGCTTCCTTAATCTCCAATTTCCTGGCTCTTGGCAGTCAGCAAAATCTCCAGATTCTTTCTCCTCTGCTCAGCTGCTGGGCTGGTAGTGGAACTAGATGTCCATCCTTCCGATTGTGGATTCCAGCCCCTCCTGAACTCCCCGCGACAAATATCCAACCTTTGATCTCTCTTTCTCCATCCTGCCCCACATTCATACCCAAAAACAACACACCTCTCCCTTTCCATTGGGAATGAGATAACAAAGTAAGGCTAGATAAAGGTTGGACATGTTGGAAAGAGGGATTTCTGGGAAGATTTCCAGTTGTACCAGAGAGGGGATTTCAAACAACCTTTCATGAACCTGGTTGAACTTGAGTCCTGGAGGTCAGCTCAGGACCCTGCTGCCAGAGATTGCTGGGAAGGGGGCTGATTTGACAGATGTCCTTTGGTTCCCCATCTGGCCAATCCATACTCGGTCTCAGGGATATTAGAACTAAAAGAGTCCTTAGAGCATCAAATTTAACCTGCTTTCTCTCATGCATAAGGTATCTGAACCCCAAAGTCCCCAGAAAGTGAGCCTTTAGTTCATATCCTAGTCCACAGTAATCCAGCTCTTTATGGAGGGTGCAACCCTAGGCTACTGTGAATAGTTTTCAGTTGCTCAAAACCAGCACAAACTACCCAGAATTACAGGTGGCAACTTCAGTTGGTTAAAATATTTTGCAGTTGGGCTCAAAAAGTCAGTTTCCCAAGTATAAGGTATATGTGGCTAGAGAATAGTTCATCTGAAAATGATCTGGGGGGGTCTCAGTGGACTGCGAGCAACTCAACGTGAGTCATTTATGAAAGAGAAGCAATGCAATCTTCAGCTTCATTAAGGGAAGCATGGTGTTGGAATTAGAGAGGCCATCATTCCCCTGTTCTCTGTCATAGTCAGACCTCACCATGGAGATTCTGTGTTCAGCTTCAGGTGCCACATTTTAAAAAGAATTTATTGTGGAGATCATTTGAAGGCAGGTACACTGACTGATAAAGGGCAGCCTGTAGTACAATGGTGAGAGCACCAGACCTGAAGTTAGGGAGACCTGAGTTCAAATCCAGCCTCAGACATTTATGAGCCATGTGACCTTGGGCAAGTAATTTAACTTCAGTTTGCCTTGATTTCCTCAACTGTAAAATGGGGATAGTAACAGCTTCTACCTCCCAGGTTTATTGGGAAGGTCAAATGACATGTTTGTGAAGCACTTTGCACAGTACCTGGCCCGTAGTTGGCACTATACAAACCCTTATTCCCTCTCCTCCCCCAAAGGGCTTTGAGATCTTATCGTATGAGAACTAGTTGAAGGAATTAGTGTTTAACTTATGTGAGAGGAGATGGTGAGGTGGGACTTGGAAGCTGCCTTCAGGCATTTACTACCATGTATAACCTGGTTTGAAGTTATTCTGCTTGGCCCTAGAAGGTAGACTATGTATGGAAGCTGCAGAGAGACAAATTCAAGCTTTTTGTGTAAGGAAAACCTACCCAACAATTAGCGTGCTCTCTCCAAATGGAATGAGTTGTTCTGGGAGATAATGAGTTCTGACTCACTGGAAGTTTTCATGCAAAGGCTTGACATGGACTGAGTAGGTTGTAGGGGAGATTTCTGTGCAGGTATGGGCTGGACCATGAGTCTCTGAGGGCCTATTCAACCCTGAGGGTCTGTGTTTCTCTGAAGTGTCTGTTGAACTCCAAATGAGTGAGAGGCAGTGTGGTGTAGTGGTTAGAGCGTGGGATTGGCATCAGAGCACTTGCCTTGATACTATCTGTATGACTTTGGGCAAGGTACTTACTTCCTCTCTCAGACCTCAGTTTTTTCACCTGTAAAATGAAGGAATTGAGCTAGAGGATGTTTAAGATTCTTTCTAGTTCTGGATCCTATGAATCTAATGATCAAATGCCTGGTACCACTTGGATAAGTGCTTTGGGGAACACAGCCCTGCCCTCAGGCAGCTTCTTGTCAGGTGGAGGAGACAAGACATAAAGACTTGAAGTTATTTGAAGGGAAGGTCTAATTGGATGTTGTAAAGCAATGCCTAGACATTAAATCCTAACAGAGATTCAGAAGAAGGGAAGGTCATGTGGATTGTACTGGTTTAGAAAGACTTCCTCAAGGAGCCTTGGTTTGAGCTAAGCTTGGGAGGGTTCAAATAGGGAGCAGTTCAAGGGTTTAAGCTGCTATAGGGCAGTTAGGTGGTACAGTAGGGTAGAGAGCTAAGCCTGTAGTCAGGAAGACTTGAGTCAAATCCAGTCTCAGTGTGTCCTTCAATGAGCCACTTTACCCTGTTTGCTCAGTTTCCTCATCTGTAGAAATGAGTTGGAGAAGGAAGTGGCAGTATCTTTGCCAAGAAAACTGTAAATGGGGTCACAAAGAATTGACATGGCTGAAATGACTAAACAACAAAAGTTTAAGAGGGTTAACCAGGGGTCCACAGAATCCTTGGATAGATTTCAGGGGATCTGTGAACTTGTATGAGAAAAATGACAATTTTGCTTTGTAATCCTATACATTTTATCTTATGTATTTAAAAACCATTCTGAGAAGGGGTCCACCACCTCGAGATCACCAAAGGGCCCCCAGAGTAGGTAGAAGGACATTCCAGGGAAGACCAAAGAAAGGGGAGACACAGCATGGCAGCACCAACATGTGTCAATGTAGGTCTGGAACTGGAAGACGCCTTAGAGTTCCCATTTCCATATTTTACAGATGAGGAAACTGAGGCCCAAACAGGCATGATTTGTCCATGGTCACAGAGAGGAGGAATAGCCAAACTTGGATTGAACGATGTTTTCTGACTCCAGATCCTTCTTTTATACCAGATACTGGAGGCATGTCTACCCTTGTAGGCTTGCTGGATGAGAGAGTAACTTTCAGAATTAGGTTGGAATTGATGGGGTGAGACCTCATAATGTAGAGCCTGAGAGAACTTTAGATTTAATGTGATGAGTGATAGGGAACCCATTCCATTGGGCTAACAGATCTTGAATAAAGAAAGTGAGGGATGGCATGAAATCAGTGGTTTTTGAAGGCTTGTCATAAGATTTAGAAGAACTGAAAAGACCTTACAGAGCATCTAGTCCATTTTACAGATGAGAAAACTGAGGCCAAGGGAGAAGTGACTTGCTCAGAGCTACAAAAGTTGGACCCTTGATTCAAGCCCAGGTTGAGTTATCATAGGTAGGTGAAGACAGGCAGAAGGTGTGGTGTAGGCAAACTACAAACAAAAATGGTATGTAACAAGCAACAAAGAGATAGGTCAACACAGACTGGGAAAAAAAACCAAGAACATAGTGATCATTTACTCAAGAGAAGAAAAGGAGGTTTAGGTCTTGGTGCCCCAACTAGAGTTGGTATGCTCAAGGCAGCCTAGTGAGCTCAGGGCAAAATTAGATGTCATGCCCCTTGTCTGTGGGTCACATTTCCCCCAGGCTCAGAAGTCTCTGAGGTCACCTTCAAGGGCTCCTTGCAATGGGGTTGGAGTTGTCCAACAGTGGGAGCAGAGAAGTCCCAGAAAAGTTTCTTCGTTGCTCCTGACAGGTCTTTTAATTAATCTCTTCCCTCTTCATCATCCCTTTAATACCCCCTTTCCTAGCTTCCTGCTTTCCTGTGCCCCACTTTACCTCTCCTCTCCTACCCAAACACTCATTTCAGATTCTGCCCAAATATACTCAAGCAGCTGGTATGAGGCAGAGAAAACTGATCAGCCTGGGAAAGGAGGAGTTCAAGGATCTAGGGGCCTTCCCCATTGGAGACCCCATAAGGAGTTTAACTACATTATCCAAGGACCACCTTCTTGACCTAGCCTGTCCAAAAACAATGTGTCTTTCATGGTAGAGTGAAGGTTTGGCATGTGCTTGTATCCACTCTGGGTGCTGGGGCCAAGTGAACAGACTGAGGGGAAGGTGTGGAGGGGAAAGGCTGGTATCCAGAGACCTCCAAACATGGTGGTCTTTTTAAAAAGTTATAATTTTATTGACCACCAGAAAGCGGAAATGTTCAACACACAAGCAAGAATTTTTACAAGATTATTGTATCTGAAATGGTACATTTCTATTTTGTATAACTTCTTTTGGAGTTCTCTCTTCTCTCTGCATTACTGTGTCTTCCTTTTTCATCATATCTGCCATGTCTGATGGTGCAGCAATATTCCATCATACTTATATACCAACTTTTCTTTTATTCTTTGTTTTGGAGGCAATTGAGGTTAAATGACTTGCCCAGCCAGGGTCACACTTACTAAGTGTTTGAGGCTGGATTTGAACTCAGGTCCTCCTGACTTTATCACCTAGCTGCTCCTCCAGTGTTAATTTTTCAAAGCTATTCCCCAATCACTGGACACATGGGTTGTTTCCAGTTTGTTGATATTACGATTAATGCTGCCCGAATATTTTTATGCACATCGGTCTTTTGTTCCTACCAATAGATCACCTGACTACTTAGTGGTAAAAGTGGACTCCTAGTAAAAGACCTTTCTCCCACACTCTCCCTTAACAATTTAGTCTCTGAGCCTCCTTATTTCTTTTACCGCTTGAGTAACCAGAGTGGGGAGGTGTCCACAGACTATCACAGAAGGCGTATCTGTGGGCTGACCCATTTTAAACTCCAGTGGTATTTCCAGGGCAGTTAACTCTCGTTAGAGATTCTATGGATGTTGGCACTGTGGTTCAGAGGGAGGGGCAGGCAGACCTGAGCAGCCTGGAGAAAATGGAACTGGAGAAATCTTTTTGCTGTAAATGCATTTCTGTCTCCCTCGTGGGTCATATTGGATTGATTTTTTTAAATGCATAATTATTGAAAATCTCATTTTCTGGAAGATCACTTTTTAAAAAAGAATTGAACATTTCTTTACATTTGGGAGGGGGGGAGAGCTGTGGGGAGGGTCTTCTGGGGATTTTAAGGGAATGGGTCTGGGAGAGAAGGGGAGAACTTGGAGGGCAAGGCTTCCCCAAACCCTGGAGAATAGAAAAAAAATGCTTAAATTTTAGAGATGAAATAGACTTCCACAGTCATCTAATCTAACCCATGCTAATTAGCATTAACTGCTAAAACCATTCCCTTTCACTTTCAGATTACCTCTATCTCCTCTGTCCAGATCTTGTGTATATGTATCAGATCTATATATGTATCAGAATGGGAGTTTTGTAGTATGCCGGGTGGGGTTTTTTGTTTGTTTTTTGCCTTTCTTTTGTTTACTCTGCACTTAGCGTGGTGCCTGGCACATGGTCACTGCTTAATAAATAAATACCAATTGGTATTCCATACACTGCCATCTCCTGGAATACACATCTGAGTGAGAAGACTTAATTCTCAAGGTGAAGTCCGAGGTTCATGCCCTCCCAGAAACCCTCCTAGATCCAACCACCTCTACTCCAACAGCCCCCACCACCCACCTGTGAGAGCAGCTGACTGCCTGACCTTGGGTCAATCTAATCCAGGGAAGAGGAACCTTAGGATTTGTTCTTCGACATTTGGATCAGTCTAAGGGCCTCCCTTGAGGACTTAGAAAACCACAAGTGGCCTCAAGGCCGAAGGTTTCCCTTCTCAGACTTCATCTCTGGGCTAAGGCCTCCCCAGTAAAATGCAGGTAATAACGCTTATCCTTATCTACCTACCAGCATTCTTCTCCAGAAGCTATCCTCCAGTAAAATGTAAATGAGAGCTGTGGCTCTAATTTCACTGACTCCGGCTTTTTTGTGGCCTTCTACCTGATGGCTTTGGGGAAGGTTTTAGAGAGGAAAGTGAATTCTTCTCCTGATTTTAACTCTTTCCAGTGCCTCCAGATTTCCTAAATTTCTGGTTGGAGAGGGAGATCCAGAAAGCCTCAGCTGTTCACACTTTGAATTTAGATGTGGAAAGAGGGAGAAAAATCCAAGGAAGAAGAAGTGACCTTAACCGCCTTGCATGTTTTGTCTTCTCTTAACTCGCTCCTAGTGAGCCCCTCTACTTTCAGGGGACTGGTATGGGTGTAGTCTGTTGGCAAAGATAGCCACCAAAATGCTGACATGTCAAGGCTAATTAAGAGATAATAGGCTTGTTGGGCTACTGGTCTACCAGTCCATATGGATGGTGTCTGACATCCATCCCTACAAACCAGAGGTGTCAAACTCACATAGAAACAGTTCACTTAACTATAAATAAGGATCATATTGATTTGGAAAACAACATATTAACATCATCTATGTTCTAGTGAATGTTTATTTTGTTAAATATTTCCTAATTACACTTTAATCTGGCTGGAGGAGGGAGTGTTGTGTGCTGTGTGTCTGACACCTCTGGTCTAGAAGATGTATGATGTTATGTCCAACTTTTATTCTTTTTTTAAAAAATCCTATTTTATTTTGTTTTCAAGTTTGCATTCTGTCTCTTCTCCCTCCTCTCCTCCTTGTTGAGAAATCAGGAAAAACAAAAACATTACAAACATGTATAGTCAAGAAAAAAATCCCCCATTAGCCATATCCAAATTGTGTGTGTGTGTATGTGTGTGTATGTGTGTATGAAGATACACCTGTGCCTCAACTCTCTATCAAGAGGTAGCACGCTTCATCATGAGTCTTCTGGAATTGTGAGGGGTCATTTTGTTGATCAGAACTTTGAAGTCTTTCAGAATTCTAGTTCTTATTCTATGATACAGATGGAACAAATAAGAAAGCTTTGTTTGCTCTATATAAAAAATGTTGATTAAAATCCCTAGCAGAACTGGTAGCAGAAATGTTTCAATATTTGTATAACTTTCCATATAATAAATTATGTCCAAGAAAAATATAAATACCAAGTGATTATATGAACAGATGGGTAGTATGACCTCAGTAGAATAGATCACCACTTCCTGGATTAGTAGATAAAGTGTTGACCTTGGTATCATGTATCCCTGGGTTTAAAACCTGCCTTAAGTACTTACTAGCTGTGTGACTCTGGGTAAGTCACTTAACTTCTAACATTCTCTGTTTCCTATCTGTAAAAAGAGGATAGATAACAATAACATCTCCCTCACAGAGTTGTTGTGAGACTCAAATGATAAAATATTTGTAAATAAATGTTAGCTATTGTTATATTGATTAGCTATTCTATTAGGCAGGTAGGTGGCACAGTGGATAGAATGCTAGATTTGGGGTCAGGATGATTTGAGTTCAAATCCCACCTTAAACTTCCTAGTTATGTGATCTTACCCCCTCATCTCTGTCTGCCTCAGTTTCCTCATATGTAAAATAGGTATCATAGTAGCACCTAACTCCTTTCAGAGTTGTTGTGAGGATAAAATGAAGCAGAATTTCTAAACCTTAAAGTAGGATATATGAATACTAACTATAATAACTTAATGTGATTAAAAAATTTAATTCAAATCAAAAGCTAAAATCATATAAGGCTTTCTCTCTAAGAACGCATGTTTCCCCTACTTGTAGTACAATATAAATTCCTAAAGGGAAGAGACGATTCCTTGTGTACTTTTCTATTCTAGGTGGTGCAGTGAATAAAGCACCAGTGCAGGAGTCAGGAGGACCTGAGTTCAAATTTCACCTCAGATACTTGACACTTACTAGCTGTGTGACTTTGGGCAAGTCACTTGACCCCAGTTGCCTCATCCTGGGTCATCTCCAGTCATCCTGATGAATATCTGATTGCTGGATTCAGATGGCTTTGGAGGAGAAGTGAGGCTGATGACCTGAACAGCCCTCCTTCTCTCAAAACAAAGTCAAGTGCAAGTCATGTCATCATTTCTCTGATGGCATAGTCTTCTTCGGCTGCAAAGGACAAACACACATTCTCAAGATTGAAGATATAATACCTTGAGCAGCATAGGCAGTTAATGTTGAATGAAATGATTAATTCAACCATTATTTTATTTTCCATTTTGCATTCTCTCTCTCTTATCTCTCTCTCCCACTCTCCTCCTTTGAGAAAAATTTGACCAACACAAACATATCTAGTCAAGCAAAACAAATTCCCCCATTGGCTTTGTTCAAATTGTATATGTTATCAAATAATAAAACAAGGTTTAACACTTTTTACATCAATATTATAGAACAAGAGTTGAACCTCTGAAAGGCTGGAGATCAACACAGTGACCCATCCCAAAGCAGGTCTGTCCAAGCTCACCATCACTTATTCAGGGCGGTTTTAGAAATGTAAATTCAAACAGTTTTTAAAAAGAAAAGCCAATGAAGGGAGAATATATTTCTTTTGCAGATAAGTTTGGGGTATTTTTTAAAGCTTTTCCTGCCCTGGCCCTACTCCTTTCTCTCCTGGAGGGGAGGGAGGCTGCACAGGGCTGGGCCAGGCCCCTGACCTGCTTCTCCTTGGTGCCCAGACCTAATCTGTTTTTCCCTCTTTCCTTCTTCAGCCTGCCTGTTCCGGATCAATGGTCTATCATTCATTTATCTACTTTTCCTGCTGCTCTTGCCTTGGTTCCTGGGGCCCACCAAACACAGTATCAGAGGTAAGGAAAGAGCTGAGTCTCCATTTGGTTTGTCTGGGAAGCAACTGGTCAGGAATGGGGGAGGGGGGCATGTTTGGCATTTCTTAAGCCCAAGTGTTTGGGGCCCAGGGTCCCCCCAGAATGGCACATCTCTCCTCTAGTTCAGAAGTTTGACAGGACCAATAAACCACAGACTCCATGAACTGTTCTCATAGGGACAAAAGAAATGGCAGTAGTTTATTCCTGTTGACCATTTTCCCCCCATGAAACAATCATCTTGGGGGTCCAGGAGAAATTGAGGAGGGAGAGGCCATTTTTAGCTGAAAGAATCAAGGAAGGCTTCTCGGAGGAGGTGATGACTGAGATGAATCTTAAAGCGAGATAAATATTCTGAGTACAGCTGAAGAGTGAGGGAGTACCACCCTTCAGGAAGGGGTCATGGCCTGCAAGTGAAGCCCAGGACAGAGATTTTATGCTGAATCTACTGGCCAAGGCTGCCCTAATCCTGTTGGGTCCCTAGCCAATGGGAAGGATAAGTGATGATTCCCCTCCCCTCCTTTCTGGGCCTTCAGCACATTCCAGGGACATTTAGAACATGGCTCCTGCCCTCAAGCTAGGGAAACAACATGGGACAGTCTGTAGTAGATGCCAAATGAGGTTCCTGGCCCAAATTCATCATCCGTAATGCTAATGGATTAAATCAGTGGGTCTCCTGTTCAACTGCATGGAATGAAAACATTTTGTCAGGGATTCATATGACTGATGGGGAAGGAGCATGCATTGAGATGAAGGTCAATAGCTGGGCAGCTCCAGTGGTGTGTATATGAAACAGATTAAGAACCAGAAGGACTGAGAAAGTTGGAGGATTCTTTAGAAGACTCTTGGAGAGCATGGTCGAGGGTGAGAAGGCATGGCTGGGTTTTCATGTGGATTGAGTTAAAGCACTGAACTTTTGAGTCAGGAAGATCTGAATTTAAATCCAGCCTCAGACAACTTACTGTGTGACTGTAGGCAAGTCAACTTAACTTCTTTCTGCCTCAGTTACTTCAGTTGCACAACAAGAAAATAATAGCACCTCCCTCCCACAATATGAGCATCAAATATTTGTAAGTGTCTGGCATCAAACAGTCAATTGAGAAATGCTTTCTTCTGTCTTCCCTTCCCCTTTACCCCATTCCACTAATGAAACCACTGACCTCTACGAGGACTGAGGGATATAAACAAGGATTTCTATGAGTTTAAAGGCAGAAGAAAACCAGAGATAGATGGGGCAGTCAGCGGTCAGACCACATCTGGTCCATTTTAGAGGATGTTGATAAGAACATCTGGTTGTGAGTGACCAAAATTGAGATAAGGCCCCCTGTGGACTGGGAGAAGCATCTGTAGCTGTATAATAACATGAAGAAAAGGTGGACAGTGGGTGGCCCAGAGCTCTTCGAGTATTCAGTAGGCTGTCACATAGATGAGTCTTTTTATTCAACTTGGCCCCTGAGAACACAGTGGATGAGGCTGGATGGGAAAGGGAGGCAGCTGGGCACAGTGGAAAGAAGGGATTAAGATGTAGAATCAGCAAAGTTGGCTTCACATCCTGACCCTCTCCGTTCTCTGCTTCCTGATCTCTAAAACAAGAGGTTGGATCCCATGGCCTTGGAGGTGCCTTCTGATTCCAAATTCATGTGCTAATAAAAGTAATTACAGCTCAGATGGATTATACTGACTCAAGACTTACCATAGCCCTGGGCAAGTATTAGCACCCTCAGCTTTCAAAGTTTGTAAGGATCAGAGCTGAAGTTGGAACCCAGGTCTCTCATGCTCTCCCCATCCCACCACAGCTACGTCTCAGAAATGGGACTTGAAGCTGAATTTGGAAAGGCAGTGAAGCCAGAGGATGACTTGAAAGTTGCCAAGTATGGGGAGAGGGTGGCAAACAGACCTATCTCTAGATAGAGGGCTGTGATCCTGGTTCCCCCCACCCCCCACACCCTTAAAGCTGGGGCAGCTGTGGGGCTTTAGCCACCCTAGTTAGAGTGGGCCCACCTCATTCTCCTCCTCCACCTCCAGCTGTGCAGGGAGAGCTGGCATTGCTCACAGGCAGGCCTGCAGCTGGTCTAAGCTGGGTGATTTTGCTCTTTCCTCCTTAGGAACAGTTCTCTCTTTTCCCAGCCTCCTCTCCAAGTGGCATGCTCACCCTGAAATCTGATTAGCTCCTCAAGGTTGTCTCTGTCTGTAACTAAGATATCCCCAACTGGGAGGACTACTTACAGGCCCCTCTGCTAAAAGCTCTTTATTTTGTAAATATTTCATGCCCTTTGGTGCCATTTGCAACACTTTTCTCTCTCATAAGCCAAAAGAAAAAAAAAATCCAGCCAAAAAAAAAACAACTCACAACAGATTTCTAGTTAAGAGCCAAGAGGGGAGGGTGAGAGAGTCCCACTGACGAGTGGGAGGAAGGAGAAGTGAGGAAGGAGGGACACTGTGGGGAGGGAGAGCTCAGGATGGGGGAACTGCTGGCAGGACTCCTCTATCCTCCCCACCAGCTCCTCAGCATCAGCTCCACTGGGGCCATTACCCACTGCCGGCTTTTTCCAGCCCAGAGTGGAAAATGTGAGCCCTGGTGGTACCCGGACCCCTGGTCCAGCAGCAAGCAGGTTTATGAGTTCCACAGCTGCTGGGGGCTCGAGAAGCAGAGTCTGGTGGAAGAACTGACATCGGTTGGTTAATGTTCTCATGAAGTGCTGGCCCCTGGCTCACCTTTTCCCTGTTCCTTGCCTCTCTCCACCTTCCTCACAGAGGAAACTTTTGAGCAGGCCTGTTTGTGGGAAGATGGAAACCAGCCTCCCCCCTGGCACAAGGGAGGAAAGCAAGGGGCTAGATTCACTGGATTGGAATGTGTTCTGACCTGCGGACCACAACAGGAGGCCGGGGAGGTCAGCCCAGGCTTTGCTGAGGAGGAATAGGAAGGGCATTCCACTGATTTGAAGAGGACTGAAGCTTTTCCTCAGAAAAGTTCCAATCACTGGCCCTCTACCAGCCCATCGAATTACCTTATAATCTCACCCCCCAACCCCTACACCACCCAGTGCATTTAGAGCCAGAGGTCAAAATGCAGGGAACAATGGGTAGCAGCCAAGCTGGACATAGGATGTAGGTGCCCACCAGGTCCCTGGTGATGAGTGTGATGGTACCTATTGAGGGCACACCCAGAGTCAGGGGTGGGCCTGTATGTGTGTGACTCTGCAGGGCCTTGTCACCTCCTGGGGAGTGGACTGAATCCTCAATCCTTCCCCCACACTCTGTGAGGCCAGGGTTGGCCCTGCATCTCTCATCATGGCAATGGCCCTTCTCCCTGGAACATTTGAGGGCACTGTAGTCCCTGATTGCCTCTTATTAAGTAATTGCTAGAGCATTACCCTTGGAGCTGGAAAGGCTGAGCTTCCGATCCCGGTTGAGATAGGCCATTGCCGTGTAACCTTGACCAAGCCACTAAACTTCACATTTCTCCAGTTTCCTAGCTATAAGATGAAGGGAGAAAGGGGGCACTTGAGGGATTCAAAGGTCCTTTTCAATCTAAATCTATATTCCTATGATGCTCTGGTCTTTCAATATCAGGATGTAGGCAGGGTCTTCGAATACAGAATGTCAGGACTGAAAGGGACTTTGGACCATATGTAGCAATCTTCTCCCATAATAAGACACCTGAAACAATACCTGTAATCGCTGTCTATTAAAATGCACTTGCTATATCTTCTAGGGGTAGCATCGTATTTCCCTAGTTACCTGTTGTTGATCAGGTGTTGCAGTCGTGCTATTCTTTGTGATCCCATTTGGGATTTTCTTGGCAGATCCTGGAGTGGTTTGCTATTTCCTTCTCCAGCTCATTTATAGATGAGGAAACTGAGGCAAACAGGGTGAAGTGACTTGCCCAGGGTCACCCAGTTAGTAAGTATCTGAGGTCAGATTTGAACTCAAGAAGATGAATCTTCCTGACTTCAGGGAAGAACACTGATTATTGGGGGAATTAGGAAAGGCTTCCCTGTGCTTTGAAGGGAGCTGGGGTTCCTGTTAGGTAGAGTCTAAGGAGAGAGCGTGATCCAGGCATGGAGGACAAACTGTGCAAAGCCAAGGAGGTGAGAGGAATGACATTCAAGGGAAATCTCAAGCTAAGTCAGTTTGGTTGAAATATGGTGTACTGGACAGAGTGAACTGTGAAATAAGACTGAGAAGAAGTTGGAGTCAGATTGTAAAGAGCTTCAGCTGATATACAAAGTCTATATTTTTTTCCTAGAAGTAATAGGGAGCCATGGACATTTCTTGAGCTGATTACTGATATGGTTACATTGATGTTTTAAGAATATCAATAAATAACAGCCTAGCAGTAATCCAGCAATAGCGAGTCTGTGGAGGGAAGGGCATCAGCCCAGGGAGCAATCTGATCCATAGCTGTCTGTTGGGGCTGGAGTAAGGGTTTGGGAAAAGCAGGAAATCTCACGTGCCCAAAAGGGAGCTTGGAAGGGCAGGGATGGTGGGCATGGAATAAGGATGAGTGAAGCTTCCTGGGTCTGCTAGGAAGGGGGTCTGCTGGGAATATTCTTCAGCTCCTGACTCTCTGACCTCATCTGTTTCCACACATTTACCTCCTCACCCTGAAGATGCCTCTGGCCCCGTGGCCCCCTCCTCTCATTGGTGAGTCCCTGTCTGGGGCCACTGCTTTATGAAAAGCCCAGGCTGCCCAGGCTTTGCTCCTGACTCTCCCTCTCCTCTTAGAACAGAAGCTCCCTGAGGGCAGGGGACTATCTTTTCCCTCTTGTCTTATATCCCCAGCTATTAGCACCTGTGCCCAGCATATCATAAGCAAAGAAGCTGTAGAGATTATGGAATTTTGCCCCGCGATTTTATAGAGGCAGAAACAGGCTGGGTGAGACTTGTCCAAGTGAATGACAATAAAGCCCAAGAGTCCGCTGCAGGTCTCTGCCTTCCAAGCTACTTTCATGAGTGCTCTGCCTTCCCAGGACAGGCAGCTCCTCCTGTGAATCCTCATTCCCCACCCCTGGCAGGCTTTCAGAGCGGAAAGAGAAGAAAGGAGAGGAAGGGCTGGGACTGGGAAAGAGATCAATGAACAAAGGCTAAAGGGAGGTTTGCAGGCCAGAGAGGACTCGGCCTGGCCTCCTCTCTCCCCTCCTGGTTGACAAAGGAGTGTTTGTGAGCTCAGCCTGCTGGCTGAGGGTGAGTCACTGGGCAGGGCCCAGGAGCTCGGGAGCCCCTGGCTCTGGGGTCCTTCTATTTCTGATGTACCTGGTCTAACTCCTTTAGAGGGAGGGGGTCGTTGCCTGGGCCCAGCGTGGGGCTGACTCTAAAAAGGAGCTGATCTCCACATGCATGGGCCAGCGACGGGTGGAGTGTGGGGAAGAGGGCTTGGTAGGGTAGCTCAGTGGTAGGAGCAGTAACACAACTCCCCTCCAATTCACCCTCAAACTGCATTCAGAATCATGTACTGAGAAACTAAGAGGGAGCTTAGAGTGTTCTCTAATCTACTGTCTTAATTTTACAAATGAGAAAACTTGGGGCCAAGAAAGATTAAGTAATTTATCCATGGTCATATAAATAAGCTGTGAGCTGGTATTTGAACCTGCACTGTGTCAATCCTACTTTTCTGGCCCTTCTTTCTTTCATCTGTAAAGTGGTAATTTCTTCTGGCAGAAAGTCCTTGGCACTGTTCCCTGCAAGTGTCTAATTAAAAGGTGATTTATTGAGCACCCAAACTCCCAGGCCTCAGTTTCTTCATTTGTAAAGAGGCTTGGATACAATGTTCCCACAGATCTCTTCTACTCTGAAAGCTTCGAGCCTAGACCATTCAGCCTCTGATCACTAATTGCATCTGATCTCTAGTTCCTAGAAGGCTGATCAGTCCATTAAGGATGTCTCTGTTTTTTTCTGTTCTCTCCACTTGACTCAGAATGCTGGGAATCTCAAGAGGATGCAGACCACGTGCTGGGCTCCCACAGCGGTGCTGCCAGGGGAATGGCGAGGATATTGTGGGTTGGGTTTGGGAGGGAGGGAGTGTGAGTGATGTCTTAGCACTTTGGATACTCAGGGGAACTTTGGAGACGGTTTCCTCTGTGTGCCCTGAATCCTTGGAAGCAGAGCGGTTCAGGTCCTCCCTGTCTCTCTCACCTAGGCTTATAGGAATAATCTCCTTGCCTTAAGCCTCCCCATTTCCAACCCATTCAAGGAGCCTGCAAAGTGTATGTCTGACTATGTAATTTTTCTGCAGATAACTCTGGTAACTTTTTTCTTGTCCCAGCATCAAATGAAAACTCCTTGTTTAACATCTAAAGTCCTACTCAGTCAGGCTACTTGCCTTTGGGGTTTATTACAAATGATTCCCTTTTGTGTCTCTATGTTCCAGCCAAGTGGATCTAGTTGCTATTTCTCTTTGGTGCCCTTACCTTCCATACCTCCCCCTCCCACCTTCAAAGTTCAGGTCCTGTCCCCTTCTATATGAGATCTTTGCTGGTCCCTCCAGCTTCCAGTATCCCCTGTCTCCTGAGCAGACTTTGTATTTGACTATATATACATTGTTTCCCTGATAGAATGTCAGTTTCTTGAAGGCAAGCCTGTTTCATCTTTGTCATTGTAATCTTAGTGTCTAGCCCAGTGGCTATTTAATACATACATATTGATGGATCGATTGATGAGGCCTCTACTCCCTAAAGTCATACCAAGTGAGCCAGTCTTGCTCATAGAAGAGTCCCAATTACAGCTGCCTTGGCAGGGGGATGAGGCCATCCTCAGGCTCAAACCCATCTTGACTTTCTGAAAGACGGAGTGGTCGGTCATTCCTCTGTAAAAAAGTGCTGAAGGTGGAAGAAGTGGTGTGTCTGTGTGTGTGACTGACCTTAGGCACCCTCATGTTTCCTCGCCATGGTAGTTTCCACCATATTGAACATCTTTCCAGGGATGGCTGTTATCACACATCCCCAGAGGGCTCCAGAGATAGTGGTATTCTGGCACCATCCTTGAGGTCAGGAAAGACTGTATTTCATCTTACCTCACAACTTACTGTCTTTTTTCCTGGGTTAGTCACGTAGGCAGTCAACAAATCAGGCAATAAGCATTTTTTTTAAATGCTTGCTATGTACCAGGCACTGTACTAAGTACTTTGGATACAAAGAAAATTTAAAAACAAGGTTTCCCTGCCTATAAAGAGTTTACATTCTAATGGAAGAGACAACAGGCAAATCATGATTTAGGTGCATAATTTGGGCTTCAGTTTCCTTATCTGTAAAATAATATACTAAGGATTATAATATACTACTACTAATAATAAAATACTGATACTGTCATTACTACTTTCTCTGGGGTAATAGTGCTTTGTAAGTATTAAAGTATTTTGCACATAGCAGGTGTTCTTAATAAATGCTTATTGACTAATTAACAGACTTCAAGGGGAAGCTAGGTGGTGCAGTGGAGACAGGAAGGCCCAAGTTCAAATCCAGCCTGAGATACCTGGGCACTTTACCTCTATTTGCCTCAGTTCTTCATCTGTAAAATGGGGACACACTGGAAAAATGAAAAAAAAACTACTCTAGTTTCTTTGCCTAGAAAACCCCACAGAAAGTGTCAGCGGGGTCACGTCAAAGTGCTAGAGCAATGTGAACCATTCTTATTTAACCTCCTGGGGGTCCTGGGAGGCAAGTTGAAATGGAGTTGTGCCTCAGTTTAGGAAATAGAGAACCTGGCAGATGAAAATGAAATTTGTCATTTTCTATAGCCATGCCCAAGCTGCCCTTTCCTCCTCGCCAGATCCTCCCCTCCTGACTTTCCTCTTGCCAGTCAGGTCACTCCGTTCTCCCAGTCAGGCTTGCAACCCCGTGTGGCATCATCTTGGCATCGTCTCTTTGCCTTGCCCCCCAACCCTGTTCAGTAGCCAAGTTCTCTCCATTCCTCCCTCACAGCCTCTTGAAAATCCATCCCTGCCTTTCCATTCCCTAGTTCCTCCTTCAGGCCCTTATTACCTCATGTCTGGAGAGTGGCAGCAGCAGCTCCTGATCTCACCCCTCTCCCCCACAGTCTCTCTCCCTGGCCAGTCCCTCCTAGACTATACAAGCTGCCAGATGCATCTTCACAGGAGTGCAGCCATCCACCCAAGCTGTGACTGAATAAAGCCTATATAGATCCTCAAGCCTGGCAGTCAAGGTGCTCTCCAATCTGGCTCTGAACAAAACTTCTAATGGAACTGATCCAAGAAACCCATTAATACCTACTATGTGCCAGGCAATAATAATAACTAACTATATGCCAGTCACTGTGCGCTTTGCCGATATAATCTCGTTTATTCTTGGGAGGCATGTGTTTTAATTACCCTCATTCATAGGAAACCCAGACAAACAGGACTTACCCAGGGTCACATGGCTAGTGAGTAACAAGCTAGATTTGAACTCAGGTCTTCCTGCCTCCTCCCCCAGTGCTCAACCCACTACAAAAAAAGACAAGGAA
This sequence comes from Potorous gilbertii, assembly GCA_028658325.1. Taxonomy (NCBI): domain Eukaryota; kingdom Metazoa; phylum Chordata; class Mammalia; order Diprotodontia; family Potoroidae; genus Potorous; species Potorous gilbertii. The sequence goes on from CM053769.1 coordinate 129,893,670, forward strand.
AAGAGGGAAACCATTCCTGCTTTCATTCTAGTGGTGGAAGTGAGGATGGAGCTGCAACCTGTACGCTGTTAAATCAGTGAGTACAAAGTGATCACAAGAGGAAAGGGGCATCAGAAGTGGGGAGAAGTTAGGGGAGAATCTCTTATAGGGGCAGACCTGGAACTGTGCTCTGAAGGAAGGTGAGGAGCCCAGGTAGCAGATTTTCGGAAAAGATCCAATGTGCAAAGAAAGGCATGGATGGATGCTGCAGACGGAATGTTCCATATGGGAAAAGGCACGGAGCTGGAGTGACTGGAACAGAGACAGTGTGAAGGGAACAATGTGAAATAGAAAGGTAAGTGGGAACCAAACAATAGAGAGCTTTAAATGCTAGACTGAGGATTTTGTATTCCCCCAGAGGGAATAGGGAACTACTGAAGATTTTTAGGGAGAGGAGTGACATGGTCAGATTATTTATTGTTGTTCAGTCATTTTAGTCATCTCTCCGTGATCACATTTGGGGTTTTCTTGGACTGAGATACTGGACTGGTCTGCCATTTCCTTCTCCAGCTCATTTTACAGATGAGGAAACTGAGGCAAACAGGGTGAAGTGACTTACCCAGGATGACACAGCTAGTAAGTGTCAGAGGCAGCTCAATACAAAAAGTAATGCTCTAATCAGCTCCCTTGGCCTTTGCTCCCTCCTGCCTCTGAAACCTTTGCTCACACTGTTCTATCTTCATTAAAATTCTTCAAGGCCCCACAGGACATCCTCTTCTGTGAAACTTCCTCTGATTTCTGCTGGTTGGGAAGTCTCCTCTCCCATCCCTTTTCTGGAGAGAGGAGAGTACTTTCCCACTTTCCCACTTTCCCATTGTGCCTTGAATTGTACCTATTTTGTATCCATCTTACCTACCTGGAGAGCAAGAGTGCACATCTCTTTTTGGAGGGAGGAAGGGAGAAACCCCCCTCCCTTTTTTTCCAGTTATCAAGCTTTTTTCCCTTTGCGTGTCCTCTACCTCCTCACTGGGGAAAAAAGATACAGAACTTTAAACAAATAGAGTCAAACATAACAAATTCCTACATTGGTCACATCAAAAATATGCATCTCATTCTACTTATTTAGTCTCTCTTCTGTCAGGAGGTGAGCAACATCCTTCGTTGCTTACTCCTCGAGAATCACAGTCAATCATGGTGTTGACCAAAGTTTGTAAGTCTTTCAGAATTGTTTATTTTCACAACATTGTTTATGGTGCACATTATTCTCCTGGTTCTGCCCAGATCCCTCTGCATCAATTCAAACATGTCTTTCTAAGGTTCTTTCTTCTCTTAGTCAATTCAATTCAACCAGCATTTATTAAGCACTTTTGGTACGCTCAGGTAGCAGAGTGTCTGGGCTAGGTGTGAGGACATGAAGATATGTCATAGACCCTGCTCTGAAAGAGTTTCCAGTCTAGCATAATGCTAAGTTTTCCCTTACATCCACCAGAGAATCTGCCTCTCTTCATCTCCTATTTGTTAGTGCTGGTTCTAGCCTTGGACCACACAGCAAAAATTTCCTTTGTAATTCATGCATTTTATGCACTTACAGAGTTTATTGTGAGACAGGGCTCTAGTTTTACCAGACTGCCAAAGGGGTCCATGACACAAACAAGGTTAAGAACCCCTGATCTGAGGAGGGGTACAGATTAACAAAGAATATGGAAGCCAAAGGTGGGGCAGGGTGGGGTGGGATGTAGGTGAAGTCTTTGGAGAAAAATTTAAGTATGAAGGCTAGCAATTTTTAGGTTGGAGGATCAGCATTATAAAAGCTGAATTGGGTCTCCAAGGGAGGAAGGATGGCTGCATCAGGATCCCAAAGCTGAAAGGGACCTCTGAGGCCATCAAGGCCAATATATACTAGGGTGAGATTCCCCTTCATAGCACCCTTAACATGTGGTCATCCAGCCTACTTTGAAGACCTCCCAAGATGGGACCCACTACTCCCACAAACAGCCCCTTCCATATTGGGTCCTGTCAGGTTGTTAGGACATTTCTTCTGACATCCAGCAGAGATCTGCCTCCTTGTAACTCTTCCCTGTGGGTTAGATTTAGATGAGATCAGGGGTTCTGCCCTCTGGCCAAGAAGAAGCAGCTGAACCCTTCTCCCACATGGCTCTTCTTCAAGAACTTGAAAGTAGCCTCCATGTCCCCTCCTCAGTCTTTTCTCCAGGAGGAAGATCCCCATTTGTTTCAGTCATTCCTCACATGGCATTTCAACATCCTGGCTGTGCTCCAGTTTGTCCAAGTCTTTCACAGAACATGGCTTCCAGAACAGTGAACAATATTCTGACAGGGTACAGGTTCTGGAAACCTCCTTGAACTCTCCTTGAGTTTTCCCAGTTGATCACCTGAGGCAGCTGGCCTTTCATTATCTCTATGCCCAATTCTCTGTTACCCTTAACCTAGCCCAGGCCTTCCTTGTGTGTTACCTCTGAATTGCCTCTAGCTACTAACCTTTGATCCTATCTCTTACTTTCTGTCCTCAGACCTCTAGTCACCCAAGCTACAGGCCACTCCCATCAAGATCTTCTCTAGAGAGGAGTCTAGAGGAGGAGCTCCAGTTATCCCTGACTATTTGACCAACCCTAGATTCCTCCCACTGTCTTTCTGTTTATAAGATCCATCTTGTTTCCATGAAAGTGCTCAGATTCAATCTGACCCTCTAGTACTAGCCATACAAATGCTCAGATTCCTCAAGAGTCTAGCCAAGATGGCAGATTCTTAGAATCTCGCCCATCTTGGAAGGTGCTCTAATAAATCTTGACTGAAAAAAAGGCTTGAGTTGAGTTCATTCAGGCAAGATCACATGGCCCTATTTCGGGATCCCAGCACCCCCTAAAACCTCAACAGTTCCACATGTGATCTTGCCAGGGCAGAGGACAGTGTGACCATCCATTTTCTCTACCATGCCGGGAAACCTCATCCTCCTGGAAGCTCCCTCCTGCTCCAGAATTCACCCATGGGCCTCTGCTCTGATGGTACCTTCTAGAATCTCCAGCTAATGAGGGACCTGGGTCTCATTCTTCTCCAGGTTGCTACCATACCCTCCTTCAGTGGATCTTTGCCTCCCACCACTTTTCAGCTTCTCCTATAAGAATGTAAGTTTCAGTCATTCCCCACTGATAAATGGTCAAAGGATATGAACAGGCAGTTTTCAGAGGAAGAAATCAAAGGTATCTGTAGTCACATGAAAAAGTGCTCTAAATTACTATTGATTAGAGAGATGCAAATCCAAACAACTCTGATTTACCACATCACACCTATCAGATTGGCTAACTTGACAAAACAGGATGCTGATAAATGTTGGAGAAGATGTGGGAGAGTTGGAATGTTAATTCATTGTTGGTGGAGCTGTGAGCTGACCTAACCATCCTGGAGAGCAATTTGGAACTATGCCCAAAGGGCTACAAAAATGTGCATACCCTTTGACCCACCAATGTTGCTTCTGAGACTCTATCCCAAAGCGATCATAAAAATGAGAAAGGGTCCCACATGTACAAAAATATTTAGAGCAGCTCTCTTTGTGGTGGCCAAGAACTGGAAATCAAGGGGATGCCCGTCAACTGGGGAATGGCTGAATAAATTATGGTACATGAATGTAATGGAATACTATTGTGCTGTAAGAAATGATGAACGGGAAGACTTCAGGGAGGCCTGTAAGGACTTATATGAATTGATGCTGAGTGAAAGGAGCAGAACCAGGAGTACTTTGTACACAACAATAACCATAGTGTGCGAGGAATTTTTCTGGTAGACTTAGCACTTCATTGCAATGCAAGGACCTAAAAAATTCCCAATGAATTCTTGAGGCAAAACGCCTTCCACATCAAGAGAAAGAACTATGGAATTGGATTGCAGAATGAAGCAGATCATTTTCTTTTGTATTATGTCTTGGTTTGTTTTAAGATTTCTCCCATTCATTTTAATTCTTCTATGCAACATGACTAAAGTGAAAATGTATTTAATAAGAATGTATGTGTAGATCCTATATAAAATATATACCATCTCAGAGAGGGAGGGGGAAGGGAGGGGGGGAAAGAGAGGAAAAAATCTAAGTTATATGGAAGTGATTGTGGAACACAGAAAACAAATAAAATAATAATTTGAATTTAAAAAAATAATGTAAATTTCATAGGGTAGGGGCTGACTTTCTTCTACTTATGTTTGCACATTTCATAAGGACTCGTTGACCATCTCCTCTCTCATTTTGGACTCTGCAGCTTCCCTTAAGTCGGGTGCATTTCTAGCGGCTCCCAACATGTTGCCAAGCACAGAGTGAATGAGGCTGGGTGATCTGTGGTAGTACAGTGAGTCATCGGTAGGACTAACATGAGAATCTGGTGTTCTGGGTGCCCATCTGTGTGCAACAGATCAGAAAATTTGCCACAATCATTAGATGCCAAGTCTCCACCCTGTCCCATTCATGATCATGAATTCAGAGGCGAAACGTACCTTGGAGGTGAACGCCAAACCCCCTTCTTTTATAGATAAGAAAAATGAGGCCAAGAGAAATGAACAGACTTGATCCATTAAATGAGAAAGCTGGGATTTGAACTCGGGTCTTCTCATCCTAAGCTCTCATTTTTTCCACTGTGTCTTGGCCCATTCACTGGGGACTCTCAGGGTTCAAGGTTCCAAGGCCTGCACTGGCCCTTCCCTAAAGAGGCATAGAGGCCCTCTATGATCTCCCTCCTCCCAGTTCAGGCTCTCTTGCTCTGGAATAGGCTCCCACAGACTGTTCTTTCCTTGGGTCTCTTTGTCCCTCAGTCTCATGCTTTGATGTGCAAATGATGTGTCTCAATCCTGACCTCTGAACAACATTAGCCTGGCTTCTTCTCAAGTTGTTTTCTTACAGGTTTTTCCTGTTTCAGATGGAGTCTTCATGACCTCTCTCTCCTGCCTGGGTGCTCTCTGCCTGGGCCTCCACCACAGTGAGACGAGCTTCCCTCTCTGGGACAGCCCCCTGCATTTGCACCTTTCACTTGAACCTTGGCTTGTTCCCTTCAGGTCCCTCTGTGAGGCTTCCTCAGTGTATCCTGGATCACACCCATGGGCCTGGATGTTTTGGTGACAAGCCTGAGGCATGTGTGGAGGAGGAGAAAGAAGGGGCAATCCTAGATTCAGATCCCTGTTCTTCCATCTGCTCGGGGGAGGGGGCCCTCAATCAAGTCCCTTCATTTCCCGAAGACTAGACAAAGGGTTTTTAACTTTTTCTGTGTCATGGACCCCAGGAAAAGCTTCTGAATCCCTTCTAAAGTCACGTCCTTAAATGACAAAAGGAAACCGATCATATTGAAATCATTATCAAAATATTTTTTAAAATTGTTATTTTTTTAAAACCATTTATGGAGCAGTGTATCAGCTTGTGTGTGTACATGTTTCCACCATTTGTGGAGCAGTGTATCACGCTTGTGTGTGTAC
>CM053769.1:129899211-129924525 GCA_028658325.1 Potorous gilbertii
GGACAGGAAACAATTATTGTCCTGTCTGTAGCTCCCTCACCCTGCCCTGTACAGCCTGTTAACATCCCTTCACATTTTTTAATAATGTTTGTGGAATGAATGAATGGGAAAAGGTAGAAAGAAGAGGGAAAAGACAAGAAGGGGAAGTTAGTTATGAGAAGGACAGAGATGACATCCTGCTTCTTACCTCTGACTTTGGTGGCATTTGACCACATGACCCTTAAAGGCAGTAACTTTCTCTGCAAGGGAGTGGGTGTGGGGTCTTCTTTCAAAATGCAAACACCCTGAAGTATTAGGGACCTAGCAGTCATTCCCTCTGGAGGGCCTGAGGCAGGAGGCAGAGATTGGGGACCTCTTGAAAGAGGAGAGAAGGCACCCAGGTTCCTGAAGGGCGGGACCCTGCTGGGCAAGCGTGAACTAGGCTGGCAGGAGAGCCTCAGTCAGGGTCCTGCTGTTGGAACTGGGCAGGACCTTAGGTCACGGAATGTTTTTATAAAAATAGATTGTTATTGTTTTTAACATCACCTGGATTTTCCCCTGTATCCTTCACCTCCCCCTAGCCAATTTTTTAATTAAAAAAAATTTACCAGAAGAAGAGGGCAGGAAATTCAGCAAAACCAGTCAGCACATTGAAAAAAATCTGATATTATATATAATGTTGCACACCTGTGGACCCCCACCTCTGCCATAGAGGTGGGGAGGGGAAGAGGTCTTCTCATTTCTCTTCCTGAGAGCCACACTTGGTCTTTATAATTCTGCACTGTAGAATGTTAGAGCTAAAAGGGACTTTAAAGACAGTCTAGTCCAATCCTGTCATTTTACAGATGAGCAAACTGAGGCCCAGAGTGACTTGCCCAAAGTGGCTGATGAAATTCCAGGTCTTTCGATTCCAATGCTTTTTTTCACTATATCATAATCCCTTAGTAGAAAGTAGGAAGAAATGAGCTCTTGGATGTGTTAAAATTCCATCTTCAGTCCCACATCTGAGATGCTATCATCTCCCTTTTATCTCTGGCCTGCTGGCTGGACTCACAGCCCAGCCTGTAACCTCCAGGCTTTTCCCTTCTTTTCCCCCTTCTCCAGGGACACACACACCCCCTCTGGGTGACTCATCTTCACCCCCTGCTTCTTTCCCTCTTTCTGCTCCAAGGCCAGGCCCTAGCCAGGAGCAAATGGTTCCAAATGTTCCGGGTGCCTTTGCCATCCCTTCTCCAGCCTGCTTTCTTCCTCACATGGCTCCTCATTCCTTCCAGGAGCTCCACCCTGCTGTTCCCTGATGTTGCCGACCCCCTCCACCCCTGAGCTGGAAAGAGATCTTAGAGGCCACCTCCCCAAACTCCTGTTGGCCCCCTGTTCACAATTTGTCAGTGACACGGCCTGGCCACCTGATCTGCCCTCACCCACAGAGGCCCTGGTTGTGCTCCCTTACTTCCAGGAATTAAGGGGCTAGGAAGGAGGAGCAGGGACACAGAACCTTTTTGCAAGGGCCTTGCAACATACTCAGGGTACCACTCACCCACACATGTAAGAAATGAGCAGTGTGTAACCAGATTCCTGTGCTGAGGTCTCCTTATAGCATGGAATTGAGTTGGCCTTCTTGAAGCCTGGCAAGGCACAGGCTTTGGTGGGCCTTTGGATAGAGCGCCAGACCTGGAGTCAGGAAGAGTCAGGAAGAGCTGAGTTCAAATCCAGCCTCAGAGGTGGGATTTGAACTCAGCTTCCTGCCTTATCTACTCTACTACTCTGGACTTCAGTTTCCGCACATGTAAATGAAGACCAGGTGGCTCTCTGGTCTAGTTCAGCCTATGAACCAAAAGTTCAGACCCTATGAGAGAACTCTGCATCTTGTCAGTGAGCCATATTAGCTAAGTCTGGTGATGGAAAGGTCAAGAAAGATCTCTTGCAGAAGATGGGGTTTGAGGGAAGCCAAGGTATGGAGGTGAGGAGTGAGGGCATCTCTAGCCTGGGAGACAACCAGTGGAAAGGCATAGAGGGTAAGAGGAACAGTGGGTTGCCCAGGATAACTGGACTATAGTGTTCAGAAAGAACTAAAGTGTAAGAATATTGGAGAGATAGGAAGGGGTCAGGTTGGGAAATCACTGCTTCTTTGAGGAACTGTGAGCCCCCTTTCTGCCATCTACATGGATACTCCATGATGTTGCCTCTGTGGGAGAGTGGAAGTTTCCCATCGATCCCCAATCAAGGGAAAAGGGAAGGGCTTTGGAGGATTTAGACGGATACTTCTTCAACTGAGGCATGAGCTACGAAAGCTCATATCCCCAGAGAGTCTTCTCTTTGTCTTAGTTGTGTCTAGATGTGGCCTGCAGAATAGGCAGACACAGTACCCACTTCTTTAAGGTTGGGCAGGAAATAGAGGTGTCAATGAAGGCAGCTTTAGGGACAAGGAAACTAAGACTGAGAGGTGATAATCACTTGTTCACTTGTTTCAGTTATGTCTGACTCTTGATGACCCCGTTTGGGGTGTTTTGCCAGAGATACTGGAGAGATTTTCCATTTCCTCCTTTAGCTCATTTTACAGATGAGGAAACTGAGGCAAACAGGGTTAAGGGATTTGCCCAGGGTCACACAGCTAGAGTCTGAGGTCACATTTGACCTCAGATTCCAAGCCCAGAGCTTTAGCCATTGTGCCGTCTAGCTGCCAGTGATATCATAGCTCATGCTTATATCTGGAGTGTTACACTCTCCCTTCTGGTTGATCTCCCTAGCTCATCTCTCTCCTCCTTTGTCCATCCTCCACCCAGCTGGCGAAAGGACCTTCCTAAAGTGCAGGTCTGACCTTGTCACTTCTCCCACTCAATAACCTTTAATGGGTCCCAGTTTCCTCTAGGATCAAAGAGAACACACATACCCAGCTAGCATTTAAATCCCTTCCCAACCTGGTCCTTTCTTACCTTTCCAGTCTCTTTACCCTTTAATTCCTTCCACAGACTCTCCCATCCAGGGCACTATTGCTGTTGCTTGCACTCCATCTCCTGTCCCCCCTGCCTTTCCTCTGGCTCTCCTCCAGGGCTGTCTCCTGGTTTCCCTGGAGACAGTGCAAACCACCTTCTATGATGATGCTGACCTCCTGGCTGTTTCATGGACTACGCTCCATCTTCTGGCTCTGGGCATTACCTCTGGCTGTCTCCCATGCCTGGAATGCTTTCCTTCTTCAGCTCTGCCTTCCTTCAAGTCTCAGTTAAAACCCCACCTTCTCTCAAAGCTTTCCCCAACCCCTCTAAATCCTAGTGCCTTCTCTCTGTTCATTATTTCCTATTTATCTGACACATACCTTGTTTTCACATTTTTTTGTTTGTTTTCTCCCCCATGAGCTCCTTGAAGGTGGGGACTGTCTTTTACCTCTTTCTGTTTCCTCAGGGCTTAGCACAGTGACTGGCACATAGTAGGCACTTAATGCAGATTTTGTGATAGATAAATGCTTGTTGATTGACATAAATTGTTAAGTATTTCCTAAGCCCCTAGGTAGTGCAATAGATAAAGCCCTGGGCTTGGAATCAAGGTGCCTCATCTTTAGGAGTTCAAATCCAGCCTCAGACACCTCCTGGCTGTGTGACCCTGGGCAAGTCATTTAACCCCATTTGGTTGAGTTCCTCATCTGTAAAATGAGCTGGAGAAGGAAATGGCAAGTCGCTCCAGAATCTCTGCCAAGAAAATCACAGATGGGGCCATGAAGAGTCAGACTCAAATGAAACAATACCATTTATTACAGGGCAGGCATTGAGCATACAAAAGTCCACAAGAAGCTCTTAGTCTGTCAGGAGACAAGGGGCGGGGTGGGGGGGAAACATGTATATACATTTATATGCAAAAGGTACCTTTGGGGAGCAGGGGCGATCAGGGAAGGCTTCGTGTAAGAGGTTAAGCTCGAGATGAGTTTCGAGGCTCACCACATTCATTTTCCACGTTGTCAAAGATCTCCCAGCCTCTCCAGCATCAGAGTCCCCTGATCTTACCCCACCCATCCATCCTGCACTATGCTATCAGCCACAGCATCAGTAGTAACAATCCTGTACATATGTACAGTGTTTTACATTTTTCATTAAGAATTGAGTTAAATTCAACATTTGCTAAGCACCAACTGTGTTTAGGACACTGTACTCTGCCTTAGCCAGGACATAGTCCCTGCCCACATGGAACTTTTAGTCAAGTTGGGAAATATGATACAAACACAAATATTCATAATGGAGAGTCATGTTTACTAGGTGGCCTAGGTTGGGCTAAGCCAAGAGTTGGAACTAAACATGGTAGTTGAAAGAATGCTGTCACCTTGCTGCTAATTTCTCAGGGAGATGAGTGTCCCTAGCTTCCAGAATCCTGGGTCTATGTGATGAATCTTAAACTTTGAGTTCAAAGACCTGAGTTCAAATCTGTTTCTGCTACTAGTTGCTGTACGACCTTGGACAAGGCACAGCTCTCTTCTGAGTCCTCTGTGTTCTCCTTTATGAAGTGAAAGGATTGGATGAGGTGGCCCCAAAGGTCCCGCCTGGCACCATTGTCTAGGATTCCAGGTCTGCAGTCCACTCCTTGGTGCTTGTGTGGGCTGGAGCAGAAGTGACTCTGGGGGCAGGCTGGGGCTTAGCTGCTTCCTCCCCAGGGGTCTTCTACCTCTCTCTGGTCTGAGAGGATTACAGAGTGAGCCTCTGCCATGCCTCTATGGTTTCTTCATAGGATGTGGGCACAAGAGTCAACAAACTGCCAGCAGATGGGAGAATAGAGGTGGTTTCTTCCAGAAGACCCTTGGGAGGAGAAGAGGGAAGGTGGCTGGGTCCTTGTTTCATCTAACACAGGAGCTGAAGTTGAAAACAGAAAAAATTAAAAGACCACAAACCCATCTAGATGTCCCTTCTCTGGGCTGGAGCCTTCACTTTGGGACCTCTGCCCAGGAATTCTTTTATGTCTGTTCTGCAGAGGGGTAAACTGAGACACAAAGTGGTGAGCAGCATTCACCCAGTAATGAGGCCCTGCCTTTCTAAGTGAGTCTCCTAAACCACTACTCTTTTAACTGACTCAGGGACAGTGCCAGCCGACTTCGGCCTTCACCGCCTTTCAGGCTGGTTCCTGTGGTTTGGGGCTGGGAGCATCTTCCCGCGCTGTCTCTTTGAGACGGATGGGAAGAAAGAGGTGGGGGCCGGGATTCAGGCACATGTTGGTTGGGCGTTGTTCCAGTTGTCCCAGTGGGAAGGGCCTGATTGGTGCCTGCAAACCCTTGGGAGTGGGTAGAAGACTGCACGCGCCTTTGTGTGGCACATATATAGAATCCCCAGGCCTCCCTGTGCCAAGCACAACACTTGGGAGGCAGGGAGGGGGACTGAGAGAGAAACAGACAGAGGACCTTGTCCAGAGGCTTGGCACTGAGTGTGCCAAGCTTCCCTAGTCTCCTGAGTACCTTTTCTGAGCCTCTGGGCTTGTAGGCTGGCACACTTTGAATGGAGCTTGGAGAGGGCATGGCCTAGAAGGGGCAAGGCAGTGTTCTCCTCACTTTGGGGGGACAGGCTATCACAACTGAATTCAATTTATTAAGCAAGAAACTGTGCTAAGCACTGGGTATACAGATGTAAAACAAACAAACAAACCCCAAAAAGATAGCCCCTTCTCATGAGGAGCTTATGTTCTCTTGAGGGGATATAAGTAAATACAGATTATTTAGGAAGGGAGAAATTCAAAACCCAGGGGTCAGGGAAAGCTTCCTCAAAGATGGGACAGCTGAAATGGACCTTGAAGAAAGAGCTTCCTCCTTTGGAGGAGTCAGAGGAGGAGAAGGGTATGTGGGGTACAGCTGGAGGAGATGTGCAGGAGCAGAAGACAGAATGTTGAGTCTGGGGACCAGCTAGTTGTCTTGCATGACTGAAAAGCAAGATGTGTGAAGGGGAATGAAGTGTGATAAAGCTGTAAAGCTAGGTTGGAGTCAGGTGATGGAGGGTGTTAAAAGCTGAGGGAGAAGCTTGTATTCAGTCCTAGAAGCGATGGGAAACCACTTTTCTGAATTGTTCATGTTCAGGCCTGTGTGTAAGGAATCTGATGATTGGAGAGATAAGAGATGGAAAGAAACAGATTAGGAAGCCATAAGGGTCCAGGTGAGAGGTGGTGGCTGTGTGAGAGAAAGAAGGATGGATGTGAGAGGTGCCACAACAGTAGAATAGTGCACAATTGTGCTACTGATTGGATGGGCTGGGGGAGGAGGAAGAATGAAGAACCTAAGATGACCTGGAAGGTATGGTACCCTCATCAGAGAAAATGATATTTGGAGGAGGGGGCGGTGAAAGATGATGAAGACTTACATGAACTGATGCATGGTGAAATGGGCAGAACCAGGACAGCACTATGCACAGGAGCAGTAGCATTGTACATAATCAACTGTGAATGACTTAGATGTTCCCAGCGACACAATAATCCAAGACAATTTCAAAGGACTCATGATGAAAAATGCTATTTATTTCGAGAGAAAGAACTGATGGCATCTGGATGTATATGCTGTTTTGTAAAGATCTTCAAAGATAGGCTCTTTATAGCCGTCAAAGCATACTTAAAAAAAACCAAAACAACTTATTTTTATTACCCTTGGTGGGGTTTTTGGTCTACATTGTCTTTTGCAACATAGTCAATAAGGAAATGTTTTGCATGACTGTACTGTAGAATCTGTATTAAATTGCTTGCCTTCTTGAGAAAGGGAGAGAATTCAGAACTCAAAAAATTTTTAAAAGAATGTTAAAATGTTGAAAAAAATTTGTTTATATGTAATTGAGAAAAAGTAAAAATAAAATGTTAAAAAAAGAAAGATGATGATTGGAGTTCAAGAGAGAATTCAAGAGAGAAATGGGGCCTACAGAGTTGGAAAGTCATTTGTGTAAGGAGGGTAGTTAAGCCCAGGGAATCTATGCATGAGACCGCTAAGGGGACAGATTTTGAAAGGGAGGAAGGAAGACTTAGGACAAAATCTTGGGATGAGGGGACACCCATGTTTAGGAAGTAGAAGATGTATCGTGTTGCAGCAGAGGAGACTGAAAAGGAGTGGTCAGACAGATAAGAACAATGTCATGGAGATTAAGGAAGGAAAAGTCAAATTAGTCATTCATTAACTCCTTCAATAAGTCCATCCAAGAGGAAGGGGTAGTTTACAGTATCAGAAGCTAAAAAATCAGAGTCTGAGGACTCAGAGAAGACCACTGGATTTCACTGACTCTCAGGCTTGGAAGAGTCCTACAATCAAACTCGTACCTCAATAAAAACCCTCTCTAAAACATGCGAAAAAAGTGTTTATCCTGCTTTTTTGAAGAGGGAAGCCCACCATCTCCCATGGTAGTCCATCCCACTTTTGGACAGCGCTAATTGTTAGACTTACCTTTCTTTGTTTTTCAATTGTGTCTGACTCTTTGTGACCCCCTTGGGGGTTTTCTTGGCAAAGATACCTGAGTGGTTTGCCATTTCCTTCTCCAGTTCATTTGATAGATGAGGAAACTGAGGCAAAGAAGGTAAAGTGACTTGCCCAGGGTCACATAGACACAGTAAGCGTCTGAGACCAAATTTGAAGATGACTTCAGGTCTGATACTTTCCACTGTGCTGTCTAGTTTCTTTACATAAAGCCTGAATCTGCCTCTCTCTAGCTTTCATCCTTGGGTTCTAGGTCTGCCCCTTTGGGACCAGACAGAACAAATTACATCTCTTCTCCATGTGACAGTCTTGCAACTACTCGAAGACAACTATCATGTCATGATCCCCCTATCCCACCTGGTGTTTTCTCCAGTTTAAACATCACTAATTCCTTCAAAAGATTGTCAAGTGGCAAAATTTCAAGGCTTTTTATCATCCTGGTTACCCTCAACTAGACACTACTGCTTATCAATGTCTTTCCTAATATGTGCAACTAAACATGGTTTGACCACAACCATGTTTTCCTCTATAGTCTTGGCCAACAATGTCCCTCAGTACAACTTAAGATCACATTAATTTTGGGGACTGTCATGACCCTTTTTGAGTATTTACTCCTCTAACTCCACATCCCCTTCCCCACCTTTTCATACAAATTACTGGCAGCCCCTCCCCCCCTCATTTTCTTAGGAAACTGAAATTTTGATCCTCAGTGTAAGACTTTACATTTATCTCATTAGATTTCATCTTATTGCAATCATCCTAGCATTCTATCCTATCAGGTCTTTTTGGTTCTGAATATCATCCAACTGGTGTTAGCCCTTCTCCCTGATTTTATGTCATCTGTAAACTGAATATGTGTACTGTTTCTGCCTTTCTCCAAGTCACTGATAAAAGTATTTATCAGTGCTAAGCACAGATCCCAGTGTCCTCCCAAGTTTCATTGGAAACCTTTGTTGTTTGTTTATCTCATGATACTAAAAAATTCAACTAATGTTTTTAATGAACAAAAATCTACTTTTCTTTTCTCCCAATTAACAGAAGAAACCAAAAAATTAAAAAGGAAATAGAAAAAACATAACCCAGGTAACAAAAATGCATAATCAAGCAAAACCATCTCCCACAGTCTATGACCCAAGAAATATATGTCTCAATCTGCTCTCTGAGTCATTGGCAACCTTTGAGAAAATGTTTCAGGAGGGCTGAAGGGTCTGAAGCCAGGTGGATAGGTTGAGAAGGGAGAAAGTCAAGGCAATGGGTGTAGACAACTCTTTCTAGGAGTTTGGCAGCGAAAAGGAGAAAACTGCAGGATATTCATTTGAGGGTGTGGCAGGCAGGTCAAATGAAGGTTTTTTTTTAAAGAATGAGCTAGACTTGTGGATAGCTTTCCTGCCCTCCTCCTTAGTAAGTGTACCAGAAAAAAAGAATCATAGAGTTAGAGCTGGAAGGGACCTCAGAAGTCCTGGAGTTCAACCTCTTCACAGAGGTTAGGGAAGGGAAGGGATTTATCTATCGGTCAAACATCAAAGAAAAGGCAGGGCCAGGATCTGAAAATCCTGGTTCTCTGACTCCAAATCCAGGGCTTTTCCCATGAGACCCTGTTGCCTTTCAAACATCCATGAGGATGCTTAACTTGTTTTTCCAGTTGTTAGCCTCAGAGGTCAGGGACTTATCCAAAACACTCCCCCAGTCTCCCCAATAACCCTATATGGGTCTAACATTCAAAAATATACTTAAACCCTTAGAAAGAACACCAGATTTAGAATCAACCAGTTTGGGTTTTCGTCTGGGTTCTGCTGCTTATAGTGAAACCTTAGGCAAGATATTTCCCTTATCTGGACCTCAGTTACTCTGGATCTCTGTAAAAAAGAGAGAGTGAGGCTAGATGACACTTAAGGGACATTCCAGTCTAGGATTCATTCCGTGGATCTTTGATCTTTCCTGTGGATGGGCACATGTTGGATGTGTTGGTGTATATATGTGCTTAGGATCACAAATTGAGGACTAGAAGGGACCTTGAAGTCTATAGAGTTCAATTCTCTCATTTTCCTGGAGGTTGAAGTGCTCTGAGGTGGGGAGTTGAGTGTCCAGGGTTATTCTGAGGAAGGATTTGAACTCTCCTCTGATACCAAGTCTAGAACTCCATTCATCATTGTACCCAGCCCAATGTGGCCCTTCTATGGAATGTCAAAGCTGGGAAGTGGAGGTGGGGAGAGAAGTTGAAGGGTGCTTGAGATTATTGGAAGCACATAAAGAAGGAGGGAGAGGTCTGGGGCATTCATAAAGTGTCTCCAGATTCCCCCACTTAACAAATTCTTAGAAGTGGACTCAGATTGAGTTTTCTGTATGTGCTACAGTACCCTCTTCTGGTCTACAGAGGTAACAGCTCAAACTAGCCTGTCCTCTTGGCTGATCTTTCTCTACCCAAACTTTGAACCTGGTTTCTCTTTTTGTCTCTGGGAACTACAAAGGGGAAGATAACAGTGTGACCCTGGGCAAATCCCGAGCTCAAGCCATTCCTCAGACACTAGCTGGGTCATCCTGCTCAAGTCATAGCCTCTGCCTCAGTTTTCTCATTTGTAAGTGGAAGGTATTGGACTCTGAGAACCCTTCCAGGTACAAGCCCCCAATGTTCAAATCTAACCTCAGATACTTAACAGTTGTGTGACCCTGGGCAAGTCACTTGACCCCTATTGCTCCCCGCCCCCAAAGCCTCTCAATTTCCTAGCCGGTGAAATGGTGATGGTAACATTTGCCTTGCCTACCTGAAAGGGCTGTTGTATGCAAGTCAATATGTTATTAAAATGTGAGAAGTAAGGCAGCTGAAATCCAGAAAGGTTGATTGCCTACGGTCACACAGCCAGTGAATGAAGGCCAGATTCAGTTCTCATTAATTTATTCAGCAAGCACTTAATTAAGCTTCTGTTATGTGCAAGGGGCTGCTCAAAGTACATGGGATACTATCGACACTCTGCCCTCAAGACACTTATGGTCTAACCAGGAGGGAAAATATATATATATTACTAATGCGTTGTGTATATTCTCTGCACCCTGGGTGTGTCATCACTTCCCTAGATCATAGATTTTCAGCTGAAAGAGGGCCATCGGCTCCAGTCCCCTTTGCTTACAGATGGAGAAAATGAGGCTCAGAGAGGGTAAGCAGTTTGCCCAACTAATAAGCGTCTGAGGCATGACTTGGCCTTAGGCTTTCCTGCCTGCAGTATCCCGGCCTCGACCAGGATGCTCCTTTCCTCAGCTCCACTTGAAGACCTCAAGTGAGGGGGAGCACTCACTCCCTGGCCAAGAAGCCCATTTCCTTTTGGCGGTCCATGATCATGGTTCTCAGAGTCGGCCAAAATCCCCTCTGAAACTCCCACCAGTCACTCCTAGTTTTCTCTTTTGGGGCCAAATAGAACAGATTGAATCTTTATTTTTCATGTGATAATTTTTTAAATATTTAAAGGACAGAAATCATGTACCTCTCCTTTCCTTCTGCCCCGCAACATCCCGGTTCCATTGACAGCTTCTCAGATACCAAGGCTGCAACCTCTTGGAGATCTCCCTTTGGGCAAAGCCATGCCTTGTCCAAGTTCTTCTGTTACATATTGAGCTTGTAGTGCTCTAAGACCCCCCAGAATGGTTTTGTTTTGTTTTGTTTTACGTGAAAGCTTCTCTAGTCACCCCTACACCAGCCTGCATTTGTGCTTTAGGGCTGCAGAGAGCCTAAGGCCAGCCTTTCATGTTTCACAGTGTCTTTCTTTCCTCCCCCCTGCCTCACCTGTCTTCCAGGTTCCACCGGTCACCTCCTCCGAGCCCTCCTGTGTACCAGCATCCTTTTCCTTGTTGTCCATGTGACTTTTCAGATATGTCTGCACACGGTGCCTAGCCTGGATGAGCAGCTGGGAACCAACTGTGAGTAGTCTCAGTCCTGGGAAAGGGAGTAGGGGAGCTGATAGGAAGACCAGGGGAGGGATCCCCCTCCCAAACCGAGTCACTGGGGATAGTCCTCAGAGTGCCCCTCACCAGCATCTCAGCTGGAGTTAGACCATGGCGTGGTAGAGCCAAGGGGTGGGGCCCTGGGACTGGGGAGGTGAGACATGTTAGGATGTTTCAGGGACTCAGAGAGGCCTTGGTCCCAGGTGACAGGGGTGCAGGTTTTACTCCTTATTCTATCAGAGCACTTCCTGGTTGTAACTGATCCATGGGCTCTGCTTTGGGAGCTAGGATCTGGTCTGTTGCACCTCTGGAATTCTCTTGGACAAGATTGGGGTAGGAGGGGGATGGGAGAAGGGATCAGTGACCTCCAAATCCAGTCCGCATTTCCTGGACAGAGATGACCTTGAGCCATGCCTCCCCTCCCTGAAGCTCTTGACTCACTGAGGTAGTCACCACTGACTTCTCAGAGGCTGCTTGGGGGGTGGTTTCCATGGAGAGGTCTTTTGAGTGTGAGTAGTCCCAATCCCTGCCTCTAGCTCTCCCTCCTCCCTCCCCCCTCCTCCTCTCCTCAGCTCTCTGTCCCCTTTCTCTAGGCCCAGAATTTATCTTGCTTTGCCTGCTCAACTCCTCCCCCCAACCTCTGCCCGGAGGAGACCCAGAGAGACAAAGAAGGATTCCAGCTGCTCCTGGCATCTCACTGGGGGGCCCTGGCCCTCCCTCCCTACCCCATCCCTGTGTAGGCTCCAACCTAATATAGACCCTCATGGAAAGTCAGGCGATGATTTATGGCTGCCCCATATGTGCCTATGCTACCAAGAATATCCCAGCTCTGACCATCCCTGGTGGGCCCCCCATTCTTATGAGAGGCCCCTAGCAGGGGTGTGCTCCTGCAGGACTAGAGAGCTTGGGAGGGAGCAGGAGAAATAATCCCCCAACCCCACATAGAGCCCTCTTATATATAACCTTATAACCTCTGACCTTTCCAGCTGCCCTATTCTGGCAACCACCCATCTCAGAGACATTGATTCAGCCCCTGGGAACCCAGCTGGCTACTGTACAGTCTCACAGAATGTGAGAGCAGGGAGGGCCTTTTGACCATATAATGTCAGGGCAAGGAGAGAGACCTAGGAACTCAGAATGTCGGGGCTGGAAGGGGCTTTAGAGACATGAATGTGAGGGCTAAGAGAGATAGATAGATCTCTCTTAAAGAGATCAGAAGATAAAAAGATTAGAAAATAAAATTCAGAGAACAAAGAGATATTAGGACATAGAACACAAAATGTCAGGGCTGGAGGGACCTTAGAACATGTCATGTCAGAATTAGAAGACAGCTTAGAACCCAGAATGTCAGTGTTAGGAGAGATCCTAGAATAAAGGATGATGGAACTAGAAGGAACACCAAATGTCAGGTCTGGGAGAGAGCTTAGAACATGGGATGTCAGAACTAGGAGGGACCATAGAACACAGAACACCAGGGCTGGGAGAGACCTTAGAACATGGGATGTCAGAGCTAGAAGAGACCTTAGAGTATAGATTGACAGGGTTGGCAAGGACTCTAGAGATCATCTAACTCAGCCATCTCCCCATAGTCTTTATAGACAAAGAGACTGAGGTCCAGACAAGATAACTGTGTTTCTTGCCCTCACAGAATAAGATTGTACATCTAGATCTGGAAGTGAACCCCTCTTTCCCATTTTATAGCCCTTCCTAGATCTGTCTGCAGGTCCTCGCCTCCTGCTGACACCCAGTATTCTGACTTAGAGCTCCCTTTGAAACACCACAGTTCCTCATGTTCCTAGGAATGATGGCTTGGCTGAGATTCATCTAAGAAGGCCACATCCTGTGACTGAACCTTTAACTTTTCAAAGTGTTTTTTTCCCAGCTGTTATCTCTTATTGGATTCTACAGTAAATGGGTGAATGGTATTGTTATTATACAGATGAGGATATGGAAATCTAGAGCTTACACCTGAAGCTACACTCCCACTCCTGAGTTAGTAGAAGAGCCAGCCTTTGAATGCAAGGTCCCCGAACACCAGCTTAGGTCTCTTTGCAATGCACCACATGGTCTCCCCTGTCTTCAGCACCTTGGATTCCCCTACCCTAGTCCTTCTGGGAATAGCAAGGGAAGGATTATGCACCATGACCTAGTGGGAAAGACTGCTGGGTTTGTGGTTTGATAGATCTAGATTCCAGTTCTGCTAAGTGGGACCCTTGGGAGCAGAACTAGTCATGGAGTCAAAGGGTTCACTTAAAGAAGGAGGGAATTAAAAAATGGATGACTTTGGGAAAATCTCATCAGCTCATTCTCAGATGGGGGTTCACTTCAGGACCAGGATAGGGATTCAGTTTATTTATCAGAGAGGCACCCCAGTGTTGACTCTGACTGCTGTCACTTCTGCAAGGGTTGAACTCCTTGGGGCCTTTGGAGTAGTCTGGGAGGCCATGGCCTCTCCCTTACCAGTCACCAGCCAGAGAACTGGGGGTAGGGGAAAGGATAATCAGGATAGTTTGTGTCCCTGTGAGGGGTAAGGAAAGAGCCCATCTGAATAACCATGGCCTCTCTGTTCTCTTCTAGGCAGCTTCTGGGAGATTCTGGCCTGTCATGTGGGGGTCACCAGGTAAGAGGGTCCTCTCTGTGCCTGTCCTGTCCCCACTGATGCCTTATGGCAAGATGTCTCCCACTCAGAACTCTACCCATTCTTGACATCTTAGTCCAAATGGTCATCACTTCCAGTAAGCTTTCCTTGACTTCTCCCAGGGAAGCTTTGGTTCCAAAGTATACTACCATCAGTTGGCCGCTGAAGGGGTTGGATTGCAGCTTAGACCACAGTGGGGCATTGATGCTGCAGTTGCTGCCTGGTTCTTGGGCACTTCTCCTTTCTTGATCATTGCCCAGAGGGATATCCCTGTGCTGGTCCTGATGTGAACCCCCATATGAGAGTCACCTAGGACACTGTGTTCTAACCAGCCTGACATAGTTTAAACCCTTACAGGCTGAACCTGGATGACATCCCCAACACCCTTCGCTTGGTGGCTCCAGACCTGGGCATCCTTGTGGTCTCTTCCATCTGCTTGGGCCTCTATAACCGCCTTGTGAAGAAAGCCCGCCGAGCCCGACGCTCACTGGTCCCAGAGCCAAGGGAGCAGGTGCGTTGGGGCTCCTGGTTGGATTCTAGGATGGCCATAGGGAAGGCATGGAGACTCTATAGACTGTGAAGGGGGGTGTCTAGAATACTCTAGCTCTCAATGAGGTTTGAGAACTCTCAGAGCTAGCTAGATCTCCTGAGTGCTGGCATAGATAAGTATGGGTTGAAATTTCCAGAGCTTGAATGAATCTAGATTTTCCCAATATTCAGGTTCTCTCAAGCAGATGAAATGGTATTGGATTGGGTTCTAGGGATGTGGTGAAGGAGTGTTCTAGATCCTTGCAAAGTATGGGTCTAGGAAGCCAGATGCTAACTTACACATGCTATATGAAGAGTGCCAGATTTGGGGAGGGAGAGGGCTTGGGGGTCAGTATGTTATTGTCATATGCGTATATTGGAGACTCTCATGAGCCCAACATTCTGGGAGTCCGAAAGGCGAGAAAGGCTGCTAGCATTCAGCACAGTCCGAACCCCCAGGACTCAACCTTGACTTTCTTTCCTGGGGGGCCTAACTGTGGGTGCCATTAATTATGCAGGGGTCCACATCAGAGAGTGGGTATGGTTCAGGGCAAACTCATCCCTGGTGCTGACTCCACTCCACGAGAAAGCCTCCAGATGTTGGGGTTCAGGGGAATGTGAAGGGAGGGTCTTTTGCTATTTTGTGACTAGGCATTTTCGACCTCCCAAGTGCCCCTAAGATGGCCTGAGATTCTCTTAGTCTCCCATTCCTGGGCCTGGGTAGTGATCAGAACCCAGTGCCTACAACACATCCCTAAAACTCCCTCTTTCCTAATGGAAGCATCTCTTTCCCACTCCCCTAATTGTCCTCAAGTCTTCTTTTCACTGTTCCCTTTATCTTCTATGCTCAGGGTGGGATGGACAGTCTCACTGTCTAGCTCATGACAGTGTCCCTGCCTGGCCTCCACCTTCCTCCCATGCCTCACCCAAAAAGCAGCCTTCCCTGAAAACCACATGAAGGAAAGCCCAGCCACTATCATGACTCATCCCCAGGGCCCTGGGCATGGCCTCTTTCCCCAGTGCCAAGAGCCAGCTTCTTCATGATGGAAGTCCATTGGCCCCAAACAGGCCCATAGTAGCCAGCCAACTGGCTCTGGTAACTTCTCTGGGCTTGGAAGCAGCAGCTGCCTCTCACCCAGTACAGGACTGGACATCAGCAGGTCCAGGCCCTATTGAGAGGATTCTGGGCGGGCTCTGTCAGCTAAGAGTGGAGCCAGTGAAAGGTCTAGGAATGCTTACTCTGGAGACAGCAAGCACACTACCTGTCTCCTTCATCGCAGTCCTATTACTTGGGTTATCTCCTGGCCTCAGCCTGCACCCTAGCTCCCACCTCTGGGTTGCGCCCCTCCCACCCATCCCTTTCCCTCTAACTCGCCAGAGCAGCTGATGGAGTCAGGACAGCATCCTCTGCAGAAATGACAATAACACACTGACCCCCCGAGCCCTCTCCCTCCCCAAATCTGGCACTCCTCATTCTATTCCTCCTGAGCTTCCTTTCCCCTCTTTGATCAAAGCGATGGACTGGCTTCCCCCACAGCCCAGTCCCACACAGGCTACCCCCTTGAGGCTGGCTGCCTTTCAGAGACACGTGCTTCAGTTTCCTCATTTGTGAAAGGAAGATATTACTGTATGCATTTACTTATTGCACAAACTTGTTGTGAAACAAGCCCTCACAAAGTAAGCATCTTATAAACTGGAGATGTCTTTATTGCTGTTAGTATTACCAACATTATTGTTGGAAAGAATTCTGGCTGGGAGTCAGTACCCGTGAGTTTCTGTCCTGACTCTGCCTCTTGAGTGAGTTAACTACCCTGAACTCTGAGGTTTGCCTCAGTTTCCTTATCTGTTCATTGGGGGTTGGGTGGGGAGGGTTCTACATTTTGAGGCAGCTTGCTGTAGTGTCTATAATACTGAACTTGGGGTCAGAAAGGCCTTGGTTTAGATCCTAATTTAAACCTCTTGTAGCTGTGTGACGGCGACCAATTCACTTCAACTCAATGGCCTCAGTTTCCTCATCTGTACAAGGAGGGGCAGTTGGACTGTAAGAGAGAGAAGTGAGACCCTAGGCTTGGTCAGAAAGACTTGGATTTGAATCCAGACTCCAGTGCTTGCCAGCGGTGTAATCCTAGGCCAGTCTCTTCCTGTAACGATGTTCAAGTCTACGTAACCCTCTCATGTACCCCTTCCTAGGTGAGCAGGAACCTAAGGTCAGGGGTTGGGAGAAGAGGTCTAAGTAATCCCAGCTCTCTTGCCTTCCCAAGCCAAGGCCTGGAAGCTTGCCTCATAACCCTGAGTTTTTTTTCCCTTTATACCCGCTTGCCAGCACCACCCACATTTTGCCCACCCCACCCCTCTGAATGATCCCAAAAACCCTAGTCTGGGCACAGGAGGAGCCCAGGGGCCATCTGGTCTAGCTAAAATAGAGAACAGAGGGTGGGCTGCTGCCTCCCCCCAACTCCTCTCCCCCCCAGGAGCTTGTTGCCTCATTTCTAGTGTCTAGGCTGCCCATCCCCACCCCAACACACACACACACACACACACACACACACACACACACACACACGCACTCCATCCCTTTCTGCATGCCTCATAAACATGACTCAGAGGGCCACGGAGCAGGTCTCCTCCTCTTCCACCTCCTCCTGGTTACCAGTTTCACAGGCAACAAACATCCCAAGGAACAGATTACAGAAAGCCTGGCTGCTGAGGCCCTGGGGGCTGCGGAGTTCCTGAGGTCAAGGGACTCCCATTTCCTCCTCCTCTGCTCCAGGTAACCCCTGCTTCCAGGGGAAGAGGAAGGAGAGGGATGAAAAGCTGAGAACATTCCATCCCCCTCACTTAGACACACCCATCTCTGAAATCTATAAGAATCATATCCCCAGAGGGTGTTGCCTCCCCAAAGTCCTGCCTTGGCCTGGGATTGGCCAGCTCTACACCCACTCTATTCAGACAGGTTAGAAAGAACTATCTGTGTCTGCAGCTCTGGAGCCATGGAAAGTCCAGGCCCCCTGGGAGTGATGGGGAGAGGTCCCATTTACACAGTCCTTTAAATTTTACAAAATATGTTCCACTGTTTGAGATCTCCCAGCATCCCCCTTGTCCGCTAGCCCCCCATATCTGAGGACAACAGGGAGAACCGGGAAAGAATGAGGGGACCAGGGTTCAAATCCCTTTGACCTTGGACAAGTTATTTTTGGGGGGCCTCAGTTTCCTCATCTCAAAAGGCAGAGGGGTAGACTAGATGATCTCAGGTTCCATCCGGCTCTGTCTTAACAATTCCATGCAGCCTTGAACCACTCACTATGCCACCAGCCAGGATATCAATAACAGTAATCCCTTTGGGTAGCACTGCATACTTATCAAAGCTCTCCGGGCAGTATCATTCAGTTAAACGTGCATCCCCACAGAGAAGCCTATCAGGCTGGACCTAGGCCACACAGGGAGGCCATATGGAGATTATATAATACAATAGCCAGAACATATGAGGCACTTTAAGGTTCCTGGAGTGTTTTGTGTATGTCACGCCCTTTGACCTTCTCAACAATTCTATAGGGTGAGATGCTGTTGTTATCTTCATTTTACAGATGAGTAAACTGAGGCCCAGAGGTCAAAGGATTTGAATCCAGGTCATCCTGACTCCAAGTCAGCCAGTCTATCCATTGTGCTACCCAACCCCTTCCTGATTCACATTCCCCTGTCCTTGTGCTATGTGTAATTTGGGGAGAGTCATGGTATGTGTGAATAAACTCTAACATGAAATAATGCACAAGAGTGGCACAGGCCAACGGCCATTAGAGTTCTGGATTTGTAGTCAGAAAACCCGAGTTCAAATCTAGCCCCTAATACTATCTGTGTGACAGTGGGCAAGTTGCTGGATTTCTCTGGCCTCTGTTTCCTTATCTATAAAATGGACTAGGTGACCTGTGAGGTCCTTTACAGCTCTGTATCTATGAATCTATGACCTGTGAGATCTCACTTCTCTTTAAACAAAGAAGGTTGGGCCAGGTCCCCTCCAGCTCGAAATCCTATGATCCTATATGAGGTCAGAGGGGGATAAAGTTCTTCAAGGGGTGGCATGGGGGTGGAAAGGGGGAGAATCAGAGGAGAAGCTGGCTTGAAAGGTTGCTTGGCTTGAAAGGATGTCTGGGAACTGGAGGTTGAAGAAAGGCCCTTAGACATTCATGATGACATATGTTCTTCCCAGCAGACCTATGGACAGCTGAGGAATTGTTAATCCTCACTTAAAAGATGAAGAAATAGACCTGGAGGTGAAGTCTTGGGCCAGGGTCCCATAGGGATTTGGTGGTAGAGGGTGGAAGAGAGAAGCTGCCTTCTGGCTCCCAGTCTGGTCACTAAGAAGCCAGGATCCTCTTGGGGTCACAGTCTTCTCCCACTATGCAGAGGGGGGGAAACCCTCTCTTCTCATTGCCTGGGGTTTTGCTCTTGGCAGTGAGGATAGTGGGAGATACTGTTCCTATGAGAACCCTTGAAGTAGAAGGTACATTTCCTCTGCTTCAGTGTGGGACTCAGTCCTAGTAGGGATTTACACAAAGGGGAAGTGTCCTTCCTCATACTAAGATTTGGGCCCCATCCTAGAATGAAGCTGAGTTTAACATCGTACCTTAGCATCAACTACAACATCAAAGCTCTTCCAGTCCATAGATGAATGAGAATTCCCAGGACAATAGCCCCATCACGTGGTCATCCATTTGAGAGACAGTGTTGTCCAGTGGTTAGAACGCTGGGCTCGGAGTCAGGAGGACCTCTGGCATTTACTAGCCAGGTGACCTCAAGCAAATTTTTTAATCTTTGGGGGCCTCAGTTTCACCATTTGTAAACTGAGGGGGTTGGGCTTGAATACCTCTGAGGTTGTGTGGGTTTTGGAAGCTTTAGTGGGACAGAACCAATGACCTTCCAGTCTGAGCTGAGTGAGGGCTGGCCATCCATTGGAAGCATTTAGGGATGGCGCCCTCCCCCCACCCCGCCTCATCCTCGTGTATGATGTTCCCAGGGCCATTTGCCATCTGGTCTCCTCCTCTGGCACCCTCTAGTCTAATACAGCCCATCAACCAGATCCAAGCCTGATTCCCTAGAGATGCTACAGTGGCACAGAATATTTTTTCCTTCCTAAATGCTTGCTGCTTACCAGTCCTGGACCCCCAGGGCTTGTTCTAAAACCAGCAGCTGCTGACTGACCTTTCTGAGCCTCTGTTTCCCTAGTCAGCCAGACTTTCTTCCCAGCTTTCTCTCAGCCCCCTAGGCTCTGACCTCTCCACCACTCCTCTCAGTTAGACATGTGCTAAACTCCTACATTATACAAGACGCTTAGGTTCCCCTAGCCTTCTCCTCACACTCTCTTAGCCTGGGGTGGGTGGATAGGAGGTGCTATCCTGGCCAAGGCTCCAAGCCTCTGCTTTTCTCATTAGCTGGGCTGGGGTTTCTTGGAGCAGGCTGAGACATACCAGGAAAGCTCTGACATACTGCACACATCATGCAGGAGGTTGAAGGTCATTGGCTGGATTCCAGGCCCTGGGGAGCAGAGGGGAAGTTAGTTCTCCTATATCTCTGTTTCGGGCT
Source organism: Potorous gilbertii (assembly GCA_028658325.1). Classification (NCBI taxonomy): domain Eukaryota; kingdom Metazoa; phylum Chordata; class Mammalia; order Diprotodontia; family Potoroidae; genus Potorous; species Potorous gilbertii. The sequence continues at coordinate 129,919,278 of CM053769.1, forward strand.
CCCAGAACTTCAGCCCAACCAAGAAGTTCCAGAAAAATTCCTCTTTAGTTGCTTAAGACCCTTGAGGCAGGCTGAGGTGGGATGTTGGGGAAAGAGGAGACAAAGATGGCAGTTCAGTTTAAGCAGTGGATTTTCTTTTAAAGAATTCTTTTTTTAGAGTCATTGAAAGCCTAGGAAGGGACTTTAATAGATCTTGTTGTCTATAGATCTGCCCAGAGAAGGGTGGAGATGAGTCTTGAGGTGTGAGTTAGCAAAGGCTAGTTGCTATTTCTTAGGTTCTCAGCTTTGGGCTCTTGAGGACACTGTATGGTGTTATGGTGGGGACATTGCCCTGGGAGTCAGGAAACGCTTGTTTCAGCACGAGCTCTATCACTAACTAGCTGAATGACCTTGGCCAAGTGACTTCAGCCCAGAGGGTGTCAGTTGTCTCCAATGATCATAATTATATGGCTCTTGCCTGCCTTATGGGAAGGGGAGATATGACTGTCCTCAAGCTTTCCCTTATTCTGCCTCTCCCTTGTCTATCCCTTCAGCTTGAACTGAAATCCTTCCCTTCAAAGCTTATTTTGGTAACTGCCTCCTCCAAGCCTTCCTTGAGGGTAAAAATAAGCCTTCATTTCTTCAGCAGCTCAAATCACTTCATCAGTTCCTATTCCCTTTGCTTGTCACATTCTCCTCCTTATTTTCATTTACATATGCCTGTGTCTACCTTCCCCACCTGTCCCACTGGACTGGAAAAGCCTTGAGGTCAGATTCAGTATCATATTTATGCTTGTATCCCAGGTATTGAGCAGAGGGCCTTGAATGTAGTAGTCAACACGCTGCTCCTTCAGATAAAGTGAGATGATGGAGGACCTGAGTTTGAATCTTGACTCAGAGCTGTATTACTATACACAAGTCATTTAGACTCTGTTCCTTGGTTTTCTCATCTATAATAGGAGAAGGTTGGACTCAGCGGCCCCTAAGCTTTTAAATCTATGGCTTTATGATATATGTCTTTTAAAAAAAAAGATTATATTTTATTTTTTCTAATTCCATATAAAAACAATTTTTAACACTTTTTAAAAATTTTGAGTTCCAAATTCTCTCCGCCCTCCCTCCTTGTCCCTCTTCCTTGAGAAGACAAACAATTTGATATATATTATACATGTTCAGTCATACAAAACATATTTCCGTACTATGTTACAAAAGAAAACAGACCAAAAAAAAGAAATCAAGAATATGAAAAACGTTAAAAAAAACAAAGTATGCTTCAATCTGCATTCAGACTCCATCAATTCTTTCTCTAGATATGGACAGCGTTTTTCACTGAGCTTTTTGAGATTGTCTTGGATCTTGCTGGTAATAGCTAAGTCATTCACAGTTGGTCATCTCACAATGTTACTGTTACAGTGTACAATTTTCTCCTGGTTCTGTTCACTTCATTTTGCATCAGTTCATGTAAGTCATTTCAGGTTTTTCTGAAATCATTCTGTTCATCATTTCTTCCTGTGATGTATCTTGTAAAAATATAAAACCCTACCCCTACCACCTTACACCTATCATATTGGTTAATATGATGATAAAGGAAAATGGTAAATGTTGGAGAAGATGTGGGAAAATTGGAACACTAATGCATTGTTGGTGCAGTTGTGAACTGATCCGACCATTTTGGAGAGCAAATTTGGAACTATTCCCAAAGGGCTATAGAACTGTGCATGCCTTTTGTTCTAGCAATACCACTACTAGGTCTGTATCCCAAAGAGATCATAAAAAAGGGAAAAGGATCCACATGTACAAAATATTTAGAGCAGCTCTTTTTGTGGTGGCCAAGAACTGGAAACTGAGAAGATGTCCATCCATTGAGGAATGGTTGAACAAGTAGTGGTATATGATTGTAATGGAATACGTTGTGCTATAAGAAATGATGAGCCGGAAGACTTCAGAAAAACCTGGCAAGACTTACATGAACTGATACTGAGTGAAGTGAGCAGAACCAGGAGAACATTGTACACTGTAACAACAACATTGTGTGATGACCAACTGTGATACTTGGCTCTTCGCAGCAATGCAATGATCTAAGATAACTCCAAAATGGAAAGAACTATGGAGTCTGAGTGTAGATCGCAGCATATTATTTTCTCTTTTTCGTTCCTTTTTTCTTTCATATAGTTTTCCCCTTTCATTCTGATTCTTCTTTCACAACATGACTCATGTGAAAATATATTTAATAGGATCATACATGTATAGCCTATATCACATGGCTTCATATCTTGGGGGAGGGGCTAGGGAGGGAGAAAAAAATGTGGAACTCAAAATCTTGTAAAAGTGAATGTTGAAAACTATTTTCACATGTAATTGGAAAAAATAAAATACTATTCAGTGGGAAAAACTTTTTTTAATATATAAAACCCTGTTCGCAAGAAAAGGATTATCAAAAATCCAGGCTGAGGTAAGGGAGTGAGTTAGAATTTGAGAAAACCTAGAGTGGGAAGGGATCTTGAAGACCATTAAATCCATCCCCCATCATATGCTCTTGGGCATCCAGAAAGGGGGACACACATTTAGAGACAACCCCACATAGACTCAAGACTATGAAGGTCCAAACAATTTCAGTCATCCATCCCTCACACCCATGTATATGCATTCTCATATACATATATATATACATATATATACATATACATGTATAAACACATATGCGCGTGCGCACACACACACACACACACACACATACACAAACACACACACACACCTGAACCAAGAACAGAATGTGCTGGCTAGAGCTCAACAGATGTGAGGCAACGCTAGCATTCCAAGTTCCCTGCTGGAAACTTTGCCACATGTTGGATGGGCCCATTAGGAGAGGGAGCTGAGGCTGGCCTTGGCCCCAGCCTGTGGGCGTGCTTGGAGTCAGCAGGCCCATTTTCCAAGCACCTGCCATTCCCATCAAACCAACACTCCTCCTCACCCCCCCAATGTCATAATATTCCACAGGAGGTCTCTCAAAAGGATTTCCCAATGCCTGGGCCAGGGGGTGGGTGGGAATGTTGGCCTGAGACAATTTCACATGTGACTGCTCCTCCTTCCCCAGTGTCTCCCCCCCTCCCCCCACTACTCCCTCTTCAATCTCTTCCTTCAGCCAGTCTGGGCACTCAGGGGCAAGGCTGAGACCCTCTGGACTGACTTCCTGCTTTACAATCACTGTACCTTCCCTCTTACAACCACCCAGCAGTTTTCCCCAAATGCTTCCGCACACTTCCTCTGCCTCCTGGAATGGCCAGATGTGTTGGTGTGTTCATCTGGGTTTAGCATCAGCAGCATTGTCCATCTGGGCAGAATTCAGGGGGGTTAGATTTAGACTCAGAAGACTGGGGTTTGGGTCTGACTCAGCTGCTTACTCCCTGGGTGATCTTGGTCAAACCATTTCCCCTTGATGGTCCTCAGTTACCTTATTTCTAAAATGATGGATTTGAACTAGGTAAGCTCTAGGATCCCTTCCACCTCTCAGTCTGTGATCTGAATTCCTCTGAGTCTCTCAAAAATCTTCTTCAACATGTTTCTCTTTTCAACATGCACTGTATCTCCTAGTATTGACTTCCAGAAATTTACTTTTTAGGTGAAATAGACCTTTTGTTCCTTTTTGAAAATGATCTCCTTCCATCTTGGGTGGGGGCTCCCTGGTTCTAATATCGTGAGGTTTGGGGATCAAGCCCATGTTCCCCTATTAACATAAAGCCCTTCCACTCACAAGCACGCCGACCTCAATGATCACTAACCCTCAGAAAGCCCAGGATTTTAAAATGTCTCTTCTCATGTTGTAATTCCCATCCTTCAACAGTTAGGTCTTAGTGAATCAAACAGGACTTGTGACCTTTTACACTTCCTGCCCCATTCATTAAAAGTCAAGAGTCCTCTCCTCCACAAGGGAAACACTTTTTATTAGAAAAAAAATTATTTTTCGCTTTCGCTTCCACAACATTTTGAGTTCCAAATTTTCTTCCCATCTTTCCCCTGCCCCAATGCCATTACCCCTTCCCCCAGTTGCTCTCCCTTCTATCACCTCTCCTCTTCCTCTTCTATTTTCTTACTATTTGAGTGAGGGAGGGCTGTGCAGGTCACCAGCCTCACTTCTCCTCCAGAGTCATCTGAATCCAATGACCAGATATTCATCAGGATGACTGGAGATGACCCAGGATGAGGGTAAGATAGATTTCTATACCCCATTTCCTGTATATCTTATTTCCCAGTTGCATGTAAAAATAATTTTTAACATTCATTTTTAAAACTTTGAGTTCTAAATTCTCTCCCTTCCTCCTTCCCCACCCATCCTCATTGAGAAGGCTAGCAACTTGATATAGATTATAGATTATATATGTGTAGTCATGCAAAACACTTCCATAATAGCCGTGTTGTGAAAACCTTATTTCCCTCTTTCCTATCCTGCCTTCCCTCATTTATTGTATTCTCTCTTTGATCCTGTCCCTCCTCACAAGAGTCTGCTTCTGATTACCCCTCCCCCAATCTACTGTCCCTTTTATCATCTCCCCTCTCTTATCCCCTTCTCCCACCACCCTGCTCCCATAGGGTAAGATAGATTCCCATACCCAATTGACTGTGTATATTATTTTCTCCTTCCTTAAGCCAAATCCTATGAGAGTAAGGTTCACTCATTCACAGGGAGAAACTCTTATTTAAAAACATTTTGTGGAAGTTAAAAAAAAACCCAAACAAACCAAAACATCACTCTGACTTACAGATTACAGACCTCCACCCATCTGCCTCACCAATGGTCAGCTTTTCTATAGCACTTTACATATATTATTCCATTTGGTCCTCACCCATCTCTTGGAGATGGGTGCTATTGTTACTATTACCGAAGTAGAGAAAATGAGGCAGACAGATGTGAATTTAATTGAATTCTCCAGGGTCATAGAGCTTGTAAGTGTCTGAGGCAGGATTTGAACTCAGGTCTTCCTGACTCCAGGCCCAGAGTTCTATGCCTAGTACCATTTAACTGATGCAGATAGAACTCTCCACTGTAACAGCGTGCAGTTAAGCACATCACACCAACACACTGAGCATGTGTCAAATGAGATTGAAACACATGTAAAAAGACCTTTGCAACTCTTAACAGGTCTCTATAAATACCGGTGATGGTGATGCTGACACCCCATGATATCAGCCTCATTTGGCCCCTGTAGTCCACTACTTGTTTCCTAGTATGGGTCATAGAGTTGATCAGTTTGGATGTCTTTCCTTTCTAGTT
>CM053769.1:129925025-129943937 GCA_028658325.1 Potorous gilbertii
GGTCTTCCTGCACTAGTCCTCTATCCACTGCACCACCTAGCTGCCCCTCTGTAAAATGAACTGGAGAAGAGAATGATAAAGCATTCCATAGTCTTTGCCAAGAGCCAAACATGACTAAAATGACTGAATATCAAACGAGTCAATTGAAAAGTCTAGTATGTACAAAAACTCTTGTCAGAAGACCCAAGGTTTAAACCCCACCCTAAAGCTTACTACCTGTGAGATCTTAGGCAAGCCTTTGAACCTTAGTGAGCTTCTATTGCCTTCTTTCTAAAAAAGGATGATGGAATAGATGACCTCTGAAGTGAGTCCCTCCCAGCCCTAGTCCTAATCATCCTTTCAAAGCTCATATACGTCTTCTAAATTCTGTGAATTCTTGATATTCATAATTTCATAAGACACAATAATATTTCGTTGTATTCATGGTGTGTTTTGTCCAAAATTTCCCAGATTGCTGACTGACACTTTATTTCTTGCTTCTTGCTAGGACATTGTTTTTGATGTATATGGAAGCTGTCCTGATTTTTACCTCTGTGGGCTGTAGTGGGATCATTGGGTCAAAGAGATTGATGGCAGAGTCCCTTTTCCAATGTAGTTTCAAATTGTTTGGCAGAATGGTGGGACCAAATCCTAACTCCATCAGTAGTGCATTGGAAGGTCTGTCAAGGAAAAAACTCTTTTCACTGCAATGTTTGACCATGTTCTCTAGAGAGAGAATTCCAGATCTGTTCCTCTCTGTGTGTCTGTCATTGGGTGGGGGTTGAACAATGCAGTAACCGACCACAATTCCAGAAAAATAATGAAATGTAGTTATCCCTTCCACATTGAGATTTCCCCCCATCATGGTTTCGGTATATCACGGATTGACGTAAGAAGTTAAATGGGAATTTGGGGGAGTTTTGTGGAAGCCACAGATGACATACAAAGGTCAACAGATAATACAGAAAAGGTTCAGAAACTCAGAAATGATAAAATATATGTATAATATTGTATAACTTACATGACCAAATACTTAACCCAAATTTTGCAATAAGGTATTGTAAACACTCCAGAAAAAAAAAAAGAAAAAAATTCAGACGTCTTCTCTGGAATGAAGGGAGGTCCAAAAAATTTTACACAGATTTTCCAGATTGAGGAGATGCCATGCTTCTAAGCCCCTCAGTATATTGTTCATCTCCTGAAAAGGAGATAATGGGTTCAAGATGCTGAACAAGACACATTTCTGGATGTGGCCAATGTGGGAATTGGTTGTGTTTGACGCGGCATATTTGTCACAAGGGTCTTGTTTTTCCTTTTTCTTTTTCTCCGATGGGAATGGGAAGGGGGATGAATGGGAGATAGAAAAAAATTAATGCCTGGTAATTGAAAAAAAAAGATAAATTTTTAAATGTTTGCACTGAACATCTGACTAGGATCAGATTGCCCAAGACTCCAGTGTGCCAAGATAGAGCAAAATTCAACCCCCATGACCTGTCTTGGTCTAGAGCACGTTTCCCCATGCTGGCATATTTTCTCCAAAGCCAAGGGGAAAGTGTCTCTGCTTTAGAAGTTCGTGAGATAGGGCAAGGAAAAATGATTGTCTCTTATTCATTCACCCTCACAAATAACTCAACTGCCTGACCCTATAGGACAGGAAAGGTAGCGCCTGCTTGGGAAAGATCAGGGTGTCTCATCCAGGCTGAGAATTGAAGGTGAGCCAAGGAGAGGAAGCTATATATGTGTTGCTTCCTCTCCTTGAAAGGGTCAAGCTGAATTTGATGATCTCCAAGGTTTTTTTCTGCCCTAAATTCAATGACCTAATGATCTCCCTCGCTCTCTCTCTCTCCTTCCCTCTCCCCCCTCCCTCACTTCTTCACTCCCTCTCTCTGTCCTTCCTCCTTCCCTATCTTTCTTCCTCCTTCCTTTCTTCTTTCCTCCCCCCTCCTTTCCTCTCCCCCTCCTTCCCTCTCTCCCTCCCTCCTGTCTTCTTTCCCTCTCTTCCTCCTTCGCTTTCTTTCTCCCCCTTTCCTTCCCTTCCTTCTTCCTGATCTCTCTTCCTCCTTTCCTTCCTCCCTCTCTTTCTTGAATTCAGGACAATGATGAGAGGGAGACCAATGCCAGTCATCAAGAGTGGTCACAAGGAGTGCCAGAGGAGGCCTCCAATCGGGCATCTCGCCTGGCTGTGAAGCTCAGGGTCACTGTCCACTGGCTGCTGAAAGCGATGGGAAACACCCTGGCCATCGTGTTGCTGGCCCTGGCAGGTACACCCCACCCCTTGCAGGGCACTGACCCCGAGACCCTGGTTTGAGGCCTGCCTAGGGCAGTACATTCCCTACCTGGGCATCGTCTCAGCAGTGAATGGTTTTTAAGGGCTGTGTCCTTCAGTCCCTTCCCAGCCCCAAGGAACACGACTGGAACTTGAAGTCTCTGGCAATCAGTTTCCTACCACCCTGCCCAAGCCTCCCTTGGAGATCCCCACTTGTGTGCCCACATAAAGCAAGTCAAGATTAAGAGCCAATAGGAGAGACTGGAGGTGGAAAGATTGAGAGTTCGGAGACCTGACTTCAAATCTTAGCCCAGCCCCTGACCTCCTTTATGACCTCGGACAAGACCCCCCACCTTGAGCCTTAATTTCTTTGCTAAAATGAAAGGAGCCAGAGTAGGCGATGCCTAAGGCCCGACTGGCACTACTTCTATGTGATTTCTAAGCTCTTGTCTGTCAAAGGTAGCTGGGGGGGAAGGGATATGAGAGGCCTCAGCTCCCCGAGTATTTTTCTTTCCTCTCCAATTCTGTATTTCTGAGATGCCCAGGGAAGGCCAGGAAACCCAAGGTGCTTGTCCATCCCCCTCCCACAGCAGCAACTTCAGGCCTGGGGCGGGGGGGGGGTCTCTTGTTTTTCTGCAGGTATCACGCTACCCTCTGCCTTCTCTAGCACCTACTATTTGCTGTTCCTGGGCCTCTGCACCTGGTGGGCCTGCCACTTCCCCATCAGCCACCTGGGCTTCAATGCCCTCTGCGTGATGGTAGGCTGCTTCTCTGGTGGCCACCTCCTCTGCCTCTACTGCTATCAGACGTCCTATGCTCAGACACTGCTCCCCCCTGCTGGAATCTGGGCCAGGTAAGGGGGCACACAGATGCCCAACCCATCTGTAGCTAGGCTTCTGAGGAGCTCAGCTGCTGAACCTGGGACATGCCAAGTCTGGGTCTCACCATTGCCCCATCCCGGGTGTCCAAGATTCTGGGACTGAAGCCAGCCAAGCTGGACTTCCTACTCTACAAAGACATTTGAGTGATACCTTTTGTTTTCACTGTACAGTCATTCTGGAATATTCCTATTCCCTATCTCAACTCCCATTCTCATTGAAGTTTCCCTCATAACAAAGTGGAGAGTGGGGGTGGGAACTTGTTGAGCAGAACTCATTGTGTCTGACAGTTGAGGAGACATTCCATACCCATAATCTCCCCCTCTCTGCTGGGAGCTTGGAAACTAGGGGAAAATGGGAGGAGAGGGGCTGCCAGCTGGACCCAAAGATCTGTGGGAATTGGCCAGAGCTGAGGTGAGGGTATGGAGGGAACCATCTCTGGGAGACAAGCACAGCTGTGGAATGACTGATCAGGAAACCCAGCTTGTTTGGAATGGGCCTTCAAGCGGGGCTGAGGACCTTCTCTGCCCCCATTCCCCTCCCCTCAGCTTCTAAGGCCCCTCATCCTTTATGAAAACAGACTGTGAGTCACTCCACAGTCTTGTGATTCGAAATTTATTGCATGAAATCTAAAATGGGGGATTAAGTGTTGGAAAGGGGTGCAGATGTCTAAAAGGACCATGAGAATCTTTCCTCCCAGTCATGAGACCTCCTCCTCTCCCCACACATCCCGACCTTAGTACCAAGCCGAGTCTCCTCATCTCAAAGCTCCTATCTTTGTCCAAGTTTCCATCCCTGGCTCTCTAAGAGTTTGCACATCTCTGACTCAGCTTCAGTCTCCCCTCCCAGTGCTGAGTCTTCTTTTCAGATGATGGTGCAATAGTAGAAAGAGTCCTAGACCTGGAGTCAGGAAGCCCTGGGTTCAAATCTACACTCAAACACATAGCTGGGTGACTCACCTGGCCAAGTCACAGCCTCTCTGTGTTTCAGCTTCCTCATCTATAAAATGGGTATAATGCTAGCACCTGCTTCTTGGGATTGTGTTAAGGATAAAAGGAGATATTTGGGAAGCTCTTTGCAAACCTTAAAGCACCATAGAAATGCCTGCTACTATTTTACTGTTCTCCATCCACATGCTCCTATCCCTACCTCCCATTTCTTCCCAATCTGGAGTCTATAATCCCCTGGTCTTGAACTCTCATTTCCCTTCCCTCAGAGAGCTCATCTTTCCCCACCAGCCACAATCCCCCCACACCCTAAATCCCTATCTCCACCCTGTCTCCCAGCCTTCCTCTGTCACTTAATTAGAAACTCCTGTCCTCCCCTGCCCTGAACCCCATCTTCCCCTCCCCCTGAGCTGCCATCTCCCCTCCCCCTGAGCCCCACTTCCTCCCCTTAGCACCCATCTCCTCAAACCCACTCTGCTCCCTCCCCTGGAGCCCCCTTCTCTCTCCCACCCTGAGTCTCATGGTCCCATGCTCAGGATATAGGTGATTCTCTCACTTCTCCACTTTAGAGTTTTTGGTCTCAAGGACATCATCAGCCCCCTGAACTGCTCCAACCCCAATGCCCTGGTCCTTAACACTAGCCATGACTGGCCTGTCTATGTGAATCCGGGCGTCCTGCTGCTGCTGTATTACACTGTGGCCTTGCTGCTCACGCTAAGAAGGCTGGACTCCTCTGATCAGGTGAGGAACCCAGGATGCTGGTGACAGGGTGGCCTCTGGTTCTTCTGGGAAAAGGGAGAGAGATGCCCCTGGAAAGAGCACAGTGGCCTTGGAGGTGGAAGACTTGAGGTCTGGGCCCAGCTCACGCACTGATGAGCTGTGTGATCCTGGGCCAGCCACTTAGCCTTTTAGAGCCTGTTTCCTCATCTGTGAAATGGGTACAGTAATAACCCTCATAGGGTTCTTGGGGAAAAGGCTTTTTGTAAAACTTAAAGGTGCTGTGCAAATGAGTTTTGTTCTTATTTCCCTGCTTTCATTAACCAGAAGGAGGATGCTGAGGCAGACCAAGAAGTGGAGCTGATGGAGGTGGGCCAGGCACCCAAGGGGCGGGGCCTAGCCTCCGAGGAATCTAAGGTGAGAAGCCGCCTTCTTTCTGGCTCTTTCTTGGGTGGTATTCCCCAGGGAGCATTGAAGACCTGACTCAGGCCAGTCAGGAGGGGTCAGAGAAGGGGACTGTTTAGTGTTGGCTCTAGAGCAGGAGATCACTGCATACCTGCAGTTCCCTGAGATCCGATCTCAGATCCCTTATTGCATGGATAGGTTTCAGGGGATCCCTGAACTTGGATAGGGGAAAAGAAATAATTTTCTTTATTAACCTCTAACAAAAACTGAGCATTTTCTTCAATTATTGAAAACCATGATTCTGAGAAGAGGTCCCCAGTTTTCACCCCATTGCCAGAGGGATCCAGGACACCCAAAAGGTTATGTATTCCTGCTTTAGAGAGAGGCAGCCAAGTGAGGAGACAGGAGGCCAGCCTTTTTACCTCATTGTCCTTGGTTGTCTGGGGACTCTAGGGTCCTAGGATGGTAAGGATGTCAGTTGGGGGTGGGTGGGGCCTATAACTGAGATCCAAGTGATCTATTTCCCTATCATTTCTTCCTTCTCTTAGGGTTCCCCTACTCTGACATGTATCTCCCCCTTCCTGAGTTCCTACAGCTCAATCTCTGTCCCTAGGGTACGAGGGCCTCTCCCTTTTAGAGGCAGCTAAGTAGTGCAGTAGATAAGTGTTCAGCCTAGTGTCAGGAAGACCTGAGTTCAAATCTGATACTTACTAGCTGTGTGACCTTGGACACTCAACTTCTGTTTGCCTCAGTTTCCTCATCTGTAAAATTGGGGATAGTAATAGCACCTACCTCCCAGAGTTGTTGAGAGGATCAGACTAATAAAACATTTGGTACAGTGCCTGACGCATAGTAGGTGTTCTATAAATGCCAGTGATTGTGATCATGATTAATTAATTTTCCAGAATATGCTGCCAGGGAGTCCTACTGATTCCACAGAAAACTGCACTGTACATGTCTTGAACAGCCAGACCCCGACCCAGCACCGCCCAGGTAAGAGCCAAGGGATGACGGTGGAAGGCTCAGGTCCCTTGCTGTCTCTGTCACCACTAAGCCACACCTGGTGACCCTGCTCAGTCCAGTTTTCTAACCTGAGAAACATCATTTGGCAGAGAAACATGACAGTCTGAGGATTACTGGGGCGAAAGTTGAGACCCCATTTCTGGTCTAGCTGATGGGGCTGGTGTGGGTCAGGGCAGTCCGTCACCCCTTGTCCTAGTGACAGCTCCATCTTCATCAGGTGGGCTGGTCCATGCTGACAAAATTGGGAAAGCCAAAATAATTTGTCCCCATTTCTGCTTTACTCCCGATCCTTCCAGGGCCTACCCACCCCTTCCCTCCATCCAGATCCACTCTCAGAGATCCCAGCAGAAGCTCAGGGCCCTCTGGTTCTATCTATGCTTGAGACTGCACATGTCCAAGGGGTCATCCAGCCTCCAATGGAAGACCTCCAGTGACAGAGAGCTCACTACCTCCCAGGGCACCAAGTTGCCTTTTTAGATAGCTCAGATTCCTAGGTGAGCTAAATCCACCTCTTTCCAATTTGCCCCATTTTACCTCCAGTTCTGCCCTCCTGGGCTAAGCATAATCCTTCGTCTAGGTGACAACCCTTGAAATCCTGAAAGGTAGTGATCATGGCTCCCCAAAGACTTGTCTTCTCCAGACTAAATATCCCCTGTTCCTTCAATCAGTCCTTGAATGGTATGGCCTCCAATTCCTTCACCATCCCAAGTCCTCTTCCTATTCTAAATCCTGAGATCCTCCAGCAGGAATCAGACCCCTTTCCTGAGTAGAACATTTGGCAAAGATCCTCCAAAGGTCCGTAAATGAGCTCTCCAATTCATCAGTTTCTTTCCTATGAGGCAATGTCTAGGACTGAACACAGTCCTCCAGATGCATTCTGAAAGCTGTCAAAGATAGAAATTACTTTCTTGGTTCCCATGTCTGCTGACTCATACTAAAAACCCCAGATCTTTCTCATCTCAATTGTTGCCTAGGCACAGCTTTCTCATCTCATCCTTGGGCAGTCCACTTTTTTTAATCTGGTAAGACGTTCTATTGAAATTTCATGTGGCCTTTTGAGGGTTCTTTGACCCCTTATCCTTACATAGTAGACATCCTTCCCATCTTTGGGTTATCTTCAATTTAGAAATATGTCATCTATGCCTTCATTGAAGTCATTGATAAAAATCTGAACCAGCACAGGGTCAAGAATTGATCCCTCAGACTCTCCACTGAAGACCTCCTGCCATATTGGCATGAACCATTAATCACTTTGGATGCTCTCTTTCATCCTCCTAACTCTATCATCGCTTCTCCATCTGGTCCATAAGGACTGCATGGGGATTCCATGGTTCAGAAGAGGGGATGATTCCCATTGTGGAACCTTTGGAATTATGGCTGGATGGGACCTTAGAAGTCATTCGTCTCCTTCATTTATTTCATTTTAAAATTTTATTTTAAAATTTTCGTTTTATTTTTTAAAATGCTCCCTCTTCTTGTTATAGTCAAGAAAATTTAAAAGCCCAGAAAGGGAAAATCTTTTGCCTGAGTCACAGTCAGAATCCTTTCCCTCTGCATTCAAGGCTTTTCCCATTACACCAGATTCTCTCTCTCTGTCTCTCTTTCTCTCTGTCTCTCTGTCTCTCTCTCTCTCTCTCTCTCTTTCTCTCTGTCTCTCTCTGTCTCTCTGTCTCTCTCTACTCTCTCTCTCTGTCTCTGTCTCTCTCTCTCTCCTCTCTGTCTCTTTCTGTCTCTCTGTCTGTCTCTCTCTGTGTCTCTCTGTCTCTCTCTCTCTCTCTTCTCTCTCCTTTTACTGGTATTGGTCTCCTATTCCAGGTGGAAGTTTCCCCTAAGCCCTGCTTGGGGTGAATGCATTAAGCCTTCAGGAAGCATCTGCTGTGTGCAGAGCCCTGGGAGACCCTAGAAAGATTGGAGATGTCTAGAGGGGATGGTGGGAAGTATTTGGTGGGCAGGAGGCCCTCCTCAGACCTCCTGATCGCCACACAAGGCTGCTGTCCTTTCTGTCCAGTCTGATTCTAGTCCTTCCCTTGTGAGAACCATCTCTTTTGAAATTGAAAAAGTTACTCCTAAACTTGGCAGCTTTGATGGGAGAGCAGGTTGAGAACGCCTGCCCCCTGGTGGCCAGATCCTGCTGATGTGGGTGTAGCCTGAGCGATGGGTTTTCTTTCTTATTCCTTTAAAATGCTGGATTTTCATTCTTTTTCCCTTCATACCTTGATTCAAGCCTCTCTTACCCAGCATTCCTTATTCCTCTTCCTTTCCAGGCACCTGATCGTTATAGTTGGAAGAGAACTTAGTCCCCATCCCCTCATTTTACAGATTAGAAAACTGAGTCCCAGAGTAAGAAAGTGACTTCCTCAAAGTCTCCCAGGTCCTAAGAAGCAGAGTTAGGATATGAACTCATGTTCCTGACTCCAAAGCCTAAGTCTTCCACTGCGTGGTGTTAGTCACTGTCTCTCTGCACGCCTTCTAGAAGCCCCCAGGCAGCCCTGGGAGCCCCTGACCTGCAGGTGAGAGTGTGGAAGCTGCTGCCGCTGGAGGGATGCTTCTGCCGACACGCAGGGACCCATCTCTGAAGTTTCTATGAATGTTCAGCTTCCTCCCACAGGCCTGGCTCCCGGCCAGGCTCCAAGCAGACTCCAGCTTGAACTTGGCTTGACCCATCCCATGCTCTGGGTCACCAGCTCCCATGCTCTGCCCTGCATGTGTCTTGTGACAGTAGAGGGGGTGCCCTCCCTAAACCCAGCCTCCTGTGGCCAGGGCTGGGGGCTGGCCAGAAGGGACCAGGAAGTGCTGGGAGTGGGCTGGTCTTTAACCTTCATTAAGCCTCCCACTGAGCTAGTGAGAGAAAGAAAGTTTGCTCTTCCTTCCTGTTTATGTTATTTGGGGGTTTCTGACTCCCCTTTTCCTGCCCCTCTGCTTTCTCTTTCCCTAATCTAAGCTCCCTCTCTTCCCTTCCCTTCTCCTTCCTTCCTTTCTTAGCGGTCCCCAGCCCTGATCCCTCCCTTTCTCACTCCCCTCTCTTTGCTTCCCTACTCCCTGAAGGAAGATGGTGCAGTGGGTAGAACTCTCAACCAAGACTTAGGAAGACCTGAATTTGAATCCAAATTTTAAAACTTAGAGCTGTGTGACTCTGGTCAAGTCACTTGACCACAGCCTGCCTCAGTTTCCTCATCTGTAAAATGGGGATATTTATAGCACTTAACTCACAGGGTTGTAAGGAACAAATGAAAAAATATTTGTAATATTGCTTAGCACAGTGCCTGGCACATAGTAGGGATTTAATAAGTGCTTGTTTCCTTCCTTCCCTCCTTCCCTCCTTCCTTCCTTCCTTTCTTCTTTCCATCTTTTTTCCTTCTGCCTTGGCCTCCTCCTCCACCTCTTAATTTCCTCACTTTTGCTCAGAAGTTCTGTTTCCAAGGTAAAGCTAATCTATAGCTTTTATCCAGCTATGAGAACATAGCTCATAGAAACACAGAAAGAAGTACCTTACCTGGGCTCAAATTGGGGGATACTTGGTTCATTGGGTCTCTCTTTTTTACTCTTTTTTTTTGAATGTTGGCTCAGATAGAGGGTGGGGGCCAACATCATGGAGGGAGAGGGAAAAGGGAAGAGGCCGATGGTCTGGGGTGAGGGAGCACTATCCTCTGATCTGCCCCCCTCCATTCTCATCCCTTTTTAGGAAGTAATCGAGCTGAACACAGGGAGACTTCACCCCTGCATGTCCTTGGCCACGTCATCATGAACCAGAGCTATGTGTGTGCTCTCATTGCCATGATGGTAAGGAGGTGAGGGGGGAGACCAGAAGGGATGGGGCCAGATGGGGCTGCTCTGCCCATGGCCCTGAGACAACTGCTGATACTATCAAATCATAAAATGTCATGGCTAGGATGGACCTTGGGATTTAGAATTTCTGCGCTGGGAAATACCATAGAACAGAGAATGTCAGAGCTGGGAGGGACCTTAGACATCTCTTCCAATTATTTTTCTATCTTTTCCAAATTCCTCATTTTGTAGATGAGGAAACTAAATCCCAGAGTGAGGAAATTTCTTAACTCATGAGCACATTGTTAGAGGGCAGGGGTCTCTTGTGTCCCAGTCTAGAACTCTTCTCTAATCTCCTTGCTGCTCAAGAGAAGGCAGAAGGCATATCTCCTGAAGGCTTGAAGGGGCGGGCACTCAGGGACCCTCCCTCTCTCCTTGTCATCCCCTGTGTGCACAGATGGTCACTGCTGCTCTGCCCGCTGACTTTGGATCAGCAGATCTGGGTTTAAAGTCTACCTCTGCCACTAACCATTATTTACTCTGTGACCATGGGCAGATTGTCCAAATTTTCTGGTCCCTATTTTCTTCAGACAGCTTCATGAGACTTTTCTAACCATAGCCACCTGCACCTTGGGCCCCCTTCCCCTCTTACTAGCCCCATGATTAGCGGCCAGGAGAGACTGCCAGCCTCTTGGCCTCTGACAGCCTTGGCATTTCAGGTGTGGAGCATCACCTACCACAGCTGGTTGACCTTTGTCCTGCTGCTATGGGCCTGCCTCATTTGGATTGTCCGGAGTCGTCACCATTTTGCCATGCTGTGTTCCCCCTTTATCCTGCTCTACGGGCTGGTCCTCTGCAGTCTGCAGTACGTCTGGGCCATGGACCTGGAGCCTGAACTCCCCAAGAAGGTCGGCTTCATGAGCTTGCACCAGCTGGGGCTGGAGCACACTCGTTACCCCTGTCTGCACCTGGGTGCCATGGTCAGTGCCTGCCCCCTGGGGATCCCTCTGGGTGGGGCTCCTTGGTGGGTCACTCTATATGAGCATGTCAGTGTGTTTATCATCATGGGTGCCCCATAGTAGGGAGAAGGGACAATATATGTGTATGTATGAGTCATGTATGAATTCTTAGTGTGTGCCCCCAAAAGTGCACGTGTAGCTCTGTGTTCCTGTGTCTGATCATTAGAGGAAAAGAGAGGGAATGAGGAAAGGTTAGGAGAAAGATGAGAAGGGAGGGAGAAAGAAAAAAGAAGGGCAGGAGGGGAGGGGGAAAAGGAGGGAGGAAAGAGAAAGAGGAAAGGAGGAGAAGAGGGCAAGAAGGAAAAAGAGGAGAGGGGACGAGTCTATTCCCCTTGGGTCCAATTTGCCTCTGGGGGAAGGAGGCACCCTCATCCTCTTCCCTAGCTCTCTCTCTCCTCCCCTGCCTGGCCCCCAGGCCCCGACTTCCCAGGGACACTGGAAGGACAGTTCCCAGTGGTGGGAGTTGTGGCAGGAATCCAGAGGATCTAGTCATTCTTCTACTGACCCATCCCCTTCTCCTGGCCCCCAGCTGCTCTGTACTCTGACCTTTTGGCTCCTGCTGCGCCAGTTTGTGAAGGAAAAGCTCCTTAAGAAGAAGCAGTCTCCAGCCACCCTCCGGGAAATCACCGTGAGTGAGTTTGGTGAGTGCAGGTCCTGGAGATGGACTCCAGGAGGGTTGTTTGAGAAGCACAGTCCCTGAAGACAGTCCCAGACAAGACCTGGGATTGGGAGGAGGGTTGAAAGGGAATGACAATTAGGGACAAAGGGACAAAAGAGAGACCGAGTTTGCCTTTCCAGGCTGCCTCAGATCATGGACATGCCAAGGATTGTCATGATGGAGGAGGAGGAGAAGGATAGCATTCAGTCTCAGAGCTGGCCTTATAGGTCATTTTGTTAGTTCAGCCCCCTCATTTTATAGCCTAGAGAGGGGTCTTCTACTCTAGAAAACCTGGGACTTCTAATTCCCATTCCAGCGATCAAGTTCAAGGGCTCAGCTAGCTCTGCCATCTTTAAAGGAGACTAGAAGTGAGCCAGTGGAGTACAGTAGAAAGAGCACTGACTCTGGGGACACAGGATATAGATTCAAATTCCACCCCTGACACTTATTAACTGTGTGACCTGAAGCAAGCAACTTTACTTCCTTCAGTCTCAGTTTCCTCATCTGTAAAATGGACTGATGGCCACCGAAGTCCCTTCCAGCCCTAGATTTAGGATCCTGTGTCAACACAGGAATGAGTATGGGTCTGGGAGGCAGGAACATTTTAACAAAGGCTGACCAGGAGGAGACTTAGGCAATTCACAACCTCTGGAGGGTCAATTTCTTCATCTTTAAAAGGGGATAAAAATCTTTGCCCTGTCTCCCTCACAGGAATGTTGAAAGGCTAATATGAGTTAGATTCTACATAAAATTTAACTCAGTGGAATTTAACAGACATGGATTAAGTACCTTTTTTGTGCTAGGCACTGTCCTTGGTGCTGAGAGCAGCCAACAAAGACAAAAATCGAAATAGTCCCAGTCATATAGGATCCTACATTCTACTGAAGCATGTACATAGATGAGCAAATAGAAAGTTTATTCATACAAAGTAATTTCAAGAAAGAAAATACTCAGGACTAGGGTGGGGTGGGGGAATAGGAGCTAGCACCTAAGCAGTGCTTTGAAGGAAGCTGGGGTCCCTAAGGGATGACAGTGAGGGTGGAGTTCATTCCAGGCACTGGAGATCAGATCTTGTGCAAAGGCAGGAAGGTGGGAGGTATGATGTTGCGTATAGGGAGCAGCTAGCAAAGCCCTCTACAACTGCAAGGAATTACATTATCATCACTGTCATTATGAGGCCAGTTACCAGATCAGATACAATCAAACCCATGAGTATCTTGAGGACATAGACCATAAGGACCTTTGGGTACCAGTCCCATACCCAGAGGGCATAGTGATGAGATTTGGGATCCAAACACCGAATGAAGCTCAGGGGGAAGGGAGAAGCAGGCAAGGAGCCCAGGAATGTAGTTAAAAGCAGGCTGGCATGAGGGGAAGGGAGTTAGCATGACCCCCAAATAATCTCAACAGTTCCTATGGGTTTCCCCATTGTCTCTATGTAGGTGATTCCCAGATTAGCCCTAGCCTGAGCTCCACTCCCCTATCACCAGTTGTCTATTGGACATTTCCAGCTGGATATCTTATATACTCCTTAAACTCAAGATGTCCAAAATTATCTTTCTCACCAAACTCGCCCTCTTCCTGGTATTCTATAAACCAAGGGCATTCTTTAAGTCATCCAGGCTCATTCATGACTCCACCTTCTGCTTTCCCTTTATAGTCAGTCAGTTGCCAAATCTTGTCAACTATTCAAGGGTCACCCACGCTTTGAGGGGCCTTTTTCTGACCCCCCCCAGTTACTAGTGCATACTTTGTATTTACTTTGTAGACAATTTGTGTTTATCTGGTTCCATATTGTCTTCTGTTAGAATGTTAGCACCATGAGGGGAGGAGTTGAAAGCAACAAGCATTTATTAAGGACAAAATAAAATAAAAATGTGTCATTTTAATTTTATTGTTGTGCAGTCATTTCAGTTGTGTCTGGCTCTTTGTGACCCCATTTGGGGTCTTCTTGGCAAAGACTGGAGAAGTTTGCTATTTCCTTCTCCAGCTCATTGTACGGATGAGGAAACTGAGGTAAACAGGGTTAAGTGACTTGCCCAGGGTCTCATAGGTAGTGAATGTCTGAGGCCAGATCTGAACTCATGAAGCTGAGTTCCTGATTCCCAGTGCTCTTTGTCCGCCTGGCTGCCCCCAGGCACTGTGGGATGCACTTTACAAATGCTATCTCCTTTGATTGTCACAACAGCCGTGTGAGGTAGATGCCACAAGGGCAGAGGTTGTTTCATTTTTCTGTTTCTTCAGTGCCTGGTAGAGGGTGGGCACATTATAAATGCTTGTTGAGGAATTCATGAATGAATGGGAAAGTTGGTGAGGGAGAAGGAAGCCTTGTCCTTCTTAGGAGGGCAGCACCCTCTTGGTCTCTTTTGGCCTACCAGCCTCATTTTTGTCCTGCCCCTTCCCAGGAGAACACACACGGACCCGGGTGTTACTCAAGAAGTTGGGGGAGTTGGTGACCGACTTTTATGCCAAGTACTGGATTTACGTCTGCGCAGGCATGTTCATTGTGGTCAGCTTTGCTGGGCGCCTCGTGGTCTACAAAATTGTCTACATGTTTCTTTTCCTGCTCTGCCTCACCCTCTTTCAGGTACCACGACTGAAGGGGTAGTGACCCCGCCTTTGTCTTCTCCTCCTTGGCCTGCTGTGTCTCACTCTCCACCCCGTCCCTGAGTCCTAGCCCTCCTCTGCCTTTCAGTGGCCAGGCAAATTCACCCACTGGCCAGGGCTCCCAGGTCCAGCACCAGATTGCTTGTGCCCTCCAGGGGTTCCTACCCCCATTGTAGACAGAATCTCAGGGAAACCACCCAGAGAGGAAATAAAGAAGCCAGGAAGAGGGAATTCTCTCTCAGGATCTCGGGATCTGGCCAGTGTGGACAGAGCTGGTTTCCACAAATATGTGAGAGTAAGAGCCAGAGCAGGATGGCCCCATTTCCTGCATGTTCTTCTGGCACTGGACTGCCAGGATTTGGTAGTTCTTGTTTATCTGTCAGTCTGTAGCCCCTGGAAGATGGAGCTTCCCGCCCTCTCTACCCCTTCCCCCCCAGCCTTGAGGGCCATGTGTTTGTACTGTCTCAGAGGTAGGGCTTCTACCACCCTGATGCTGTGTCCTCACCCCTACAGGTCTACTACAGCCTATGGCGCAAGCTGCTAAAGGTGTTCTGGTGGCTGGTGGTGGCATATACAATGCTGGTGCTGATCGCTGTCTACACATTCCAATTCCAGGATTTCCCCATGTACTGGCGCAATCTGACTGGCTTCACTGATGAGCAGTAAGTCCTGCAGGTGTGAGCCCCAGGCTGCCTTGAGTGGGGCCAGACTGTGGGTCCTCAGTGTGCTATTCTCTGTTCCCATCTGGGCTATTCTGGTGTGTGTGTGTGTGTGTGTGTGTGTGTGTGTGTGTGTGTGTTCAGGCCATGCCCATCCTCATATGCTTAGGATCAGGGTGGCTGGCACTGCCATTCTGACCAGTGTTTGTGTGGTCTTTCAGCTCCCAGTTGGTTAAAGAGGCTCTGGTTCTGAGCTGACATTTCTGTTCCAAAGCTAAGTAGATACAGGGCAACTGGACCTTTAGGGTTGAGTGAACCTCATTGAGTCAGGCATCTAGTGCCAAGTATGGTCACCCAACATCTAGCACAAGCCTCTATGCTCAGGACTGGCACTGATCAGTTGTTTCTTGTCATCAGCTGTCACAACCAGGCTCTGTGGAATTAACTAGAGATCTACTCTGGGGGAGAGTTGGGGAAAGCTTCTACTTCTCCCCATGACTCTGCCCTCATGGTTTACAGGTGTTGCCTGGAGTTGGTAAAGGCAGGGGTAGTGACAGTCTCCCAGACAGGGTGAAGGCAAAGATGAGGGTCTCCAGGATGGGACTGTTGGGTTGGTGAGCATCCCCCTGCACAGGAACAGTGAGGAACTCAGTTAGTGTGTGGGCACAGTGAGGGTTTCCTCATCTTTGTCTGTGACCAAAGAGGGTTTCCATGATGCTGCACAGGCTGGTGAGGGCCTGTGCCTTATGGATCTGCCTCTGGTAGGTTACAGGACCTTGGACTGGAGCAGTTCAGTGTGTCCAAGCTTTTCTACAGCATCCTCATCCCTGGCTTCTTCCTCCTCGCCTGCATTCTCCAGTTGCACTATTTTCACCGGCCTTTCATGCGCCTCACCGACCTGGAGCACATCCCACCCCCAAGCAGCTACCACCAGCTGTGGACTCTGAGGTATCCTTGAACCACAAAGATTGCCCACCTTCCCACCATGCCCAGAGGTTCCTGTGTGTACAACCATACACACACACACACACACACACACACACACACACACACACACACACACATACACACATACATACATATACACACACATTCATGAGCACACACACACACATACACGACTTGGAATCAGAGTACATGGGTCTAACTCTCAGTTCTGCTATTAAGTCAGTCATGAGGTCAAGCACTTATTAAGTGTTTACTGTATGCCAGACACTGTGCTAAGGAAGCCCTGATACAAAGACCAAAACAGCCTCTGCCCTCAAGGAGCTCATTTTCTAATAAGAGACATAACATGTAAATAACTACATAGAAAGTTATTTACCAAAGCAGATTGGGGAGTGGGGAACGACCTGAAAAAGCCTGCTACACAGGGCAACATTTGAGCTAAGACTTGAAAGAAGCCAAGAGTTCTAAGAGGCCAAGGTGAGAGGGGAGCATTCTCAAGCATTGGGAAGAACCTCAGCCACTAGGCGGAGGCCCTAGGGACCACCCCCTGAGGTCAGCTTTCTCCCTCCCCCCCTCCTCCCCTTCCTCTTCCTCCCCATCCTCCTCAAGCTGCCTTTTTTCCTAATTTTTCTTGGTCTACAGGCAGGAGGAGGACAGCAGAGCCCTGCTGCAAGACGAGGAGGGGGCCCCCAGGGAGGAGCCTGCTGGGGTCGGCCCCAGCCCTGGCCCCGACCATGCTGATTCAGACAGTGAAGGTAAGAGCTGAGATGAGGAAGGGCAGAGCAGGTGCTGTGGCATGTATAGACCAGCCAAAGGAGGACAGAATGCTAAGCCTGAGACGATGACGTTTGAGAGTGGAGCTCTCTTCCGGGGGAAGTTGGGAAACCAAGTGGAAGCAGCTCCTGGGGTTGATTTCCAGCACAGTCGCTTAGGCTGTGACTTTGGGTATGTCATTGCCACTGCCTCAGTTTCTCCATTTGTAAAGGAGGGAGTTGGACGTGATGAGCTCCCAGGGCCCTTCCAGCCCCATAACACTGAGTGCTGGAAAGATTGTCTTAGGGAGATCTGATCCTTGTTTTGCTTGGCCCTCAGGGGCAGATCTAGCAGCTAAGGGAAGAAGGAAGTAGCAACTGATCAATCCACATTTATTAAGCTCCTACTGTGCACCAAACTCTGTGGCTAAATCCTGGGAATACAAAGAGGCAAAAGAACCTCTGCCCCAGTCCAAAGGCAGAGAGACAGATTTCCAGTCCCTAGAAGGGACATCTTGCTCACGGTCAGAGATGCCCACAAGTGGGCAGGGCTTCTTCAGGAGAGGAGTGAGGCTGCTCAGGGCTGCTCAGGCACAGGCTGGACGGCCCCTGTCCTAGGAGGCCTCAAGCTTCTGTGGTCCTGCCCCAGATACCAGGCCTGTGTACATCCTGCAGAATGATATCGGGGGCTGGGGTTGGAGAACCAGGCAGAAGAGGGAAGCTTCGGTCTCGCACTCCCTTCAGTCAACTGCTGCTCCCATCCACTGCCCTCCACAGACTTGCCCAGTAAGTGGGGCCTGGTGGCCGAGCGACTGATGGTGCTCGCTGGCCGCTTCTCAGACATGCTGACCCAGGTGCAGGTGTTTGTCCGGCGCCTCCTCGAGCTCCATATCTTTAAGTTGGTG
Source organism: Potorous gilbertii (assembly GCA_028658325.1). Taxonomy (NCBI): domain Eukaryota; kingdom Metazoa; phylum Chordata; class Mammalia; order Diprotodontia; family Potoroidae; genus Potorous; species Potorous gilbertii. Next base: position 129,942,554 of record CM053769.1, read on the forward strand.
GCCCTCTACACGGTCTGGGTGGCCCTAAAGGAGGTGAGCAGTCATGGGGAGGTGGGGACAACAAGGCAGCCAAGGGGCTTTTGGAGGTGGATGGGAAGGGAAATGGGGGAGCTGGCACCAGGCCTCCTCTCCAGCCCCGATACCCTCTCCCTGGGCAGGTGTCGGTAATGAATTTTCTGTTGGTGGCACTGTGGGTTTTTGCCCTGCCCTATCCCCGCTTCCGCCATATGGCCTCCTGCCTCTCCACGGTCTGGACTTGCATCATCATAGTCTGTAAAATGCTGTACCAACTAAAGATTGTCAGTCCCCACAAGTACTCCAGCAACTGCACTGAGGTATGTAGGGGGATGGTGGGGCAATAGAGGGGGTGGAGAAAGGGGGGGATGGTGGGGCAATGAAGGATGTGGAGCAGGGAGGGAGGGGGGATGGTGGGGCAAAAGGGGGAGGGCATACAAGGGGAAAGGGGGTAGAGGGGCAGGAGGAGTCTTTAGTCTCCATGCCCTCTATGCCTGGGCTGCCTCACTGGGCCTTAAATCTTTTCCTCCTATACCTTGGCAGAAGCAAGTCCTGTATGTGAGTGTAGACAGATGTCCCAAATACTGTCTGTCCTTCTCTTCACCTGTTATTTATGTCCTATGGATGGTTCATGACTTCAGACTTTGAAGACATGATGAATTTACTGTTGATATACTAATATCTCCCAGACAGCTATCCTATAATAAATAAATATATAGATAAATAAATAAATAATCATTTGATAATAAAGAATTTTTGAAAAGAGGAAGAAAATAATGTTATTTCCCCAAGGAGAGGGAATACCTCATCCCTAAAACCCTTAAGTCAGGAATTCTTAACCTGGCATCAGTGAACTTAAAAAAAATTAATAACTATATTTCTTGTTTTTCAATTTTTAATTTTTTAACCTTTTTAATTACACTTCAATATAATTGGTTTTCTTTGTAACCCTATGTTTTTTATTTTATCCTTATTCTGAGAAGGGGTCCATAGATTCCACTAGACTGTCATAGGAGTCCATGACTCAAAACATGTCAGAGCCCCTGCTTAAGCCAGAAATGACTATTAATAGCTTGAGAGGGGCACAGTGGGACCTGAAGGCTCAGCCCTGTGGGAGTAGGACCCTATCTGTGCTCCTCCATGGCCCAGAGAGAATTGTTTATTTCCTCTCCTTCCCATTTTTTTTCTCCTTCTGCTGTCACTATAATGGCCAGGGCCCTAGCCTCTAGTTCCCATTTCCTGTTTACTAACTTTGGGCCAGTGACTTCTGGAGAAGCAAGAACTTTGTCTTCTGAAGCAGCTCAGGGGGCAGACCTGGCCTGATTTAGCCCATGGGGTGTGGCCCCTGTAGGCCTAAGACCCACCAACT
>CM053769.1:129944437-129976175 GCA_028658325.1 Potorous gilbertii
GATGCTTAGCACGGTCACTTAACATAGTAAATATTATATAAATGTGCACTGTTATTATTATTAAAACTATTAATAAAAGTAATTGCTAGCACTTAAAGGTTTTGCCAAGCTCTGCTACATTAGCTCATTCCATCCTTACACTCACCCTGGGAAGGAGGGTCTGTAATTACTACCATTTTACAGATGGGAACGTTAAGGCTGAGAGTTGGTTGTGAGTTCTAATTAAATGACTGAATGGACGTGAAGGTGCTTTGAAAAGCTGCAGGGGATTCCTAGAGCAGAGATGTTAGTACTGCTACTTATTGACCACTGGCCAGAGGCAGGCATGGGATGGCCCCACACTGACTGAGACTCCTTGTCTCCAGAACCATCTGCTGATTCTCCTCTTACTGGTGTTCGAAGCCATTGTGTACCGGCGTCAGGAGTATTATAGAAAACAGTACCAGGTGGCCCTGCCCCCTGCCCAGATTGTCTGCCCTGAGGGTACCCGCCACCACCTGGACCAGGGCCTCCTGAGCTGTGCCAAGTACTTCATCAACTTTTTCTTCTATAAGTTTGGCTTGGAGGTGAGTGGGCTTGAGTGGACCGGTTGTGGATGGTTCAAGAGTTCCAACTGGGGTGAGGAAGATGCCGAGGAGCCCCTGTGGTGTGCCCCTGGGGTTTCCCCCAGGCCCAAGGCTGAGCGGGCCATGGAGACATTTTCAGAACTCAGGCTGGCTGGATCTGGCTTCTTGCTAAGCTGGGATCACTTTGTCCATGGATGTGCAGCACCAACCAGGCCCCCTCTGATTTCCATCCCACTGGGCCTTGAAATACTGATAACTCCCAGTGACCCTCCATACTCCTAGTGTTCTCTCCAGTCACAGCAACTGAACACCAGAGACCAGCAAGCAAGGACAGGATTTGGTAACCCTGGTTCCTGACTTCTTTTAAGCCCATGTTAATTTAGCTTAGGACATAGGGAATTGGATGCGGAAAGGGGAGGGAGAGAAAATAGGTTTTTGTTCATTAAAAAAAATGTTTTCAAAGAGACCTAGGACCAGGTTAGATGAGGGCTGAGCTGCTGAGCCCATGCCAGGCTCAGTGCCCATCCTTGTACCCCTGGACACTGTGTCCGCTCCCCCAGCAGCCTCATTTTCCCTGCCTCCAGATCTGTTTCCTGATGACAGTAAATGTGATTGGCCAACGCATGAACTTCATGGTGATCCTACATGGCTGTTGGCTGGTTGCCATCCTCACTCGCCGGCGCCGGGAGGCCATTGCCCGACTCTGGCCCAACTACTGCCTCTTCCTGGCCTTATTCCTGCTGTACCAGTATCTACTGTGTGTGGGCATCCCCCCTGCCCTCTGCATTGGTGAGCGGTGTGTATGTGTGTGTGTGTGTGTGTGTACAAGAGAGACAGAGACAGGCAGGCACCCCCATCGGGTGGTTCCTAGCAGTGAAAGGTTATTGCAAAAATCCTCTTTCTTTAAGGGGAAGGAATTGGGCTAGGAAGGGGGTAAAGGCAGCATGAAGGTGAGACAACTTCTGGGAGACAAAGAAGAGGAGGCCTAGGACTGAGGGAGGCTCTGGGGGGTGGGGAATGGTCCGACTTGAATCAGCCTGAGCCTTTGAGTGCCTCATGCATGGAGATGCATACTTTGCCTTTAGATTACCCCTGGCGCTGGAGCAACGCCATTCCCATGAATTCTGCGCTCATCAAGTGGCTGTACCTGCCCGATTTCTTCATGCGTCCCAACTCCACCAACCTCATCAGTGAGTGGCTGTGCACCCTTGCACTGAGAGCCCCCTCCCCATAGCTGGGGCTTCCTCTAGAGATGCCCCATGCCCAAAGAGAGCAAGTGGGATGGTAGCAGATAAAGTCCCCAAATGGAACACCTAGATCATTCATATTATCATTTGTTATTATGAATAATAATGGCAGCGAGGTGGTACAATGGAATCAGGAAGACTCACCTTGAGTTCAAATCTAGTCTCAGACACTTACTAGCTGGGTGACCTTAGTTTCCTCATCCGTAAAATGAGGGATTTGGACTTGAAGCTCTCTATGATCCCTTTTGGTTCCAAATCTATGATCCCATGGGAGAAAATGAGAATGAAATAATATTAGTAGAGTGATAGCAGCCTTCAGTCCTCTGCTGTCCCATTGGAATGTGGAGGTGAGGCTCTTCACTTGTGTATCTCTTACCTGAGGACCAACCCGGCTAAGTCCCAAGGGCCTCTTCACCAGGTTGGCCACAGGGCCTTCTTTAGTCACATTAGAGCTGGATATGATTCAGGGCCATTGAGAGAGCATCCACACTGATGAAACCATGGCTCCTTGAAGTAATGAAATATTAGTTATTAAAATAATACTCTAACTGCTTCTGTCACACTTGAAATTTTACAAAGTGCTTTCTTTAATCACAAGTTGGGTGGGGTAGGAAGTACAAGTCTCCTGGGCAGCTGACATTCTAATCCCAGCTCTGATATTCCCTAGATGTGGGGTAAGTGACTTCAACTGAATCTCTTTCCTCAGTAATTCCTGCCTTGCTGACCTCACCAAGTTAGGGTTTTTTTGGAGAGGGGTCACATATTCTTTAATTTTCATCATGCAATACACTTCACATTGATAACTTAGTATACTTTGGATGGTCTGTTCTTCTAAGTCTAGCTCATAAGTTTTCTTTTTTAAATTTAATTTTCCTTTTCTCAATGATCAGAAATCTATTTTTTCTCCCTCCCACCTCCCCCCATTGGGAACCTCCACCTCAAACCCTTATAACAAATATGCACAGTCAAACAAAAGTGATTTCCACGTTGGCCATGCCCAGTCATGTGTACCTCACTCTGTACCCTGTGCCCATTACCTCGGTGGCAGGTGGCAAGTGGCATCTTCTGCTACGTCTTCTGAAATCATTGAATTCCTCAGAGCTTTCAAAATTGACCTCAGAGAGTTGTGAGGACCACAGGTAATTGTGGATGTGAAGCTCTTTGGAAAACAAAAAATACCATCCAGATTCCAAGAGTTATTATTCCCAGACATTTAGGTACCTAGATTTCTTCTTTTCTATAGAAAACAATGCACTGATTTAGATAATCTGCCTAATTTTTAAGCTTAAATTACCTTCTGTAGTTATTAAAATTATGAGTTAGCAGGTCATATTTTGTATTTTGAACTGGCAGAGAATTTTTCATTCATACATTCACACACACACACACACACACACACACACACACAGAGTCATGTATCCACATAAACCAAGAGGTCCAAAGGCTAGGATCACAAACATGGCCCCATTCCATGCATGCTGCCTTTCTAACCTCTTTCTCACTGTGTCTAGATCATGCCTGTGTCCTCACGTGCATGCCTGAGGTCCAGAGGGAACTAACTAGCTTTTCCTGCCTTGGTCCCTAGCACAAGGTGATGAGAGGTTGGGCTGAGCCAGAGCAGTCTGCTTTGTGGAAGGTCAAGGTCAGGGTCAGGTGACCCTCCCTCATGCCCCTGAGCTGGTCATCTAATTGCTGTTTCCTCCCTTACCTATCAGGCGATTTCCTTCTGCTGCTGACCGCCTCCCAGCAGTGGCTGGTGTTTGTGGCTGAGCGGACTGAAGAGTGGCAGCACGCAGCTGGACTCAATACAGACTACCTGGAGCCACTCCGTGGAGAGCCAAACCCTGTGCCCAACTTCATCAACTGCAGGTGGGCCAGGGGAGCCAGCAGGCTGGCCTGCGGGTGGGAAAATCACAGGCCAGCTAAGATGGCTAGTCAGCTGTGAGAACTTGGTCAACATGGAACTTCTCTAAACATCAGTCTTCTTCTCTGTAAAATGGGGCATATGATGCCTCATGGCTGAATCAGAAGGTAGCGAGTTTCTCATCACTAGAGATCTTCACGTAGAGTCTGAATGGCTGATTGTAAGGGGTGCTGTGGAGGAGATTCCTGCTTTCAGCTCCATCATCTCTGAGGTCCCTTTGGACTTGGAGATGCTAATTTTCTTCCCCACTATTAATCTCAGTTTGGGGGGTGGGAAATTGCCCCAGTTTGTGGCCGTATCTCACTGATGGCATGCTGGATGATTTATAAACCCTGTACAGCGCAGCCTGCCAGCCTAGCATTTGTCTGGCACCAGAGCTGGGGGCTGGTCCTAACCTTTCCCCTTCCCCTCGCTCCACCCTGTAGGTCCTACCTGGACATGCTGAAAGTTGCTGTGTTCCGCTACCTGTTCTGGCTGGTGCTGGTGGTGGTGTTCATCACGGGCGCCACCCGCATCAGCATCTTTGGCCTGGGCTACCTGCTTGCCTGTTTCTACTTACTGCTCTTTGGGACCTCCCTGCTGCAGAAAAACACCAAGGCGCAGCTAGTGCTGTGGGACTGTCTCATTCTGTACAATGTTACTGTCATCATCTCCAAGAACATGCTTTCGGTGAGTCCCTCAAGCCCTGTGGGCCAGGGCCTTTCCAACTGCTGCTGCCCACCCAGACTGTCCACTGCCCGAGGCCTCTGTCTGCCCCTCCTAGGAGGAGCCCTCAACCTCTGATGCCTTGTCCCCCTTCCCCCTCTCTCTTGCAGCTCCTTTCCTGTGTCTTTGTGCAACAAATGCAGAGTAACTTCTGTTGGGTCATCCAACTCTTCAGCCTGGTGTGCACTGTCAAAGGCTACTATAACCGTGAGTAAAGAGGGGGGAGAATAATGGGGGAAGGGGCGAGGGTGCCAACTAGCACTTACATAAAACTTGTGAGGCACTTTAAAACATTCTCTCAGTTGGGAAGAGGGTAAGAAGAAGGAACTGGAGTCCTAGCATTTGTGGGCTGGGGAGAAGCTAGGAGCTCTCCCCAGGGTTCCAGAGACAGACAGGTGGAAAGGCTCCAACTTGTAATCCAGAAGGCCTTCAGTGAACTCTGATGCGGCATCATGGGGGGACTGGATTTGAGGGGGACCAGGAGAAAGGGGGAGATGTATAAGTGAATGAAATGGGAGATTCTTGTGTGTGTATGTGTGTGTACGTGTGCATGTGTGTATATATATATATGTGTGTACATATTTGTGCATGTGAGTGTGTGTGTACATGCCCCCCCATGTGTGTGTCAGGGTGGGGCGCAGTCGGGGCATTGACTTGGCTGCATCACCTCAGTGCTGGGATCTCGTGTCTTTAGCCAGAGACATGCCCCAGGACCAGGACTGCACGTTGCCTGTGGAGGAGGCCGGCATCATCTGGGACAGCATTTGCTTCCTCTTCCTTCTTGCTCAGCGCCGCGTCTTCCTCAGTTACTATTTCCTGCATGTCATGGCTGACCTTAAGGCCACAGCCCTGCAGGCTTCCAGGTGTGGAGAAGGGGAAGCAAAGGGCAGGTGGGGGGGCGGGTTGAGGTGTTCCTAAGACGCTGTGACTTTTGCCTCTGTATGAGATTCCATTTGTAAGACTGGCCAACCAACCCAAGGCTGCCGATGCTCCCTTTGCTCCGTCTGGGCGTCGTTAGGGAAGTTTGGGTCAGACGCTCAATGAGTAATGGTGCCTTGATCATTGCTTTGTGGTTCAAACAACCATTAACTCAACCAACTGAGTCAATTGATCCATTAATCAACGAGGATTTATTAAGGGTCTTTACCCCATAACATGCAGTTCCACATCATTATACTTTTTTCTATCCAAAATTGAACTTTTTGCTAAATGCCTGAGTAAAAGTTGTTAATACATTACATCTAAACATGACCTACAATTTCAAGCAAGATTTAAAGAAATACAAACATTTAAGTACAACGCTAAATTTGAACTGTTCTCAGATGCTGCTTAATTTGAATCTTTATCATGTCATGGAGAGAACATTGAACAGAGGTCAAGAGTCCTGGGCTGTAGCTCAGCTCTTTAGTACTTGGGTGACCTTGGGCAGGTTACTTCCCTGGTATTTGAAATGAGCACGCTGGATGAGACAATCTCTAAGGTCCCATCCAGCTGGAATTCTGTGACCTTGGTTTTCTTTTAAACCTGAATACGATACAATTTACTTACTGTGGACCTTCCTTTGCGACCCTAACACTTTGCCAGGTGTTAAAGCTTAGAAGTTCCTTTTCTGCTCCAGGCTTCACCTCCTGCCCTAGTCCAGGGTTCAGGACCTTCATTGTCTACCTGTTCCCCCCATCCCTAACTGGCTCTTCACTAGAGGCAAAACTGTCTTTTATCCTGTTCTAAGAAAGCCAAGGCATCTGTGATTTTTGCCTTTTTCTCTATCCATGTCCAGAAGAAAGTGAATGTTCTCTAGAGTGTGACTTCCTTATGACTCTCCAAGTGTTTCCTCTGCCAAACCTGTGTCTCTTCCTTAGTGCTCTACCCTTTTAAACTCAAAGAATCGCAGCATCATTCTCTTGAACTAAAAGGGACCTCAGGGTTCATTTAGTCCAATAGCCCCATTTTATAGATAAGGAAACTGAAGCCAGGAGAGATTAAGTAGTTTATCCAAAGTCACACAGTCATTCCATTAATACTGATTTACCCTGAATGCTTATGTCAATTTTTATTTACCACCAAATCTACGCTTGAATTTTATATAATTAATATATTATATGTTATATACATTATTATATATTATATAAAAATACATGTTATATAAATTGTCATTCTATTATACACATATTATAATATAAAACATTATATCCAATATAAAATGTTATATTTTGTATTGGATATAACATTTTATAAAATTTTTAATTTATATAAGAACACTGGAACCTCTCTGAATAGTTGAAGGGATATAAATGGAGATTTCTTCACAGAGACCAAGGGGATTGAGCAGGGACAGACTGAGAGCAGATAAGCTTCCTTCTCTCACCATTGAGAGTTCAGGACTCTGAGTCCCCAGAGATTCCAGTTTGTGGTCCCCCTCCCCTTACCCCATAGTGAGCTGTGCTGGAAACTGCTGCAGATTTGGGGCATCTGCCTTGATGTCACCTGCCCTGAAGGTGGATAGGGCAGTGTCTGTCTCTAGAGACTTAGTCCAAGGGCAGATGAGAGGGGACTCTGGAAGATAATTCTCTATGAGCTCTGTCTCTAGCTTCCACCTAACATCTGGGATTTCTGAGGACCAGGGGATTAAGGGTAAGCTGATTTGATTTGGCATGCCAACTCTGTGCTCAGCACTGTGGTAGACTCTTTAGGGTACAGAAACATGGAAGATTTGATCCCTGCTTTCAGGGGCATGCATAGATAGATAGATAGATAGAAATAGAAAGATAGATGGACAGACAGATGGATAGATAGAGAGATAGACAGATGGATGGATGGAGAAGTGATAGACAGATGGATAGATAGATAGAATTAGGCACTACTATGAACCAGGCACTGTGCTGAGTTCTTAGAATACAAATACAAAGAAGACCCATCTCTGCCCTCAAATTTCTTCTCTTCCAACAGTGGGGATTCTGCAGCCTAGAGACCACAAGGCTACAGGTTCCCCACCCCTGGAAAGATAGCACATAAAAGGAAACTAGGAAGGGAGGAGGAGAGAGCAAAGGCTAGCCTCAAAGGGTCATGATGAAAAGATTTCCAGAAGTGACAGTGGTTCAGTCTCAGAAGCCTAATCCCTGGCAAGAGGCTCATCTATCAGAGCTGGAGGGAGTTAGACAAAATAATGCTAGTAACTAGATACTACTTCAAGGCAGTGGGGCTTCAGAGAAGTGGGGATCAGCCTGGACTGGAGGGTTTCAGGAAGACCACCTCAAAGAAGTTGGATTGGCCCTGATTCATTGTAAGGCTTTGGAGAAGCAGAGATGAGAAGTGAAAGGCATTTCCAGTCAGAGAACAGCCAGAGCAAAGGGTGGGAGATGGGAAGGGGTATGGTTTCTAGGAGGTTAAGGGGTGGTAGAGATGATGAGGTGGCCAGCTGACATGGCATGGCCCCTTCCCCTGCAGACTTGTGGTGGGTGAGGAAGGGCCTCTGACATCTCTGGGTCTTTCTCTTGTTCTCTCTGTAGGGGCTTTGCTCTGTATAAGGCCTCCATCCTTAAGAGCATCAATTTCCATCGGCAGGCAGAGGAGAAATCCTTGGCGCAGCTGAAAAGACAGTAAGCATCCTCTCTGTCTTCCCTAGGACCAGAACAGCTATGAGGTCTTTGAGGAAGATGCTGGCAGGTGTCTCAAGAGCATCAGCTTAGAGGCAGCTGTGCCAGCAAGGGGAGCAAAGTGGTTTTGAATAGAGGGAGAGTGGTCTACATAACCATCTCTGAAATGGGCCAGGGGTGTTGACCTTTTGGGAAGGGGGGAAGGGAGAGGATGATATGAATGAATTGGACTGAGCTAAACCAGAGGAACGGTTTTGAGATCATTTTGACCTTTTCTTCTGCTAGGATGGAAAGGATCCGAGCCAAACAGGAGAAGTATCGCCTGGGGCGGACATCCAGTGAGTGCCCCGAGGACCCAGAACAAGACCCAGGTAAGAGCCAAGCCTGCTGAGGGGGCTCCTTGGAGGACTGCACACCTATTCTGAGGATGGAGACTATATCTAACCACTGCCCTTCCCAATCCTCACCCCACCTCCATGCCATCTCCAGTCTGCCATATCAATCATCATACCACAGATGTGACCAAGGACCTATTGGGGAAACTTAGTGCCTGGGCTGACAAGGCACCGAGCCAAGAATTCTGAAGAGTTATGCTGGGCACTGCCCACTTTGCCAAATGTCCTGTTGTACTGTTTGACTCTGTGTGTCTTTGTCTGTGTTGTACGGCCCTTCCCACCCGGGCCATGTGACAAGGCAGAATCAACCTCAGAAGCACACGCACACACACACACACACACACACACACACACACACACATCCCCTCAGCGTCAGATGCCCACTTACACATGATCTAAATCAAGTAGGGCATCACTAGTCTATGTTCCAGACTCATCCTGCCCCTCATCAGTCCCTCCCTCACCCAAGTAGGTAGCCCACAATACAAGGTCTTCCAGGTACCCATCCTCCCTCAGCCCCATGCAACGTATTTCATACTCTTATCATGCCCATTCTGCAGAGCCAGGTGGCCCGAGCGGCTCTTCCCAACCCAGAAGGCGATGGTGGCGACCCTGGTTAGACCATGCCACAGGTACAACTTCCTCCTTCCTGGCTGGGGCCTCGGCAGGCCTGCTGTCAGGCCCTAGCCTTGCATTACTAACTGGATTGATGCCTGGAGGTGTCCCCTTCTTTGCTGTAACTAGGAGCCCCTGACTCAGCATGACCTTCCCTGCCTTGGTGACAGGTTTCCCAATGACATAATCTCCCCTGAATCTTTCCTTTCTCTTTCCCATTTTATTTCTCTCCTCTCTCCTTGTCTTTTCTTCCCCCTTTCTCTCTTCTTTCCTACCTTCTCTGGGACCCATCTCACCCCTCCCCACATATGTAACATGAGATAATTGAACTAAGGGAAAAAGTGATGACAAGAGCCAAGATGGCTCTCTGAAGTTATTCATGGTCATGATAGGCTATCCTCATTTCCTTTTTTGACTTGTTTATTAAACAAGTAGATGAGGGGGATGCTCTGGATGCTGTTTACCTAGAGGTGAGCTGAGTTTTTGATAAGTGTCCCAAACTATCTTCATAGAGAAAATGGAAAGATATAGATTGGACGATAATACAATTAAATGAATTTGTAACTGAAGAAGGAAATGGCAAATCACTCCAGTATCTTTGCCAAGAAAACCCCAAATGGGGTCATAAAGAGTTGGACATGACTGAACATTGTAATTGGATAAAACTTAGATGACTGGATTCTTAAGAGTAGCTGTTGGTGGGGGTGTTTTGTGTCATTGTGGAGAGTGTCCAGAGGAGGACAGGCAAAATGGTGAGAGGTTTGGAGTCCCCAACATGTGAGGATGGGTTGGAGAAACTGGGCACATTTAGCCTAGAGAAGAAAAGACTCCTGGGTAGGCATGATAGTTGTCCTTTAATGTTTAACGGGCTCTCAGGGATACCTGGTATTGCTTGACCACAGAGGACAGAACTGAACGTATTAGGTACCATTTGCATAGATGCCAGTTTAGGTTCAATGTAGGAAAATCTTCCTAAGTCTTAGAACTGCCCTAAAGTGGGATGGGTGTCTTGGAGAGTGGACGGGTCTCCTGGCAGAGGCTGGATGATTACCTGTCAAGTATATTAAAAAGAGTATTTTAATCCTTTTGGGATTGGATTAGATTAGATGGTTCCTGAGGTCCTTTTCAACTCTCAAATTCTGTGAAAAAAAATGATCTTGAGGGTCCCTTCTAGTTTCAGTATTTTACACACATTCTTTAAAAAGAAAATTGCTATCTTTTGTTTTCATATCACCTAAATTTCCCCTCTTCTTTCCCAAAGAGCCTGTATATTTTCTCAAGAGTCTTTTCAAAGTCTTCTCCACTCTTTCATTTCCTCTATTCCCTCTTTTTGCCTCTCTCCCTCTTTCTCTCCTTTTCTCTATCCTCTGGTCTCTGTTTAACGTGGGACTTGATCTTCCAAATGCTCCCATCTTCCCTTGGTCCTCACCTTGTCCCTGTCCTCGTCCTTGTCCTCGTGCCAGTCTTTGACTTGGCCCTGTGCCCATTCCTGTCTGGTTTGATTTGCTGCTGATACACCTGCTGCTGTGGCTGCCGCTGCCTCCCTGTGCCTCCAGCTGCTTTGCTTAGCTGTGCATGATGGATGTGCCTGCTTCTCACCATCCTCCTCCTCTGGACCCAATGGTTCATCCAAGAAGTCAGAGGGTGGAGAATGAGGACATCAGACAATAAGGTGCGGGTGTTATAGCAGAGGCACCCCTGCCTCTTGTTGAAATCTCCCAATGGAATTGACTGTCTTGAAAATTAAGGAGGGAAGTGTAGAAACCCTCTCAAACTCTATCTCAGGGGACATCGTGCTGAAGGGTGACCCTTCCTAACCTTCCTCCTTAGGATAAATAAAAAGAAGTGATCCTAGTCCCTGGATAATAGGAGATCTCATTTGCTCCTCTTATCTTTTCTCAGGTGGACAGGGCCAATTCAGGGTCAGCCCACTTGAGAAATTAGTAGAAATAATAGTACTACCTGATCTTATGATCACTGTCTCTCTTACTAATGACTTCTCATCTTTTATAGATGTCTAAGGCTTGCAAATAGCCTTCTCTGCATTACCCTGTTGGATCCTCACAATGTCCCTTCAAGATGGCTACAACAGCTGTCATTATTTCCATTTGATGAGGGAGACTGAGGTTCAGGGAAGGGAAATGATTTGTCCGCCTGTCAGAAGGGGAATCATCATAGCCATGTGATCATAGCTGCCCACAGCTCCCCTCCCTTTGTGGAATGGATCCAAGTTACTCTTGAAAGTTGACTCATTTCAGCTCTTTCTACCCACCAAGAGCTCTAATCTAGGAGAGCTGGGCAGGGCCTGGGGGAGGACAGGGAGGGAAGGAGTTAGGAGAAGGTGATCCTAGGATCCCAGCCCAGGGCCGAACTGGGACTGTATTTCTTGTCCCCCTCCCCTGCAGTGATCCACTCTGGGGATTACTACCTGTTTGAGTCTGACAGTGAGGAAGAGGAGGAGGCACTGCCCGAGGACCCCAGGCCTTCATCACAGAGTGCCTTCCAGGTCAGTCGGGGAGAAGACGAGGGTGGGGGTAGGGGTATCTCACTCCAAAGCTTTGATACCCTTTCCCTCATCTCATCCCAAACCCATCTCTGATAACACTGAGGGAATTGATCTTCTTTCCCAAGGCTTCTCTAAAGCATCCCCTGACAGAGGCTGCTTCTTTCTTGAATGAACCCAAACCCACCACACATATTGATTACAAGGGTTTTGTTTTTCTTTGTTTTGCCTGGGGAGAGAGAAAATAAAAGCTTGTGAATTGAAAAATTAAATAAAAAACCCATGCCTCTCTGTGCCAAGCCCCCTATGCCAATGCCCTGTTCAACAAGCAGGTATTGAGAGCCCACATCATTTGGTGCTCTCTGCTGGGCCGTGGGAGAGAAGGAGAAGTATGAGAGACTGTGGACCCTTCCCTCACAATCAACCAATAAACATTTATCAAGAACTTGTTAGTGCTAAATGCTGGGGATACAAATATGATAAAGACAGCTCCCTGCCTTCAAGAAGTTTCAGGTGTAACATGCACAGAGGAAAGCTAAAAGTTAGGGGGTGGAGGTGGTAGAGGAGTCAAAACCCTCTAAACAAGAGGATTGGATTACCTGAACTAACTCTAAAGTCCTTTCCAACTAAATCTCTACTGTGATGAGAACTTCCAAGCACATCACAAACGCATACAATGGTAAAGTCAGAATTCTCTGGTTGCTTCTTATATGGTGGTACAGGTACTAAAACAACCGAGGAAGGAGAGGTTGGAGGTGAGGGCTTAAGTAAGGATAGAAAGGTTTAAATAGAGATGTCCCAAGCCCCTGATGTAGACAGAGAAGGCAGAGCAGCCTTTAAGGCCTCTTTCTTGTACTCAGTCCAGATGAGCCCTGGAAAAATGAAATCCCCCAATCTCAGAGTACTCTGTCTTGCCTGGGTGATAGCTCTGCCTCCCCTTTCCTCTTCCATCCTGAATCACTAGCACCAAATTCCTGCTCCTCGTCCAACTTTTAGATCATGAGAGCCAAAGAGGTACCTTAGAGATCATAGCTGGATTGGGGGTGACTTGTAATCTAACACCCTCATTTATAGAGGAAGAAATTTAAAGCCCAGAAAAAAGAAGTGACTTTTCCATGGTCATCTTTAGAGTTAATGACAGAGTTGGGGCTGAAATTCAGGTCTTTGGGGTCCTCTTCCAGGGTTCTTTGCATGATTCCATATCTTCTTTCAGACAAGACTTTCCAGATTTCTCTGAACCCAAACCTTTCATTATTTCTTACAGTACAATAGGATTACATAATTTTGAAATATCATAACTTGTTCAACCATTCCCCAACTGACAGGTTTCTCTTCAGTTTCTAGTTCTTTACCACCACAAAAATAGATACTATAATTATTTTTGCATTGATGGGTCCTTTTCCTTTTTCTTTGATCTCTTTGCACATAAATGGTACTGTTTTGCACAGTTTAATAAGTTGGTTTTTTGGGGGTTTTTTTGGCATAGTACCAAATTGCTTTCCAGAATGAGGGAAATAATTCACAACACTATCAACCATATCTTCATATGCCTGTCTTTCCCCAGTGCCTCCAGCATTTGTCACTTTCCTTTTTGATTATCTTTGCCAATCTAATAGGTAGGAGGTGAAACTTGCAAGTTGTTATACTTTGCATTTCCCTGATTATTAGTAATTTGGAGCATTTTTTTCATAAGACTGTTGGATTTCTTCCTTTGAAAACTGCCCATTCCTATCGTTTGATCATTTATCAGTTGTATCCCACATCGCCTTAAGTGCTGGATGTGGTATTAGAAGACCTTCTACAGGAAGCCTTCCCTAAACCTTCTGTATCCTAGTGTTTTTTCTCTTTTAATTATTTCCTCTTCATCCTGTATGCAACTTGTTTCTACATCTGTTTGTGGTCTGTCCTATTAGATTGGATTCCTTAAGGGCAAGAACTGTCTTTTGCCCCTTTTTGTATCCTTGGTGCTTCATAAATGTTTATTGACTGACTAACTGACCTAAGTCTAAATTCTGACTTCCTATACAACTTCAGGAGACCTCTTTGGGTCTGTTTCTTTAATCTGTGAAATGAAGAGGTCAGGCCAGATGGTCTCTGAAGATCTTTTCTAGCTTTGTGTCTAGGGTCTTCGTGGTCTTTATGAATGAGCCCCATCCAAGGCAGGCAGTTTCCTTGAACTCCACCTATGTGGAGTTCTCCTGTTTTTCCCTTGGGCACAGATGGCGTATCAAGCATGGGTGACCAATCCTCAAACTGTTTTGAGAAGGCGGCGGCAGGAGCAGCAGCTCCAAGAAGCTGGGGAAATTCCCTCAGCTGGGCAACTGGAAGGTAAGGGAGGCACAGGGATAGGAAGGGGAAGGATAGTGTCATCCATTACTGTCCTGGAAGGATGCTGGTCTGTGGGATAAGCACCAGTCGAGAGCTAAGAGCCTTCTCTACCCCTGGCCAAACTGCTCCCCCTTTCCATCCCCTTCCTTTCTCTGAGGGGGAGTCCCCAGGTAACTCCGCTCTATCTCTGTCTAGCCCACCGTGGGACATGGAATTGGCCTGCATGGAATGAACAGGGCCAACACTCTGGCTGTGGATGTGTGTGGAGGGGAGGGTTGTGGGGGGTGTTAGCATTAGCATGGCTCCCCATGTTGGACATAGAGGCACTTAGGAAAACTTGAGTGACAAACTGATCCACTTCTCTGTCCATATGTCCACCCAGAGTCCGATCTGTCAGGAGATCAGGAAGAAGAGGTGCCAGGTGAGTGAGGGCAGAGGTAGCTTTTCGTCCTTGGTGGGTTCTGGGAGATCTCAGTACAGATGCCCGTTTGTCAGGTGGGCAGTGAAAGTGGCTAGGCCATGGCAAACATTGACCTATGCCCTCTGCTCTCTGAAGAGCAAATCCCTGGCCCCTGAGTGCCTGCAGT
The DNA here is from genome assembly GCA_028658325.1 of Potorous gilbertii. NCBI lineage: Eukaryota > Metazoa > Chordata > Mammalia > Diprotodontia > Potoroidae > Potorous > Potorous gilbertii. The sequence continues at coordinate 129,958,901 of CM053769.1, forward strand.
CAGCCCCCAAGCATCAGTGTTCCACCTTAAATACTCAGGAACACAGACCCTCACATAGATATGCCATTCCCCTAGTTAGCACTTAGTCTCAACTGAGAAGTTGGAAGGTGGGGACACACTCAAGTAATTTCCTCCATCCTTAAGAGCAAGGGTGAGCCACCCCCGGACCAGTCTGTGACCTGGTTTATGCCACCCACACCTCCAGAGCTCTCTGCTCTAGGTCAGACCCCAAATACAGTAATAAGACACCTTCCAACCCAGATTAGACCCAGGGACCATCTAAGAATGAGAGATGGGGCCACTTGGGATTGGGTCTTAAGAAGAGCATTGATTCTGGAGGCAGAGGACCTGGGATCAAATCCTGCCTATGAGATTTATCACCTAAGTCTCCTTGGGCCAGTCATTCAACTTCTCTGGGCCTCAGTTTCCCTACCTGTTAAATGAGGGTGTTGAACCAGATGACCCCTCTCTTTTTCTAGGACCCTGTGCTCTATGTGCACCTCCTCTTTCCCTGTCCCCCAACTTCTGGGACTGGGCAGGGCAGGGGTAGGAGGGGGCTGCTCCTCTTTTCCACAGCTCAGCCCTCCTGCTCCCTCTGCCACAGGCAGGAACAACGTGATGCAGCGGCTTCTGAATATCCTGCACTTCCTGTGGGTGCTGGGCCAGGCAGGAGTGGATGGGCTGACCCAGTGGCTCAATACCTTCACCCGGCAACATACCACCATATCCACTGTGCTTCGGGCTGAACGCTATGTCCTCACTCAGGAGCTGCTCAAGGTGCTCACAAAAGAAGGGAATGGGGGGAGGTGGTGGGTGGGCCAGAAAGGGGCAGTCGTCCCTAGGCACTGCATACCTGGCTTGGGCAGTTAACACACATCCTCCTCCTCCATCTTTCTTAGACAATCCCACGTCAGCATATCCAAGAACCATCTGTTAGCAAACAGTATTCTATGCAAGCCCTGTGCTAGGCCAGGGGGAAAGCTGAGGATAAGTAAGACATGATTCCTGACCTCAGGTAGTTTACAGTCAATCAAGCAAGAAGATGCCAGGAACCCTCATGGCCTCTGCTGAGTTTCCCACTGTCAGGAGCCGCCATCGGTGTTGGCCCCTACTGAGCTTCCAACTGTGTCCTGCACCATTCTAGGCCTGCATTGGGCAGAGAAGAGAATAGTACATTCAGTCTCTACAGGAATTCATAAGCTATTGGAAAGAAAAGACCAATGTCCTCTCTCCCTTCCTTGCCCCATCAATGAAACAGTGAGAGAAATCTGTGCAATCAAATGGGAGAGTCTTCATACAAACTGCATGGGAGGAGTGCAGAGGAGGGCAACTTTGACCTGGACTAGTCAGGGAGGCTTTCTGGAAGAGGTGGGCTTGAGCTGAGTCTTGAAAGATGTGGTGCAAAGAGAATCTTCCAAACAGAACTAGCAGGGACATGAACAAAGGCAGAGGCAAAGAATGAGTGTGGTCTATACAGAGGATATTGAAACCAGCCTTGCTGCAATGGACAGAGGATGTTGTGAGGGATGGGGCAGAAGGGCCTGAACCTCTGATTGCCATGGCCATGGGGCCCTTGACAATGGACGAGATAGTTCATTGGCAGAACTGGTCTGTTCCACTCTACCAGCCTCCTTACCTCTTAATATTCCTTCAGTGGCTCCAACAGTCCCTTGGCATAGTAAGCCCTTTAGGGAAGTGTGGTGCATCAATCAATCAACATTTATTAAGGGTCTACTTTATTATTTTGTACCAGGCACTGTATTAAGCTCTGGAGTTACAAAAAAAAGGGGGGGGCAAAAGACAGTCCTTGTCTCAAGGAGGTTACCATCTCATGGCAGACACCATATGCAAACAAATATATAAATAGCAAGCTCTATATAGGATAAATGGGAAATAATTAATAAGGAAGGATTAACTGGAATTTAGAGGGATTGGGGAAGCCTTCCTGTAGAAGGTGAGATTTTAGTTGAGACTTAAAGGAGGTCAGCAAAGTCAATAGTTGTAGTGAAAGAGGGGAGAGTATGCCAGACATGGGGGATAGCCAGAGACAATGCCCAGAGTCAAGATGGGGAGGGTTTTGTTCATAGAACAGCCATAAGTCAGGGTCACTGGATCTAAGGGGATGTACTGGGGAGTAAGATGTAGGAAGTTTGAAAAGGTGGGAGGGGGATAGGGCATTGAATGCCAAACAGAGCATTATGGATTTGCTTCTGGAGCCACTGGCTTTGTAGTCTGGGTTCGAAATCTAGCTGTGTTGCTTACTGTCTGTGTGACTTTGGGCAGGTCACATCACCTTTGTAGACTTCAGTTCCCTCATCTGTAATATAAGAGGGTTGGTCTAGGTGACCTTGGAGGTCCCAAATCTATGTTCCTCATCTCCTACTAAACTGTTACAAAAATCTCCTGTCTGGTGTTCTTGCTTTGTGAGACTTCCCTCTCCAGTGGATCACATAACCAGCCAGCAAAATACTCTTTCTAATGTATTCAAAGACCTCCACAATCATCTATCTATCTATCTATCTATCTATATCTATCACATATATCTACCATATGTATATATATATATCTCATATACACACAGACACACACACACCCTCAGGCATATCTCACTTTAATTCTCTGTCCTAGCAACTGCATGTGCCTTCGCCCACCTGCAAGAATTTGCACAGGTCCCCACCCATACCTGGAATACATTCCTTTTTCATTTTGCCCTGCTAAAATCTTGCTCTTGCTTCAAGGCCCAAATCATGGGACTAGCCCCTCCTTGTAGCCTTCACTGATCCCCTCAACTGAAAGTGATTTCTCCTTTTCAAATAATTGCCAGAGCAATTTGCCTGGATCTCAGCATTAATCCTACCTTGTTCCCTAGTTCCATTTGTGTGCATGCCCCATTTGAGGTAAGCTCCCTAAGGCCAGGGGCTGTGTTGTTTTACTTCTTTGTATCCCCAGTACCTAGCTCTTAGTAGATGCTAAATAAAAGTTTGTTGAATGAATGAATGAAAGCACAGACCAGCCCTGAGCTGTTTCAAAAGAGCTGAGGGGGTGGGTTAAGGGAGGACAGAGGAGCCCCAGGTCTGTCCCTAAGGGGTCACTGCTCCCCAGCCTGACCACCCAGAGCTTTCCCACACAGGGTGGTGACATCCAACGGGGTGTGCTGGATGGGCTGTACCTGAAGGAGGAGGAAGAGGAACTTGGGTTGCAGAGCACCTTCAGCAGAGACTTCCATAGCAGCATGGCTTCAAGGCAGGTGCATAGGGGGGATCGTGGGTGGGAAAGCAGGACCAAATTGCCTGGGTAGAGAGGGCTTTTTAGACCAGTTCCCCACCCCTCTGCACACAGACACCCCCCTCTTCTTTTCCTTCTCATTCCTCAAAACTGCTATTGTCAACATGTCAGTCCCCACCAGAGAGTGACCATGTTCCCTAATTCCTACCCTAACACCTGCCCCCAACCACCAGTGGGCATTGGGGCAAGCCCAATATCCTCCCTGGCCTCATGACCCTTTCCCAAAGTCCCTTGGGTTGTACAAATGGTAGGATGAAGGCCTAGAAGACCCACCTCTGACAGTGTCTGTCTCCTCTGCCTCACAGTGGGCGTGGGGCAGAGGAGATACTCAGCAGTGCGACTGAGTACACAGGGGCCACGAGCCCCCTGACCACAGGCTACAATACCCAGAGCAACAGTGAGGAGCTCCTTGGGGGCCCAGACACCTCTGAAAATGGAGACTCAACCCAGGGCTCCCAAGAGTTCCTGGCACACTCCAGTATCTGGAAAAGGACAGCAAGTGAGCTGCTCCTCAACAGGTACCAACCCCCTGGCCCTCCTGTCCTCCTTTCACAATCCCAAACGTGCAGAACTTGAAGTTATCTCGGGGGTCTCTGGGTCCTCTCTGCTGTGTACCTGACCTTTGGTCACTCAGCCCAACTGAAGGACTTGGCTCCTTCTAAGGGCCCCGGGCCCACGCTGGTCTGCTATCATTGTGGAGAAATGTTTCTCTTTTCTCTAGGTGGAGTCTGCCTCCCTATAGAACCTGTCCATTCCTCATAGTCTCACCTTCTGGGGAGAAACAGGCCAAGTCTAAGCCCTTTTCACTGGCTGGCCCCTCCAGGGCTGTTCTGCCTGTCTCTCACAGATCATACAAGAGTTAGAAGGGACCTCAAAAACCATGTGGTCCAGCCCTATCATTTTATAGTGGGGGAAACTGAGGCCCAGAGCTATTAAATGGGATTTGAACTCAGGCTCTCGGATTCTAGAGCCATTGCTAATCCCTTGATATCATACTAGATTATGGGAATCCATAAGGGGAGGAAGGTCTCCAGGCCAGGGTGACCAGCAGAAAGCCTGAGTCAGGGAGATGGTGAAGGCACTTGGGATCCAGCCTTGCTGGATGCTCTGGATGACTGTGGCTGGGCTGAAGGACTGGGGACCCAGTCAGGATGAGAGCCATGGAGATGCCTTCACTATCCTCCCCAACTCGTACCCTCTCAGGCGATTCAGGTTTGAGGAGCTGGAGGCCTCGGAGCACTTTTACGAGAGCCAGGGCCGGACCCTGAGGCTGCTGCAGGCCCTCTACCTCTTTGTGGCTGCCCACTCAGAGCTGGTCTGCTACTTCATCATCATCCTTAATAACATGGTCACTGCCTCCGTGGCCTCCCTGGTGCTGCCTGTACTGGTGTTCCTGTGGGCCATGCTATCTATCCCCCGGCCCAGCAAGCGCTTCTGGATGACGGCCATCATCTTCACTGAGGTGGGGGGGGCCTCCCCTTAGGGTTGAGAATCAGAAGCTGTCAGAGCTTGGGGTGGGGGTTAGAAAATAGACTCTAAGAACTGGAAGGGCCTTAGAACACAGGATGTCAGAGCTGAGAGGGCCCTTAGAACACAGGATGTCAGAGCTGAGAGGGCCCTTAAAACAGAATGTCAGAGCTGAGAGGGCCCTTAGAACACAGGATGTCAGAGCTGAGAGGGCCCTTAGAACAGAGAATGTCAGAGCTGAGAGGGCCCTTAGAACATAAAATTTCAGAGCTGGGAGGGCCCTTAGAATACAGATGATCAGAGAGGCCCATAGAGAGGTCAGTCTCTATCTCTCCTGGTGCAGATGGGGCAGCTGAATCAGCTGGCAGGGTTGGGTGGGAGTGAGGAGGGGGCACCAGTCCCTGGCAAGTGGCACAGGTAACAGGCCACCCAGGGGCCAAAAGGTCAAGGGCGTGTGACAGTGGCTGTGGTTCCTGGAGCTCCCTCTCCTCTCCTGGGCAGGTGATGGTGGTGATCAAGTACCTGTTCCAGTTCGGCTTCTTCCCCTGGAACAGCTCCTCCATACTGCGTCGCTATGAGAATAAGCCCTACTTTGCACCAAGGATTTTGGGCCTGGAGAAGACAGACAGCTACATCAAGTATGACCTGGTCCAGCTCCTGGCCCTCTTCTTCCACCGGTCCCTGCTGCTGGTGAGCCCTGGCACCAGGGGAGGGGTGGGCACACAGGACCCTCCATCTCAGTTTCCCCTTTACCCCTCTTTTGAGAAGAGCCTTGAAGTCAGAGGTCATTGGGCTCACAGGTTGGACAAGCCTCAACCCTTCTGGTCAGTTTATGGACCAGGTCCAGAATATAAGGTATAGAGGGCAGGGGTTGGTTCTAGGGCTGCTGGAACAGTCTCTGGAGCCTGTGGGTTTTAACTTCCTTACCCATCATCCAAGAATATGTCATGACTCACCATGGCCCTCCCCACTCATTCCTCAGTGCTATGGTCTGTGGGACCATGAAGGGGACACATTCATCAAGGAGCAGGACCAAGCTGAAGACCAGGAGAGGCAAGCATTGGAAAAGAAGGCTGGACCAGAGCCAGTGACTCAGGATGAAGTGGGAACAGGGCCCCAGGACCAGCAGGAGACTGAAGAGGGAGTCAAGGCTAAAGATGAAATCCGGGTGGAAGACGGGAGCCAGGATGCAGCCCCAGCTCAGGTTGAAGGAGCCAAGGACACAAGACCATTCAGTCTTCGATTTAGAAGGAAGAAGAAGAGCAAAGGGTCCCTGAGGCCAGAGGCCATTGGTATCATGATAATGTTCCCCTTGACTCTGTACCCTGCCCTTGCCTCACCAAGCACCATCCCATTTCTTGGCTTTGAGTGCCACCTCTAACTCCCTCCCTGACTATCCCAAGGCACATTATTTAACCTCTTGGCCTCAGTTTCTTCTGCTTTTAAAATGTGTGGTCTGGGGCCGCTGGGTAGTGAGTGGATACAGCACCAGCTTTGGAGTCAGGAGGTGCTGACTTCAAATCTGGCCTCAGACACTTACTAGCTATGTGACCTTGGACAAGTCACTTAACCCTGACTGCTTAAAAAATAAATAAACAAATAAATAGAATGAGTGACTTGGACTAGCTTAGGGGTTCTTAACCTCTTTTTAGTCATGGACCTCTTTGGCTATCTGGTGAAACCTAGAGATTCCTTCTGGGAATTGTATCTTTAAATGCATAAAACCAAATACAATTTGGATTACAAAGGAAAACAAGGTTTACTATAAATATATACATGATTTCCCATTCAGGTTCACAGATGCTCCTGAAATCTGTGGTTCTAAGAACCCTAGAATGGTTGATCTCTAAGACTAAGTCTATCATCCTATGAATCTCTGGGATAAACAGGGCAGGGATTATTACCCCCATTGTACAGATGAAAAACTGAGGCTTAGGGAGGATGAATGCCACGCCATGATCATAAGTCAGTAGCAGAGGCAGACTAGAATCCAGGCATCCTGCAGACCCAGGAAAGCCCTCCGGGCATCTCTGGATGCCATTTCCTTTAGCACAGGGTCTCTTACCCTTGCTGATCCCAGCCTCTCAGGCAGGAAGATAGGCCCCAGAGGGGATGCCCCACCTTCCTTAGGTCCCTGTGCCCCAGGGGAGTCTTTGGAGGGGAACTCCTGGCCAAAAGAAGCCCAGACCAGCCAACGACCCAGCTCCCCATGCCCCCAGCTCCAGGCCTGAGCCTGTCTGACAAGCCTTCCTCCCTTCCCTACAGAGGAAGAGGAAGAAACGAAGGAAAGAAAAGAGAAGCAGACAAGCCGTCCCCAGGAAAAGATGAAGGCTACAGGAATCCAGATCAAACGCTTCTTCAAGACTTTGTACGTACCCCCACTTTTGCGCCCTGGGCCCTGTCCTGGACTAGGCTGAAGCTACCAAATGCCATCATCCCGGAGCTTTGAGAGGGTGGTTTAAAGGGGCTGCTTCATCTGGGAGAGACAAAGAGATTGGTGCTGATGGAGGCCCAAGAACCCCATCCTTGTCCCCCAGCCCAGCCCATGCAAAGGCATGGAGATGAGAAATCACACCTCAGAGGTTAGACTGGACTCGTTCCCTGGCCTGGAGCTGGTGCCCCTGTCCCTTCCTTGTAATGATGGGGAAAGGGGTGCCCTGGAAACCTGGCTACTGGGTCCTAAGGTGCCACCCTTCCTTAACAGGCTGCAGAATATATACCAACCCATACGTGGTTTCTTCTGGGACATCCTCCACACCCAATACCGAGCAGCCACCGATGTCTACGCCCTCATGTTCCTGGCAGATGTTGTTGACTTCATCATCATCGTTTTCGGCTTTTGGGCCTTTGGGGTAAGAAATTTCCTCCTTTCCACTCCTGTTAGTCTACCATTCATTCAGCGATGATCTCGAGAATCTCATCCAGCATTATTTCAAGATTTTGGTTTCTCCCACATGTCCCGTTTGTGCTCACTGGTGGGAGACACAGCCCCTGCCCACGTGAGCTTCCAGTCTCCTTGGGGAGAAAGCAGTATGACCCAGGGATACTCCCTCCCCTCCAGACCAGCCATCTTGCTTCATCCCTATTTCCTGGCCAAAACTTGGTCAGGTTGCCAAGTATGTTTTGTATACCTATTAGTATAATGCTAATAGCTCATGCATTCCAGCTTACAAAGTGGTATCTACATAACAGCCATGAAAAAGAAGATGGAGAAAGATTATCCCCATTTACACATGAGAAAACTAAGGTTCAGAGAGGTTATATTCTCTCACATACAGCTTATCGGTGTCAGAGCTGGGATGCAAACCATCTTAGGACTTCAAGATCAATATTCCATGAATGAATGAATGAATGAACGAATGAATGAATGAATGAACAAGTATTTGTTAAGCATTACTATGTGCTAAACATTGAGGATATGATACGAGACAATCCCTCCTCTCAAACAGCTCACATTATAACAAATTCATATGCGGGAGTGAGGAACAGAGAAGGCCATCCCAAGGGTGGTGAATGGAGCCAGTTGTCCCATCTTTTCCTGTCTACTGTCCTGTCTAGTAACACTTGTAGTATAGTGTAGTATAGATTGATTGATTGATTGATTCATCAAGAGTGAAAACACAAAGTGTGGGTGGAGGTATAAGGCAAGGATGCCTACTCTAGGGAGGCCCTGCTTTCCTGGTAGATGACTGGATCTCGGGCCCCCTGGATATGGTGGGTTACCCCCAATCCAGACAGCCCTGCTGCAGGAGAGAGGGAGGACAGGAGTGAGAAGTGGGGAGGGGCATGGAGATGGTCTTTGATGGTCTGATCCCAAGGACATTATTCTAACTGGCCACTGCCTGTCAAATAAATGTTGAGCTTGGAAAGGAGTTGGCACCAGGTCCTGGTGGCACACAGGGCCCAGGGCAGAGGTCTTCCTCGCCCACCTCAGCCTACACTTACATCTCCCTCTTCTAATCCACTCTGGCCCTTGATATATATATACCTTGTTATCTAGAACCTTCTTCCCTTCTTCAGAAATTTCTTACACCGTGTGTAAGGCCCCGTAAGCACTTCATCATCCACGGTCTATCTAGTTTCCTTCTCTAATTGTTTAAAGTGTTAAGCCTTATTTCCACAGTCAGGCTGAAGCTCTCTACACTCAGGGACTGGGTGTAACCTGGGGCAAATACTTGCCTTCTCTCCTGATCTTCATGGTGGATAGAATATCGAACTTGGAGTCAGAAGGTCTTGAGTTCAGATCCTTTCCCTGATAGCTGAGTGTCTCTCAGGAGCTTTAGCAGAAGGAATACAATAACAATATAGAATACATATACATAATATTATATGTAGTTATATATAATATAATAATAATGTATCACATATTATGGAATGTTATACATGCTATATAATGTATTATAATATGTAGTCATATAATAGTCATAAGACTCAGAGTGCTAGAAGAAAGAATAATCCGCAGATAGTGCTTTGAGGTTCTTACATGGGGCTAAAATCTGAGACTACAAAGACAGAAATGAAAAACAATCCCTGTTCTCACCCTTTCATTCTGTTTCTATTTCCAACATGTAAATAATAGCTAATGATTATCAGTAACATTTAGATAGCAATTAAATCACTCCTTCCTCACGACAAGGATGGAAGGGAGGTGCTGTTATTTATCTCTTTTACAGATAAGAAACTGAGGCAGACAGAGGTTAAGTGCTTTACCCAGGGTCACACAGCAATATTTGAACTTGGATCTCTAAGTCCACCACTGTGCCATCAGCTGCCTCCTTACAACAGATACTATCATCTCTATTTTACAGATGGGGAAACAGGTTCAGGGAAAATAGTGACTTGCCCATGGTCAAAAGTGGGATTTGAACTCAGGTCTCTTCTGACTCGTGTTCTTTCTCCTATTCCTTTCCTGCTGTGAAATGCTTTAGTTCTGGGACCGGGCACCTGACAGGGGTTCACTGAATGCTTTTGGTTCCTTGAAATGGGCTGACATAAGATAGGGATCCCTCGAGTCTCATGGGTGGGGAGGGGGCCTGTCCATTTTCTGGAGTCAAAAGTATACCAGACTGAGAATCAAGAGTCCTGGGTTCTAAACTCAACTCCAATACTAGTTGTCTACATCATCATAAACAAGTCACTTTCCTTCTCGGTTTCCTCATCTGTTAAAAGGAGGAGGATGGACTCAGTAGTCACTAAGGACTTTTTGATTCCAACATGTTCCTCACCCTCCCAGAAACACTCGGCTGCCACAGACATCACCTCCTCACTGTCAGATGACCAGGTGCCCGAGGCCTTCCTTGTCATGCTGCTCATCCAGTTTGCCACAATGGTCATTGACCGGGCCCTGTACCTGCGTAAGACTGTGCTGGGAAAGCTCATTTTCCAGGTCATCCTAGTGTTTGGAATCCATCTCTGGATGTTCTTCATCCTTCCCGCTGTCACTGAGAGGTAGGCATGGGATAGGAGGTGGGGTGTGGTGACCCTGACTTGGGGAGGGCTGGGGAAAGATACATCCCGACCACTGACCAGGCTTGAGACATGGTGTGTTGGGGAGAACTGGGGGGCTGTATAATCTTCCCCCAAGGCATGTCTACATATACATAGAGACCAGGGATCCATGCCTTTGATAGAGAGTAAAGAGGGGATTTATACAGAGGGGCTCACGCAAAGGCTCTCAGCCAATGGGACCAATGCCAACATGGTTATAGGCACGACAGGCTCCCTAAAAAATTTGCAGCTACTCGGGATCCCAAAGTTCCAGCTATATCTAATTGGAAGATTTGGGGGTCCTTCCTGGCTGAATTCCAAGTTCCTGTTACCTGGAGTGATGGAGAGCAGGTCCCAATACCTGTGTCGTTAGGGATGCCCTTAGGCCAAGTGTCATGGCTGATGTGGACTTGACTTTAGGGTACCACCTTCCTCTCCCTGCAGGATGTTCAGCCAGAATGCTGTGGCCCAGCTGTGGTACTTTGTAAAGTGCATCTACTTTGCCCTATCAGCATACCAGATACGTTGTGGGTACCCCACCCGCATCCTGGGTAACTTCCTCACCAAGAAATATAATCATCTCAACCTCTTCCTGTTCCAGGGGTAAGCTCCAGGTCTACCCCTCAGTCCCCAGAGCAGTGACTCCTACACACTCCAAAGTCAGCCTAACCCAAGGGGCCAAGTAGGTACTAACTCCATGTTTCAATGACAGAATGAGAAGGTACAACCTCTCATCACTGGGACCTAGATCTAGACTTTTCCCCTGGTGGCCCAGTCATTGAACACTATGGGAAGCTGAACCTGAAAAGGCCCTCAGGGATCATCAAGGCTAAGCCCTCCCCATTTTACAGAAGAGGAAACTGAGGCCCAGAGAAAGGAAATTATTCCAGTCAGAGGGTAGAGATACTGGAGTTATCTAGGATGTCCCTCCTGTCCCTGCTAATCAGCAGAAGTCATGGGGCAGGGCCAGAGGTTAACACCTGAATCCTTTCTGGGAGCAGATTCCGGCTGGTACCATTCTTGGTAGAGCTGCGGGCTGTGATGGACTGGGTGTGGACAGACACGACATTATCCCTGTCCAACTGGATGTGTGTGGAGGATATCTATGCCAACATCTTCATCATTAAGTGCAGCCGAGAGACAGAGAAGGTAGTCTTGGGCCCCTGAGCCTGTGCAGGGTTAGCAGAGAGAAGGAGATGGGATGGAGGGAGGGAGAGAGGGAGGGAGGCAGAATGACAGATGGATGGATGGATGGATGGATAGATAATTGGAGGCAGGTAGATGGTCAATAAACATTTATTAAGCATCTACTGTATGCCAGGCACTGTACTAAGCTTAGGAGATACAAAGAAAGGTAAAAAAAAAGATAGTCTCTACTCTCAAGGAGTTACAGTTTAATGGTGAGACAACATGAAAACTACTATATACAAACAAGCTATAACAGTATAAATTGAAAATGATCAATAGGAAGAAGGCACTAGAATTCATGAGGACTGAAAACAGATTCTTGTAGAAGGTAGAATTTTCAGTGGGACTTGAAGGAAGCAGAGATGAGGTGGGCGCGCACTTCAGGTGTGGGAAAGAGCCAGTGAAAATGACAAGAGCTTAGAACTGGAAGATCTTGTAGCAGGGATGGCAAAGGGGCCAGTGTCACTGGATCACAAAGTATGTGATAGTGATGGAGGTGGGACTGAGCGTGTAAGGGGTAAGAAAATTGGAAAGGTAGGAAGGAGTAAGTTATGAATGATCAATAGAATATTTTATATTTGACCCTGAAGGTGACTCAGAGCCACTAGAATTTGATGAATGTGGGTGGTTGGGGAGGCATGGTCAGACTTGAACTTTAGGAAGATCACTTTGATAGCACAATGGAGGATGGATTGGTGTGGGGGAGAAACTAGAAGCAGGCAGACCCACCAAAAGCTACTTCAATAGTCCAGGAATGAGGGCATAAGGGTCTGCATCAGAGTGGAGACAGTGTCAGAGGACAGAAGGGGGCATAAAAGAGAGATGTTACAAAGGTAAAATCAATAGACCTTGACAACAGCTCAGATCTGGGGGGTGAGGTGAGAGAACAAAAAGTGTCAAGGATATTATCCACTTTGCAAGCCTAGATGACTGGGAGAATGATGTCACCCTCAACATAGGGCAGAAATGGGAAATTTAGAACAGGGGAGGGCTTTGGGGGAATAGAGGAGTCCAATTTTGGACTTGTATTCAAGATGTCTATAGGACATTCACTTCAAGATGTCCAATAGGACATTGACTAAAGGTCAGCAGAGAGGTTACACCTGCAGAGGCAGATTTGAGAATCATTGACATGGAGACGATACATGAATCACCAAGGAACATAGTATAGAGGGAGAAGAGGCCCCAGGACTAGGCACTTAGGACACCCACAGTTAGTGGATGTGATCTAGCAATAGCAAATGAGGAGTGGCCAGAGGAGATCAGTGTCAAGAAAGGAGAAGAGGGTGATCTCTAGAGTCAAAGCCTGTAGAGTGGTCAAGGTGGATGAGAATTGAGAAAAGGTGGTTAAATTTAGCAATTATGAGATTGTTTGTGACTTTGGAGAGAGCAGTTGAATGATAAAGCTGGAAAGCAGACTGCAAAGTGTTAAGAAGAGGATGAAAGAAACATAAGGTAGTGTAGACTGCCTTGTCAAGGAATTTAGCCCCAAAAGGGAGGCCAGAGAGGGGACAACAGCCAATAGAAATGGGAAGATCAAGTTGGGGGGTGGAATTTGAGGATGGAGGAGACATGGGCATAGTGGTAGGCACTAGAAAAGCAGCCGGTAGATAAGGAGAGATGGAAAATAAGGAAGTGGAAATGATAGATGGGACAATCTGTCAGAAAAGATGGGGTGGAATGGGGTCACTTATACATAGAGGGGTTAGTCTTGGCAAAGAAACAGCCCACCTCATCATGTGAGAAATGGATGAATTCATGACAGAGAGTCATCTCATCCTTGGTAGATGTGAGATGAGGACTCAGTTTTTTCAGATATATGATGTAAGGTTCTCAACTGAGAAGGTGGGAGGAGGGGAAGGCATGGCAGTTTGAGGATGGATGAAAAGGTTTGGAAAAGCTGCTGGGGTTGAGTAGGATAGTGAGTCAATTAGGGAAGTGTGAAAGGATTGCCTTGCTGTGGTTGTGATTATGTAACTTCCATTTGTCGTGGGTTCCAATCAGCATGCTTTCAGGGTTTTTCCAGCTTTGTTCAGTAGCAAGTGAGTAGGAGGGTAGGCAGAGGCTGGTGGGAACAATTCCAGGCTGAGGCTGGGCAGAGCAAAATTGAGGAGAAGGGGACAAGGGATTCAATGTAGGGTTAAACCAGTTCACTAAGAGGCAAAGAGAGACAATGGAGGATTAATGGCCTGGGCAAGAATTAGGGGGCCCAAGAATGGAGGTCAAGGGAGGATAAAGCCTGGGGTTTGGTGGTATATTGCAGAGGAAGAAATGGAATAATCAAAGGTTGTGATCAGATAAGGCAATAGCAGAATTCATAAACACAGAAGTAGATGTGACAAGATCAAGGGTATGACTATCTTTGAGATGGGGTGGAGGAATAAATCGTTGGAAATGGGCAAATGGAGGGACTGAGATAAGGCTGTTGGAGGGAGCATCAGTAAGTCTCCTAGTATGAGAGCAGAGTTGATGAGAAGAGAAAGACTGTGAGCTAAACTCATTGAAGAAAAAAAAGGGAGTATCCTAGAAGTCACTTGACAATGGCTATGGGATTATGGATTGAGTGAAACTCAAAAAGAAGTTATTGAGTGATGGTGAGAGAAAGGAGAGCTTGGAAGTATCATTGGGAACAAAGAGGAGCTATATCTTCTCCACTTCAACCAATGAGTCTGGGGGGAATGAGGGAAAGTACAGTGCTAGAAAGGGTGGACAAAAAGGCTCACTCATCAGGAGGGAGTCGTAAGATAGGAGTGGAAAAGGAAAAGATTTAAAATGGAAGCAAGTTTATTACCAAGCAAGTACTCCAGAGCCCAATAGAAGGGAAGGAAAGGAATAAGCATTTATATAGTGCCTACTATATGCCAGGCACTGTGGTGTCATACATAGATAACATACCTATGGCTGCAGAGGATGACCAAAGCAGGTCTTGAGTACCAAGTTAAGGAGTTTGGATTATCCATTTGGTAGACAGTGGTCATTCATTTGAGGGTTTTTAGCAGGTGAATGACACCACCAAATCACAAGGAAGGCCATTTCTGTCCCCATGCCTGCAGCTCTTTAATTATAGCCTCTTAGCCTTGGCCTCTGTCCTGTGCAGTCTGTGGGTTTCCTGTGCCCAGAATACTCACCTGCCCCATTTCTCCATCTGGCTCTAGAAATACCCACAGCCCAAAGGGCAGAAGAAAAAGAAGATTGTCAAGTATGGTATGGGAGGACTCATCATCCTCTTTCTCATCGCCATCATCTGGTTCCCACTGCTTTTTATGTCGCTGGTGCGCTCTGTGGTCGGTGTGGTCAACCACCCCATTGATGTCACTGTCACCCTCAAGCTTGGTGGCTACGAGGTAAGAAGCCTGGGGATCTCCCCAAGGATCCTCAACCTCTGCATATTCCTATGTTAGAGGGAACCAGACCCCTCAGTCTGCCTGAGAATACAACTTATCATACCAAGTTATCTAGTCCAGCCAGAATTACCAGGGCAGGCCATGCCTCTGGTGACCCCACCCATGGGAACATATGGAAAGACATGAGTAGGGATGTACAAAAGTTTCCCTCAGATTTGATGGTCTGGGGAGAAGTACATATTGGGGGTCAAGATACCTTAGCTACTATCTTCATGACCTTGGGCATGTCATTTCTCTTGACTGAGCCTTAGTTCTCGTCTGTAAAACAAAGAGGTTGGGCTTTCTATCTAGAAATCCCTTGTATCTGTGTCCAATTCTGGCTTAGTACTAGCTAAGTGTCCTTAAGCAACTTCCTCTCTGGAACTTGGTGACCCCAAATCGGGAGTACTGTGTCCACAGGATTGTCGTGACTGCCTAGGTGAATACTTTATTCATGCATGCATGTATGCATGCAACAGAATTATATTAAGCACCTACTCTCCGCAGAGCATTGTTCTGGGTGCTAGGGGAAGTATAGAGATCATCAGATACATTCCTTACTCTCATGGAGTTACCAGTGTGGTAAAAGGATAAGACATAAACACAGTTAAGACACGCTAGAGGTGCCTTGGAGAATTGTTTAGGTCTTTACCACTAGCAGGAACCAGAGAAGGCACCTTGGATGGTGGAATTCAAATTGGGCAGGAATTCAGCAAAGCAAGAGAGGGAAGGACATCCCAGGATAGGGCACAGAGGGAGCAAAGGCAAGAAAGTACAGGCAGGTCTGTTTGGCAGAACAGGAATCAGATTTAGAGTTGTAAAGGACCTTAGAGTCCCTCAATTCCAACCATCTTTATTTTACATATGAGGAAACTGAGGCACAGAGGTGAAGTGACTTACCTAAGGTCACACAGCTGCTAAAGTATCTGAGACTCGTTTCAAATTTAGGTCTTCCTGACTCCAAGTTCACTATGCCACCTAGATGCTGCCCTAAGAATAAAAATGGAACCAGGTGGTAGAGGCCTGGCAAAGAACTTTGAGCTTAGTAGGAGAAAAGGAATTGGCAGAGATGCCCTCTACAATGTCCCTAAAAGTCTAAGCTTTAACTTAAAACTGTACTAAGACCTCTAGGACACTCTCTATCACCCTGCCAGGTATTCTTTAGGAGCAATTTATTTGAAGGCTTGAGGGGTGACGGGTAGAGAGGAAAGATGGAAAGGTGTACAGTAGTAGTGCAGATGGATAGGTGGTGATGGGCCAGTAATAGGCTGGTGCCAGGGCAAGTTACAGAAGAGGGTGGGAGACATGCCACAGAGCTGTAATGTACAGGAGTTGGCCACTCCTTGTTACAGCAGACGAAAGAAAGGACAGAGACCAAGATGACCCCACGGGAAATTGGGTGGAGTATGGGGCCACCTGAAGAGATGGTGGGGTCAGGAGAACCAGGTGTAGGGAATATGAGAAGTAGCTGAGTTTTAGACATGTTTAGTTGGAAGAGCTGGGGGGTATCCAGGAGGAGATGCCCTGGAGGCAGCTGGAGTTGGGGAATTTGGAGCTTTAGTCTAAGGATCACCTAAATTGAATGAACACAGGTGGTAGTTGAAGCTATGTGGGTCAATGAGATGGGAGCAAAGTGGAGTAAGAGAAGGGGAAGTAACAGTGAGTGAAGGGAGAATCGTTTACAAGGATGACGAGATTAGGTAATAGCTAGTTTACATTGGGCTTTGATGTTTATAAATAACGTGCGTATATGTATATACATATATAGATACGTGTATATCCATATATGAGTGTGTATTTATCCATCCATCCATCCATCCATCCATCTCTGTTTCATTTAATCCTTTCGACCCTGTAGGGTAGGTACAGGTATTACCCCAGTTTTACAGATGGGAAAACTAAGACTGAAAAATGTTAAGTGGCTTGGCCAGTGTTACACAGTTGATGTCCAGTGGTTTAGCCACTGTGTCACCAAGGCATCAATAGTGTGAATGAAGGAGATACAAGGTCGTGATTGGACAGTCCAATTCCAACAATTAGGGACCTGGAGCTAGTGTAATCAAGGAGATGGTAAGAATAGAGTATGACTATGATGGTCCTTGGCTGCAATGAGGTGGAAGTTGTTGGATTTGGGGGAGATGGAGAAATCATTTGGTCCGGTGGTTGTAGGGATTGTCTATACAAATATTAAAGTGTCTGAAGATGGTGGCAGTGATAGAGATGGCCTAGGGTGGGGGAAGAGGAAGACATCATGAACCAGATTCTGAGGTCACTGTCGTGAGAGGTGGGGCACCAAGCGGTAAGAAGCGCATCAAGGATCTGAGAATGGGGCTGGGGGACAGAGGACATGTAGACACCTCCCCCTAGCTTGTGGAGAGTGGTCTGAACAGAGCCAGGGTCCTCCTCAGTTTGGAAGAGGTAAAAGGAAAGTTGGTTGAAGTTGCGGGGGGGGGGGGGGGGGGGTT
>CM053769.1:129976275-129996712 GCA_028658325.1 Potorous gilbertii
GTGACGGGTGCAGAGGGGTGGTGAGATGGGAAAGTGGGGAGGGGGGCCACCAGAGGGGGGTGAGGAGCTAGGGGAGGGCCAGCTGACCCCATACTCCCTCTTACTCCAATGCAGCTGGCCATGCAGTTCATCAGCCAGTATAGCTACGAAGACATTGTCACAGCACAAATCGAGGGCAGCTCAGGGGCCCTGTGGCGCATCAGCCCCCCAAGTAGGGAACAGATGAAAAAAGAGCTGTATAACGGCACTTCTGACATCACCCTTCGGTTTACCTGGAATTTTCAGAGGTCTGGGGGCCCGGCAGGGCTCATTAGCAGGGCCCTAGGAGGGTGAGGGGCTGGGCTGGGGAGGGATGCTCTGCCTTACCCCAGCACTCACTCTCGCCTGTGCCTGCAGGGACCTGGCCAAGGGGGGCACTGTGGAGTACACCAATGATAAGCACACGATGGACCTCACCCCCAACAGCACTGAGCGCAGGCAGCTAGCCAGCCTACTGGAGGGGACCACAAACCAGGCTGTGTAAGTGGTATCTGCCCACACCCCACTCCAGCGAGGGGGTATCTGTGTGGCACTGTCCCAACTCCATCCCTCTTACTTTGTAGGGTCATCCCAAACCTCTTCCCCAAATACATCCGTGCCCCCAATGGTCCTGAGGCCAACCCAGTCAAGCAGCTACAGCCAGGTGAGTGCAGCAGGTTGTGGGTGAGGTGGGGAAAAGCGAGGGGTCAGAGGCATCTCAATGTGCCCATCTCCAAATCCTCAGACACTACTACCAAGAGACCCCCTGCATCCTTGGCCAGTGTGGGTGGGGGGGATAGGTGCACACATCTCCCCCTCTCCAAGCTCAGGGACCTGAGCAAAGCCTCCCTCACACTTCTGCATCTACTCCTCAGAAGAGGAAAAGGACTACTTGGGGGTGAACCTGTCCCTGCAACGGAGTGGGGTGGAAGAAGGCTCCCTGGAGTGGTGGGTGATCACTCTCCAGGACTGCCAGCCAGACTGCAACATCCTGCCCATGGTCATCTTCAGTGACAAAGTCAGCCCCCCCAGTCTGGGCTTCCTGGCTGGCTATGGGTGAGTGCAGTGGCTGAGGAGCCATGCCCACATTCCCCTTTCCTGACACTTGGGAGCAAGGATTCACCATTCCGAAAGGGGACGTGTGGGATGGGAGATGGGCGAGGTGGCAGGTCCCAAACATCACCACCCACCTGCCCTCTACCCCCAGCCCACTCTTGCCTCCTCTGACCTGTCCCTGCTGGGTGGCTGCTAGAGCCCCCACCAGGCCCTGACTGCATTTCCCGCTGACAGAATCATGGGGCTGTACGTGTCCATTGTACTGGTGATTGGCAAGTTTGTTCGGGGTTTCTTCAGCGAGATCTCGCACTCCATCATGTTTGAGGAGCTGCCTTGTGTAGACCGCATCCTGAAGCTCTGCCAGGACATATTCTTGGTGCGGGAGACACGAGAGCTAGAACTGGAGGAGGAGCTGTATGCCAAGCTCATCTTCCTCTACCGCTCTCCGGAGACCATGATCAAGTGGACCCGGGAAAAAGACTAGGAGTTGTGTGTCTCTTCTCCCCAGTCAAAGGAGCCCGGCCTAGGAAGCAGGCTGCATCCCTGCACCCACCTGGGAGACTCACAGACTTCAGGGGCAGGGCCCAGCCAGGGCCCTGAGAATGGGGGCTGCTGCTAGCCTGCCCCAGTCTCCCCCAAGCCTCAGAAGCACACAGCAAGTGCTGAGGCTGCCTAGTCACAAGGCTGCAACTGCATCTGAGGAAGCACTATCCAGCCCACAGCCAGCCCAGCAGAAGGTCAGCCCCTGCCTCCTGCTCTGGATTAGGGGCAGGGCAACCTCAGCCAGGGCACAAGGGCCCGCCTCTTCATGGTCTCCCCATGGCTGGCCTTGGTTCCTGGCAGACTGGGTGACCCAGCCTCCAGCCTGAGGGCAGAACCACGTATCTGCCTAGAGGAGCCAGCCACGCTGAAGGAGGGACTTGGGTCTCCCCAGATGTACTGTAGAGTTTTCTAATTAAAAATGATTTATTTATGCAGATGGACAATTAAACAGTGAATTGTGGCCTCATCTCCTAGCTTGTCTCCTTCGCTGTCTTACCTCAGACCCCACCCCCTATCCTGACCAGTAAGAATGACCAGTTTTTGTGGGGGGGGTTGGGGGTGGGAGGAAGAGCCTTCACGGAGCTCCAGGAGATGAGGGGTCAGTTGTCCCTGCCCCTTAGCAGCTAAGCTGAGAAGAGGGTCTGGGAAATGGTGGCCCAGGACAATGGGAGGCCCTCTGACTGACTGCATGTGGCCTCCCACATGGGGAGGTGCAGGCAGGCATCAGGAAGGGTCCAGCGAGGCTGGCAACGCTGGGCCTAGAAGCTGAGGGGGTAAAGGCCTCTGATCTCCCAATTCTCCCACAGTTCCACAGCCCCTCCAACTGTACTGGGGAGGAGCAGGCTGAGAAGGTCGGGGCAGTTCTCAGTCCTGGCAGGTCTCATCTCTGCCATCCTCTTCACTCTCCTCAAACAAGAATTCTTGGATCTCCTGCTTTTCCCAGGCCCTGAGGAAAAACCATGGACATTAGGCCAACCCCTTTCCTGTCAGGGACCCAACCAAGTCATGCCCAGCTTTCCAGAGGAACTAGAACTGGCATATCCCTAATGAGAACAGTCCCAGTCCCTGAGGGCAGCTCCATCCTAGAGCTTGCAGGCCCAGAGCCAGACAGTGCCCATCAGGATTAGGCCCCAATCCGAAAAAGTGACGCCTGGAGAGAAGAGGCCCCAAGGCCATGTGAAGAGTTGCTCTGGTTTGCCCTCCTCCCTTTATCCCAAGGCACAGAACTGTCATTAACTGTGTTGGGAAGATCCCCAGCTATGGAGCTCACCCTGCCCCAGCCCCACTTCAAACAGTGTAGGAAGGGCACCTCCCCACCTTTCCCCAACCCTGGCCCTGAAGGGCCACGCTGCACCTGCCTCACCTCTGGCTCCGGCACTGGGACTCCATCAGGATGTAGGGAGGCAGGGGCTCCAGGAAGGGCTGCAAGGAAAGTCACCCCGCCTCAGATGTTAGCAGCACCATGACCATTTCTCCCTCCTTTCCCACCCTGAGGATTCCCCTGTGCTCCCATTGGGTCGCTCCTCTCCTCCAGGGCTGGACAGGCATCATGCTACTCACCACGTCTTTCATGTTCACACGGCAGCTGTAGCAAAGCTGCTCGATGAAGCTGGCTCTAGGATCCTCCCTAGAGGGTGGAGGAACAGTCAGTCCCCATCACCTGGTTTCTCCCACATCCCACTGGGGGAACAGCAGGCACAAGGAGGGAAGGAAGCTTCCCTCCCCCAAACTCCGCCTGAGGCCCATGAGTATATGGCTGACCTGCAACAGTCACAGGCCAGCTCTCAGCTCTCACCTCTCAGGCAATGGCTGTGCATCTTGGCAGCAGCCCGGTTGTCGCTTGGTCCGTTTGGTGCAGCAAGGCTTCTCTGGAGCCCCTGTAGGCAGTGCAGGGGCAGGTGAAGGTTTCTGGGACAGATGCTCTGAGGTCTGAGCTCCAAAGGCAGTGGCACTGTCTGCAAAGCAAAGACTGAAGTTTTCTGGACACTGGCTGGCCATCGCCATGGAGAATATCAGCTCCAAATCAGATTCAGAGAGAACACACTCCTCATCCCATTAGTTGAGGTCCCAGCCTGAAGCAACCAAGGGAAGGAGAAAAAGAGCACACACCTGCACTGTCAATGTCCAAAGCACACATACAGAGGAGGCAGCAGGCAGTGCCAGGGCCGGCTGCATCCCCATCTCGAGGAGCTTTCAGCAGCTTCTCGCTCGTCCTAGGACCACAGGTGGGGGAGGAGGACAGGAGAGGCCAGTCAGACTCGTTACTAGCAAGTGTCCCTAACCCTGGCTCCAGGCTCTGGGAGTTCACATCCTCAGGGCTACTCAGTCTCCTCCCACAGGGCTCTGTGCCCAGCCCACCCCCAGGTCAGCTGACTTCATGCCCCTGGCCCATGGCAGGCCTGGCATCCTGCCCTGTAGCCCCACGTCAGACCTGTACACAGTGCTGATGGTGGAAGGGAACTGGGCTTGTAATCTGAGGATGAAGCTCTCCATCAGCCGGTGGATACTTGCCTTTTCTGGGGCCTGGGGAGGCAAGCACAAGCGGGGCTGGGCCAGGGCATGCTACAGGAAGAGATCCCACTTCTCTAAAAGCAGACCTCGAACCCCTCCTAAGTGGACACACAGACCTGACAAAGGGCAAGAAGGGAATAACAAACTTCTGCACCACTACTGAGGTGCAGAACAACAAACCGACATGCTCTCACAAGCACCTCTGGCCTTCATCCTTTGCAATGAGTGATCAGGACAGTCTCCTCTTTTGGATACTGATAAGATCCAAGAGAGGGAAAGACTCTCGAAGGGCACCTGCTCCTACCCCTGCCTCTTAAAGGGGACAACAATGAGGCCACAGGGCTGTGAAGGGACTAAGGGAGGATGTAAAGCTTAGGTTTGGACTCTGTATCCACCCCTCCAGCCACCACACCTGGCCACCTCCATCATGACAAGGCTAAGGGCTTCCTGCCATACCAGGGCCTCTCCCTACCTTGGTGTCAATGGCTGGGGTGAAGACAGAGGGGACTCCAAACATCCTGTTGTAAAAAGCAATCTCCTTCAAGGTGTAGTCTCGCATGGGACGAAGCATGACCACATCCCCATGCCGGTCATCCGAGAAGCCCTAGAGTTAGGGAGAGTGCAAGCATGTGCATATACACACATAGTAGGACAATGGTGAAGAAATCAAGCTGTTAGTGGAGCTGATTCCTGTCGTGGTAACTTGCTAGGGCCACTGTTTCAAGGGTCCCAAAGACTTTGCCTCCTGGCATGGAACAATGACATAGCACTGGTGCTCCCAGTGAAGCTGGCCTCCCAGTAAAATCACTGTTATTTTTATAGACTCCCACTGGCCATGGAAAACAGATAATTTTCCCCAGGCAGGCAACAATTCATTTACCTGGGCAAGAAAAACCATTGCGAGTCACCTCTAGGCAGCATATGACAAGCACTGAGTTGCCCATTTCTTTCTTCTCTCTCTGCCTGTCTGTCTCCCTCCCTCTCTCCCTCCAGGTCTGGTGAGGTTAGGATGTACAGAGTTGAATTCCCAGTCCCAGGCTGCTAGGAAGCTGAGGGACCCTGGCCCCCAGCAGTGTTGGTGGGCTTCTCAGCGGGGACCATGATCTTCCTGCAGCCTTGGCTCTTCTGCTCACTTGTCCCTGCACCCCATGGCCAGAGAGTGGGGCTGAAGGGCAACAGCCTTTAAGTGTCATTTGAAGCTTGGTGTAAGACATTCCAAGTTCACCCCGGTACCAGGGTCAATTCAGCCCACCTCTGGCCTACACAAATCATCACTGGGCCTCTCAAAGACATCAGAAAGAAATGTCTCCACTGGGACCAACTCTTCCCAGGGGATCACAGTAAAATTAGAGCAATAATTAAGTATCTGATGGTCATGTGTGTGTTTGTCCTTTGTTGCCAAAGAAGACCACGCCATCAGAGAAATAATGTTATCACTTGTACTTGACTTTGTTTAGAGTGAGGGAGGGCTGTGCTGGTCACCAGCCTCACTTCTCCAGAGCCATCTGAATCCAGTGACCAGATATATTCATCAGGATGACTGGAGATGACCCAGGATGAGGCAACTGGGGTTAAGTGACTTGCCCAAGGTCACACAGCTAGTGAGTGTCAAGTGTCTGAGGTGAGATTTGAACTCGGGTCCTCCTGACTCCTGCACTGGTGCTCTATCCATTGCACCACCTAGCTGCCCCTTGATAGTCATGTAAGAGAGAGACAAATAGCCTTGTTAAA
Organism: Potorous gilbertii; assembly: GCA_028658325.1. Lineage (NCBI taxonomy): Eukaryota > Metazoa > Chordata > Mammalia > Diprotodontia > Potoroidae > Potorous > Potorous gilbertii. The sequence continues at coordinate 129,982,135 of CM053769.1, forward strand.
ACGATTTCAGTAATCTAGGATCCATTGAACAATAATAGCTAATACTTAGAGAGTACCTACTATGTTCCAGGCACTGTGCTGAGTGCTTTACAATGATACCTCATTGGATCCTTACAAAAGCCCTGAGTGGTAGGGGCTACTATTGTCCCCATTTTACAGATGAAAAAACTGAGACAGGCAGTTACTGATCTTTGTTACAAGGATGCTTTTTTTCAACTCTAATTGATCCTGCACCTGGAGTCCATGATAACTGTATTACAACATAATTGGTTTCCTATGTATTCTGTTTTATGGCTTTGAAAACCTTACTCTGTTCCCAGCAAGCTGGAGAACTTGGGTCCTACAGGTTGTTCCTGAGCCTCATCAGAGCTCCCAGTTTCTGGACCCCAGGAACACCCTGCTGGGAACATGTCCAGTGGTTTAGGGCAAACTGTACCTTCCAGCAAAGCAAGGGAAGCTGACTCAGTCAGAGCAGAAACAGCTTCCCAGGAACCTACTTGGAGCAGCTCTGGGTCCTAGGAACAGCAGCCTCCCAGAGTGCCCAGACTTTACTGACGCTGCCGTCCTGGCTTATGGGGAAAGCAGCCAGAGGACATATGTGCATTGTTCCAAACTTTCTGGATTGTGGGTCACTTTGGTGGGGCAAAAGACCCGCAGAGAACCTATCCCACCTACCAGGGAAGAAGACAAAGGGAGGGGAGGTTAAGAGAGGAGGGGCTCTCTGAGTTGTTCTACACCTGCCTAGGGAACCTGGCATTTCTAGATGCAGCAGGTGGGGAAGAGAGGGAGGTGGGGAGGGGATCTAGAGGTTCTTAGCACAGAGGACCCTGGGAAAGGGAACACTGGTTGCTTCTTAATGCTCTCAAAAGGCAGCAGCTGAAAACAACATGCCCTCTCCTGCTCTGTCTGCTGACTAGGAGCCTGACCTGGGATGCCAGAAGAACCTACCCTTGCATCTAAGACCAGACCACAGGCAATACAGCCTTCCTCTCAAGCAGAATGTACTGTGACTCTCCCACAACAGAACAGCCTTTCAAACCCCATGAGTATCCCCAGAACATGCCCACCCTTGGCCAGTGCTTACTGTGTCCCAGGCAAGGAAAGCCCCTCTCCCCAGGGCCAAGTTGGTCATGAGTTTGATGGCCAGGCGGGTACAGCTGTCGCCCAGCATCACTTTGGAATAGCCTTGCACCCGAGCTACATGCAGGATCAGGTGGGCCCTACAAAACAAAGAGGCGCCCAGGCCCGGTGAGCGGCTGATGAAGCTACTGCCCTGAAAAACAGAGGGTGGCTCTGCCAATCACCACCCCCACCCCGAGAGCCGGGCCCACCGAAGGGTCTGCAGAAGCTCCTCTTTGGCAGTCAGAGTCTTCACCGAGCTGAAGAGAGCCATTAAAGCTGTGCTTTGTGCCAGTCTGGGGAGGCTATCACCAGGAACTTCTTCTTGATCCGCTGGAGCCTGGGTGCTAAGCTGTCTCAGCTTTTCCTGGATCTGCTCGTCTTCCCCTGGTAGTCTCTGCTGCTGCTGCTGGATAAAGCCATCCACAGCTTCCTTGTAGGTATTCTCAGACCCTCTGGAGCCCTGGGAAACAGGCTGTAAGACTGACGTGGGTAAGTTAAAAACCTGCAGGGACATTGGGAACAAGAAGTTACAGTAAAGATTCTCAATTTGACACACTCAGCTGTGTAAAAGAGGGCAGTGGGGCTATGGTACTCCCCACCCCAGTCTGTGGATGGAGAAGTTTCAGAAGATGCCTGACTTTATATGTCAACTGGCAACATTCCCCCTAAAGGAACACAATCTTGAGCTGAACCACTCCAGAGCTCAGAAGATTCACCTCAAATTTCAAGTGGTTCCACTAAGCATCACAAATCAATACCATGGTGCCACTGGTTTGCCAGCTCCCTGTGAACACAGAGAAATCCCTTTAACTGGCTGATGTTTTGGTCTAGACCCAAAGTCTCTCCAGGTTCAACGGCCACAGGGGTAAACTGCCTACCTCTTCTAATGAGACTAGATGATATGGGAAGCCAACTGTCTGCAGGATCAGCTTCATTTCAGTCATGGTCTTTGCTCTCTCCTCTGGACTCTGCCCACAAACTGCTCCCTCTAAGAAAAAAAGAAAGAGCCACAGGTTTCTGGGTGGGGAAGTAAGAAGAGAACCTCCCAGTAGGGACAGCCTCTCCCTCACCCTCATCCAAAGTGAGGCATGTGAGTGTGAAGAACCTCTAGAACCAAAAAGGACCAAAGAGCCCCAGGGGCCACATTTCTACCACAGGTCAAGCAAAAAATATGAGAAAAAGACTTTAGGGCTAAAATGCTACAAGCTAAATTGGATGAAGGATCTCACCTACTGTGGATAAATTTAGCAAAGAGTGGTGTTTATAAGGGCAAGAGTCTGCTGGCTAAAAATGTCTTTCAGAAAGCCACAGGCTCCCACTGAAGCCGAGGGATTCCTCCACCTTTCATACAACTAAAGAGCTGACCTCTGGAAAACTCCTAAGAAGCCACACTTCTTACTAAAAAAGAATCAAAACGTCTATTAATGGAGACTGTAGGACAGCAAATGGAGCCCTTGTTCTCTGTATTTCAGGCATCAGCAAAACCACTAAATCTAATAATACTCCCTCACATTTGCCCAATGGCACACACACTTGTCAAAGGTTCATTTGATACTCCCATAAGGAAGATAGGGCAAGGATGCTTCCTCTGGTTTTACTGATGAAGAAATGGAGTCAGAGGAGTGAAATCACATGCTAGTTACACCATTTTTAAAAGTCGATGCTGACCAACACTCAATATCACCTCAATCTAGACATATTCATTCTCTACACTTTTCTGGTGAAGCAAAACATCCCTGCTGTCTTTGGTGCCTTCTTTCTGAAACATGCACCACAGGGTTTGGCAGTGGCAAAGGTCCCGGGGGCATGGGTTTCACACTACTTACCATCGATGTAGACAATGCCTGGCACAAAGCGGAGCCTTTTGGCAGATTCTCGACTCAAACCCTAAAAAATAATACAGACACTTAACTAAGGTATCAACAGTGAACTTAAATACAGAAGGATGTGTTTTTGCCAAAAATAAACTACTAAGTCCCTACTTCTTCTGAATTCAACCTCTGCCATAAAGAAATAATAACCTAAGATGAAAGTCGACTCAGTCTCTAAGAAGCTCTTTCAAAATCCTTCAGGGTCAGACTGATGGCTGCAGGCTCTCCAGCCTCACCTTCCACAGAACACCTACTCTCAAGCATGGTGCTTCCTTCTGACGACTCTAAGGAAGTTCCTTTGTGCCCTCTGTAGAAAGATACCCAAGCACCTCAGTCCCTCAGACCTCAGCAGCATTTGGACCCAGTAAAATAGAGCTCAAGAGACACGTTCAATGGTCCAGTGACTGGCATTTCTCCCTGTCCATGACTACACCCTGTCACTTATAGTTCCCACCAAGGGAAGCTTTAAGACCATCCTTCGGCGTCTGTGACAGCCACCTCTGTAAAATCCAATGCAGGAGAGGCTGCTCGTAGAGGGAAGGGCCTAGGGCTGCCTGAGGCCAGGACAGAAGCTCTGGGGCCTCTGGTTACTCTCAGTTACAGGAAGTGTTTGGATCTGGGTCAGAGGAGGAAGATCACTAAGTCAGAGAGAACTGACACTGGGCACTCCCATCATAACCTTCAGTAAAATTATGGAAGGGCAAGGAATTCCCTCCAAGTTTTACCATTAGAGGAAAGTGGCAAGGTTAGGAAATTAAAACCCTGTGGAAATACCTCTTGGACTTGCCAGATCATGGAGCTGGATGAGGGACCACCAGACCATGCAAGAAGGACCTGAAAGAGCAATGTAGAAACATCAGATTTTAAATATTCACTTAGCCATCTGCCATTTCCATTCTACTCATCTAAAGTCCTAGCCACCGAGATCACCAGGAAGCTTAGCTCCTTTCCATCAAAATCAGAGGAAACCAAAGGTTAAAGGACTATATTTAGCCTAGAAACAAGGACAAGGTGGTCTTCTTTGTGTAACTGAAAACCTCCTCCCTCCTCAGCATACAAAAATATCAAACATATGTGGAAGTGTCAGAGAACAGGACCCATATCTATCTTATTGGGTATTACCTGATAATAGTCACATTTCAGGGAGTGGAAATGATCACCAACCCAAGAAATACTGAGCTTCCTTATTATCAGGGTGCCAGAGTTGTGTAATCGGCCACAAACCAATCTGCCCTCCCCCTCCCACATCTAGGACACCAATGAGTTGGTGAACTCACAGTCACAGGCATGCAAAATACCTTCTCTCCTGGAAAGATGAGTCGATTTTTTCCTAGCATTGCTCGGAACTTGTGAATATAATATGCCTTGAAACAGTCTCTAGAAAACAAAATACTAATGGGTACCACGCAAACCTAAGCAAACTTGTTTTCTCAACTGCACTGGTTGAAACTGAACCAACCAACAACTGCACCATCCAGAGTTTCATGAAGGGCTTCTTCAGGCTAGATGGTTCACGTCCCCAAAGCTCCATCTCCCAAAGTCAGATAGTCCTATTTTCATAAAGCTTGAAGCCTACTAGGCTGTGAGCTCCATGAGGTCAGGAACTGTCTTTCCCCTTTCTTTGTAATCCTACAGTTTAGCACAGTGCTTGGCACATAGATCTTTGACAAATGTTTACTGACAGATCAATCAAGACCCCATTTTCCCAATAGGGAAAAAAAATCCCACAAAATGAGATTTCATAGGAAGAAATTCCATTTCTCTATGGTGCCTAAGTAAAAACAGGAAACCCTTAGCAAGGTAGGGTGGAGGTGTGGTCTATGTACTAACACTATTATTGGGTTTGACCTAACTTAAACATACCAAGACAAGACTGCTTTAGAGCTCCCTCTTCCCTTCTCTTCAACATGTGTTCAAATGAACAAATATGTAAGACTGAGGATTATTTCCCAAGAGATAAGTGATCAAAAATCTATACAAAGAGTTTTCAAGAGAATTATAAATTAATATCAACCATATGAAAACTGTTCTGAATAAATAATAAATAGAAATGCAAAGTGAAACAGTTCTGAAATTCACTTCACCACACACAGCAAACTGGCAAAATAACAAGAGATGGATGGAAAATAGTGAATGTTGGAGAGACTGAGGGAGCCAGGCCCACTGATACACTACTGGTGGGGTTGTGAACTGGTCTAGTCATTCTGGAAAGCTAATTGGAACTATGTCACCCAAAATGACTAAAATGGCCACTCTGAATCAGAGATCCCCCTGCTAAGCAAGGACATCAAAGTTCAAAAGTCCCATGTGTATCAAAATATTCATAGCAAAAAATTTTGTGGTTATACAAAAATAAAACTGGAAATAAAGTTGAGGTCAACTGGCTAGGACTAAACTGTAGGACAAAAATGCAAAGGAACAGAACTGATTATTGCACTAAGAAATGTCAAATACCAAGAGTTCAGAGACACATAAGCAGAATGATATTAACAGATACATAGCAAGACCAGAAGAGAAGAACTAGATGCACTATAACTGTTCTGATAAATTTTGGACACAAAAAAGCTGATAAAAAAAGCACCTCCCTTCCTTAACTGTAGAGGGGCTACTATACAATACCGTCAGACAAGTCTCACATGCTGTTTAGTTTTGCTGAACTCTCTTTTCTCTTTCTTTGAAAATCTTTGTAAGGTAGGGTGTCTCTCTGGGTGTCCAAATGTGATAGGAAAACAAAGTCATCAATACAAAATTTTATGAAGAGAAACACCTATTTGAATGTGTTCCAAGATAGTCTTCTCTCTCGAGTTAGGCTTACAAGTAGGAAATGACCAAATTTCCCCGGTAGAAAACTACCTGGCTGCCTTACTGTAAAGTCACAAAAGCTCTACACTGGGCCACTTTGGTGCAAGTAATGGCTCCTCTTCTGATCTTTTAGCTGACTGGGGCCAAGACCTTCATCTCTCCGAGCTGTGACCCTTACCTGTAAAATGGGGATAATCATCTTTGGGCCATTGACCTGGAAAGGTTGCTGTATAGAATGCACCATAAATATATGAGTGACTATGCTCTCATGTCCTGCTGGGTCTGTGATCTAAATTCAAGAGCTGCCTGCAGTGACAGCACACTCTGGGGCTCTGGTTCATGGTCTCCTCAAAGTTCACTGCTAGGGGGCCACCAAATGCAAAGAAGGCCTTCCTCCCTGCTGCAGACCATCACCTGGACACTAGTGGAGTGGTCCTCCCACCATCCCGACATCTTACCACAGGACCCTACAATTCTTTGGATTTCTTTACTCCTAGAGTAAAGGGCTTCCTCGGGAAGGAAGAACTTCCAATAGCTTTTTATTGGACTTTCTCATCAGTTACATGCTACCATCTCCCCAAACCCACAATGAGCCAATCGGACCTTTGTGGGATAGTCATCCAAGTTCTTCCAAGTCAGTGGAGCTCCACACCCAGAGCCTGCCACAGAGTGGACACTGAATAAATGCTTGTTGATTGATTAATTACTATGTGGCAACACCAGTAAAATGTTAAAATTGAAAAGAGGGGTCTTTGGTTTTCATGGGAAGCTTGAAGTCAGTAGAAGAGGTCTGCACTTATTGTATTATTGGTTAATTGTCTAAATAGACTTAAATTCATCATGAGTTTCAGATAATTTATTTAATGATTATCTTTATGCTCTATTTAATGATTAATGATTAAGTTGTCTCTAATGTCTTTAAGTGTTCTACAATTCTATACATTTTAATATATTTAGTAAAGGAATTATCTCATTGTCCAGATTTATTGTCCACCTCTAATATATCTGGAAACTGGAAAGCAGGATTATTTTTTTAAACTATATCTACTTAGTTCCACTAATCTTTTTATGTCTATGTTCTAACACGCAGAGCACGATTTCTGAATCTTAGCTCCAAAATCCTGACTCATCAGAGAGTTTCAGACCTAAAAATAATTTCTAATGGCCATGTATAACCCTAAGAACATGCCTTTCACAGCAACAACTCCTCTGCCACCCGGGTGGTCTTCACAAAACTGGCACAGCTCTAGCAGAATGGGTATGATCCTTTGACACAAATACTTCCCCTGGGACAATGTCCACCCACAGATCACAGACCAGCTCCAAGACCTCTGGCCCAGTATTTCTCAAAAACCAGATTGCAAATTTTTCCTGATCCACAAAAGTTTACCTACCAAAAAACTTTTATTTTTAAAAAATCTTAAAAGCATAAAACCTAATTCTTCCCCATATCCTGTTTCTCCCACCTCTGGCTCTGGGTCTGAGCCCAAAGGAACTGAGCTAAAGCTACAGAGGACAGGTTATTCTTGATTAATATGCATTCACTCACTTTGCAGAATGGTTTTTGTTGGGCAGTAACCCAGCTGGCCCACCTGCTGCTGTCTGGTTGGTAACAACCTTCTCAGACTTAACATGGCACTTTGTCCTCCAACTTTCTGATGCACTTATCATGTAATACTATGTTAGCATGGCTAAGAATGCACTTATTAAGGAAATTCAAGCTATCAACAACCATATGAAAAATGTTCCAAGTTACTATTAATAAAAGAAATGCAAATGAATACCACTTGGAGGTTCCCTCTCCCACCTATCAGACTGGGAAACAGGACAATTCTAAGAAGAAAACAGAAATGGCTAGAGAGCTTGTGGGAAAAGGCAGACTCCGTTTTCCCGTCGAAAGAACAGTGAACAGTGAACAGTGAAAAGGTCTGGCCACCCCTCCTGACACAGACCCCATAGGGTCAGAGGATACAGGGCAAAGGCCCATAAAAATATCGCATAGAACTGAAAACAAAACAGTGGTCTGTCAACTGGGGAGAGCTGAAAAAATTGTGGCAAATGAACATAATGGAATTTTATTCTGACATAAAAAGTTAATAGGACAGATTCACAAAAACATGGAAAGACTTGTATAAATGGATGCAGAATGAAATAAACAGAACCAGAAGAACAACTTATGTGAAAACCGTGAGAGTATTATAAGGGAAGACAACCTCCCAAGACCTCATGACTCTGATGAAACCAATCATGGCTCAAAAGACTGATGATGGAACATAGGAGCGCCTAACTCCATGCAGACCTGTGACAGAGCAGAGGTACAGGAGACATGCATATAATTTCTTTGGGTTGACTATCCATGTTTCTTACCAAGGAGGGCTTCTACTTGGTAAGGAGAGTGCGAAGTGAGTTAGGGGATAGTAATATAGACATGAAAAATCAAGAAAATTACTAAGACATTTTTAAAAATGCACAGAAGGAGATCTAGAGAAATCCTATTAACTACCTTGTTAAACTACACACACACGTACACACACATACATATGCACATGCATGCACCCGCCCCCCCCAATACACACACACACCCCTGATCTGTTTTTCCATTCTCCTTTGTATTTTGATGTGTTCCTGTTGATAACTAAGGTCATTAGAAAAAAATAAAATCTTAAAATAAAGAAAAGGGCTAGATTTAGAACCAGAGCACCCAGACCCAAATAGTGGCTCTCCTCATTCTGGCCTGTGTGATCTCGGGCCTCTGTTTCCTCATCTGTTACACTAGCAAGCTGGCCTGGAGGATCAGCACAGGGCTCCCTGTGTCCTTTGTTCTCCATGAGGATCTGGACATCAGGAAGATAAGACAAGTGACTTTGATTTAAGTGAGCGAGGGCTGTGCAAGGTCACCAGTCTCACTTTCTCCTCCAGAGGCCCAGGATGCAATGGGAGATCCTGGCCCTCTGAAGCTAAGATCTGCTCAGGTTCTCACTTTGATGAGGCAATGCCCATTCAGTGAAGAGGCCTCTTTAAGAAGCTGGTTCTAGGGATGGCCCCTTTTATTTAAAAAAAAAAAAAACCAACACACTAGAAAGGGAAGACCCTCAGGGTTGTTGGCCAAAAGAGAAAGTTACTATTTACATTCACCCAGAGGCAGGAGGGCAAAAATAACCACTAAGTGGTGCTTGGGCAGGGACCTATAGGGATCCAACCCCAGAGATAGAGTAAATTTTAAATAGCTGTTGAATAAAAATGGTAAATGCTCAGAAATTGTTATGTCAGGACACCCTACTTCCCAACTGACAGCTACATCCTCCCCTGAGGCCAGGGCACAACCACTTTATCCCAGTCAGGAACACTCCCCTCTCAACACAATCAGGAAGATTTCCCTCTAGTCCACCCTCCAGGGTCACTGAGACTTTGTTCTTATTTAACAGAGGAATGATCAGGCAAAAACAGAAACGACGCCCCTACCTTCTGGCTAAATGGACCTACGCCCCACCCCCAGCAGTGAAAAGGTAGGTATGAATAACCGTTATCTAAGAAGTCAGCATGGCATGCACAGAAACCAACTCCAACCAAAGAGGTCTCAGCTGCGTTCTCCACCATGGCAAGGCACCACATACTCACTTGCAGAAAGCATCTCCGGCACGGATGATTAAGATGGGCAAACCCTCCTTGCACTTCATGCATTTCTGCTCACAGCTTAAACAAAGAAAAGGAAAAGAATAAGCTTATGAAGATGGCCTGGATATGGTTTAAAAGCCCATGTGTAGCTGTATTCTATCACTAAAAACCACTTTCTGTAATGTCACAGTGAGACTAAAGGTTGTGCATCCCGTGGGTTCACAGGTCTTCGGGAGGGGCCAGGAGCTGGATAAGTGTCACCCCTGCAGGCAGGACACTTGGCTTTACCCCAGACTCAGCCCATCACATAGAAGGTGCACCTCCGCTCGGCACTCCTCTGACCGCCTATTTCACCAAGTGGTGGTAAAGCTTCAAGGATGCTAACGTGATGTTCTGAGGCTCCTCACCACCTCCCTAGGCTGCTCTTCCTTTCAAGCGTACCTAGGATGGTAGGCTGCAGGAGGCGAGTCCCCAACTAGCCGTGTAACCCTGACTAGGCCACATCCTCTCTGAGCCAATTTCCTCATCTCTAAAATGTAAATCATCAGGTAAGAACCAAGAGAACATGCACAGTGGATGGGAACGAGATCAGGGCTATATGGGGAAGTCCAGGGGCCTTTCCCAAGAGCACAGCCCAGAGCCCATCCCCATCATAGTAACTATAGCAAAATGATGGAAGTCTATAAAGTCAATAAAGGCCTCAAAAATCTGAAAGCATACTTCAGCCACAGGCTGACTACCAAACCCAAATCCTGTCTACAGTCTCTAAATTAGGAATTTTGCATAACTGTGTATGGTTTTTTAGTCACAAAAGTAAATTTGATAGGGACTGGGGGAAGTAAAATGGCAATGAAATAGACAGAAGTCATTAATAAAATGTAATAAAACTAGGGATACTAACAGCTATCTACCTTATGAAATACATGGTCTAACAGGAGATAATTTATATAAAAGTGAGCTATTTTTTCTTATCCTTAGTAATTCAAAGGCTGGTATGACTGACACGTTTCATTAAGGAAACGTCCAAGGAGCCAGGCTATTGGATACATCTTCATCCAGTGTCTTGTACACAGCAGGGACCACACAAATGTTTCTGGAATTGTAGAAACCCAGAAAATTGGTGCCTCCTAACAAGGCCAAAACAGAGAAAGGTGTGAAACAATGATAAATACTCTGGACCCAAAGAAAACATGCCTGGGCCTGGCTGGACACTGGAGACCTAACTGGCCCATCAACCTAGGCCATAAGCTGAAAACCATCTAACAGGCACAGGCTGGCTCTGAGTATGGAGGAGTGTGTTCATCCACTCCCTGAGGATCCAGCAGTGCTAGGAGGAGCTAATCCACTACCTTCATTTCACAGAAAGAAACAGGCCCTAAGAGGCCGAGAATCCCTTTTGGTTCCTGTCTCTCCCTTATCAATTCAAGAGGTAATTATTTATTAAGCAGTCTCAGAATAGTGGAAAGAACTTTGGATTTGGAGACAACCTGACTCTGCTCCCTACTCCCTATGTGAACCTGGGCCAATCACTTCCTTTCTGTAAGCCTCACTTTCCTTAACTGTAAAATGAAAAGACCTGACTAGATCCAAAATAATTCACTTGGAGAGTCTAGTGAAGCCTATGGACCCTTCTCAGAATAATGTTTTTAAACCATAAAATAAAATACAGAGGATTACAAAGGAAATAAGTTACACTAAAGAGTTATCAAAAGATCTACAAGTTCACAGTCCCCTAAAATCACCCACAAGCCCCAGACTGGATGACAGAGAAACCTTCAATCTTTTAAGAGTTTATTCTGCTCTCCAGCAACTTTGAAAATGGTCTGGAATGCCAATGTGGGATGGGAATGTAAGCTGGAATTCAAACCCAAGTCCTGATTTCAAGACACCTGCTCTTTCTACTTGACTGACACTTTTAGGACTTCAGTTGCAGGCATTTCTCACTCATAGTTAACTTACATTTACACAGCACTTTTGAGGTCTGAACACCAATAACCAGACTTCCAGTAAGAGGCTTGTATGATTCAGAGCTGGAAGGGACCTTAAGAGTAAATCACTTTAAAAATGAGGAAACTGAGATGCAGAGAGGCAGTGACCTCTCCCAGGCACATGTACAGTAAATGGTCTTCCAATGTGCTTTTTACCTCTGGTGATGCCCTGAGAGCATGAGGACTTACCAGCTCAGCAACCTCCTTAATTTCTACTCCTCAACCACTGAGATCTTATCATCATCCAGGATTATCCAAGATCCCCAAGTCCGAAATCCCCTTCCCTAATTAGAGTTCATCAGTCCCTTTCTCGGCCTCCCTCCTCCTAATCCTGTTCTGTGGCCTCACCTCCAGTCCCTCCATCCCACTGGAATCCAAATCTGTTCTCTCACAGCATCATCCCTTTTGGAGCTTCATGCTCTTCTCCCCATTCTTAACCCCAGGTGACCAGATCAAATTTATAGTGTCCTCTACTTCTGAATCCCCTGGCCTAGGCCCTAAGTGCCATGCCTTGACAAATTCCAGCCTGCCCCTCCCCAGGGTCCATTCCCCAGACTCCTTTTCTGCTATACATAAGACTACTGAATGCTTCTGGAGGGGCAGGGGCTGGACCTGTAATTTTATCCGGACAGAGTCCCTTTTCTGCTACCAGAAGTCTTAGAGATGAAGTGACTAGGTTGCTTTCAAAGACACAGTCTTTTCCTTTTAGGGGTACAGGTCCCATCACCACATCAAAGTGACTTGCCCAGGGTCACACAGCTAATGTATATCAGAGATAGAATAGAACTCAGGTCTTCCTGGCTCCAAGGCTAGTTCTCACTTAACACTGCTGGAGAAAGTCCTATCATAGGGTGGATGGGCTCCTCACCTCCCCCCAGGCTGCTCCCCTACACCACCCCTGTCTTTCACCACTGCACCAAACTGAATAAGAAAAACGAGATCCTCTTCTTCTCCCTCCCCCACACCTCCCTGTCCTCCCCTCCCCTGATCTGGCCCATCACCTGGCCTCAAACTGCTCTCCCCTCTTATTTTATGGCCAAGCTCATAGCAGACATTTACACTTCTAACTCCCACTTACTTTCCAAGCCCTTGCAATCTGGCTGCTGATTCCATTACACTACTGCTCTTTCCAAGTTTATCTATTAATTAACTGCTAAATCTGGTGGCCTTTCCTCAGTTCTTATACATTTGGCCTCTAGAGCTATGGACTCTCCAAGACAAAGCATCTTCCTGCACAAAATAAACCTCCTTTGATTTCAGGAGCATCACATGCTTTCTCCTGCTATGGTCTGGCTACTCACAGCCTCTGGGATGGATCTTCATTTGCCTTCCACACCACTCTGGGGAGGTGTCCCTGAAAGGGAGGCGCACCCTGGCCCTTTCCTCAGAGCTTTCTATGCACTATCCCTTGGCAAATCCAAAGAGGTTGCCCTAACCTCTGTCAAGCTCCAGCCCTACTTAAAATGAAGTCAAAAGGCATTTATTAAGTGCTCATATAAATAGAAAATGGAGACAGTCCTTGCTCTGAGAGAGCTCAAATTCTAGTCGGAGGAGACAACATGGATTGCTGGACCACTAGTAGAGTTCAGTTCTACAGAATATATGGCAACCCTGAGGGTGTGCTTGGTAGGCAACAGAAATGCCAGGGGAAAGCACATCAGGAGGCCTGGCAGAGCCAGCAGACACTTAAGGAAGGCCTGCTGGATTTCCATCTCACTAAAAGAATAGCAGTTTGATGGCTTCCTGTTCAATGAAGTGGAAAGTGGAAAGGATGATCTTGCTGCTTCAGAGTGAGGGCCCTAAAAGTATGAGGATCTCAGTAAGAGTAAGGCTGCCCTGCCCTATGGCACTCAGGGGCCATTAACAGAATAGATTTAGATACTGCCTTCTCCATCTGGATGCCCTACCGGCATCTCAAAGTCAACCTATATACAGTAAAATTCATCATCTTTACTACCAAGCTCACCTCTCCTCCAATGTCCATATTTCTGTTGAGGTACCCGGTCCTTCTACTTACCAGCCCCTCAAACCATTCAATGGCCAAGTCGTATCTCCCCCCTTTACCCCTTTGCACTAAACTCCTCCCCTCTTTTCCATTTCTCAGAATTCTTGGCTTCCTCAGCTCAAGTCCTTTCCATGGGGGCCTTTCCACATTCCTTCAGCAGCCTTCCACACAAACAGTGATAATGCAACAAGAAGCATTTCTACACAAGTGCAAAGGTATCTTCAGGCTACATAATAAAGAAGTTCTCAATTTGCTTTAGTCTTTGGAGCCACAGATTTTAGAATTAAAATCAATCACAAAGGAAACGGATGGTAGCTGGATTTTAGGATTTCTGGGTCACTCCCTTCCCACACCTCTCCTATTTGTAAATTACAGGCATATCCTGGAGATATTTCAGGTGTGGTTCCAAATCACCACAACAATGAGAATATCTGCAAAAAAGGAAGTGAATTTTTTGGTTTAAGAGCACAAAGAAAAGTCATGTTTACACAGCAGTCAATTAAGTAGATCCTAGTCTAAAAACTAGATGTATATATCTTAATTTAAAAATATCTTATAGCTAAAATATACATCATCTAATCCTTCAGCCAGTCACAATCTCCTTGCTTGACTCAATGAAGACAGATGGATGACTGAGCTAGGTGGTGGCTACTGAAGGTTAGGTTGCAATGGGCAGCTGCCCTTCTTAAAATAAGATGGCAAAGATGTTTGCCACACTGATTGACTTTTCCTTCCACCTGAACACTTCCAGGACATTGCAGGGTTATTAAATGGCCTGATTTCAATACTGTGGTGCCTCAGACAACAGGGAGACCCACTCAGGGGATGGGGAAGGGTGGAAGGTGGTCCTGCTGGTCGGTGGAGCAGTCAGAACACACTACTGATTAGGTTAGTGCTTGTGGCATCCCAAAACAAATTACAATTGTAACATCGAAGATCACCGATCACCCTATCAGATATAACAATAAAACAGTTTAAAATATTGTGAGGATGACTGAAATGTGACAGCGACACCATGTGAGCCCAAGCCGTTGTTTGAAACATGGTGCCACCGACGATCAAGGCAGGGCGGTCACAAACCTTTGATTTGTACAAGACCACCTGGGCAGCAATAAAATGCCTATATCCCGTATTTTACTTATCCCATGCGCGAATCTGAGGACAGGGTCTGCAGG
>CM053769.1:129997212-130056155 GCA_028658325.1 Potorous gilbertii
AGAGACACCCGATCACGACGCAGCTTCGCCAGGCGTGCCCGGGCCTCGCCTCCGAGCCCTGCCTTTAAGTCAAGCAAGGCCTCCTCCGGGCCCCCCAGGAAGTCAAACCGCCTCGGCGGCTCCAGGAGCGGGGAGTCGGAAGGGGGGCGCCCCCCGCCCCGGGCCCCCCGGGAGGCAGGGGCGCCCACACTCGGCTCTGCTCCTCTCCCAGGAGGAGGAGCCCTGAAACTGAGCTGGCCGTGGGGCCCGAGGCCCTGGGTTCAAATCCCACCCGCTCGTGGGGCTCTGACCGGGCCACTCACGCTCCCCGGGACCCGTTTCACTATTCGAGGGCAGGGAGAGCCTTTGGCCTCTTTTTGCATCCCCAGCGCCCAGCATAGTGCTAGGCACACAGTAGACGCCTAATAGATGTTTCCTGCTGGTGAGGGTGGGGAGGGGGCAGTGCAGGATGGCCCCCGAGGTCCCGAACGCGGAAGGGGCGGGGTCCGACCCGGAGCCCATCCTTCTCTCCCAGCCCCACGGGTTCGGCCGGGGGCTCCTTTCGCTCTCCGGGGCCCCCGCGTCCGGCCCGCGTCTTACCCGCGCCAGGGCAGCTTCGGCTGCAGCTCCGCCGGCCCGAGCCCCCCGTAGTCTTCGCCCACCTGACACATGGCCCCTAAGGCTCCCGGCGGCTCCCGGCGGCTCCCGGCAGCCGGCTGCGGACGGGCCGGGCGCGCGTCGATGACGTCACCACGGGCCGGGCGCGGGCCGATGACGCACGCCGCTGGCGGCGCCGGGAGATGACTTAGGACGCGCGGGGCGGGGCGGGCCGGAGCTGGAGACCCTGACCGGGAGCGAGCCGGAGCCCGAGCCCGAGCGGCGGACCGGGAGCGAGGGGGCCGGCGTGCGGGGCCGCGGGCAGGGGCGGGCCGGGCCCCGCCATGGCGATGTTCCGCAGCCTGGTGGCCTCGGCGCAGCAGCGGCAGCACCCCCCGGCCGGAGCCCCCGCCAGCGCCCCGCAGCCCCCGGCCGGGCCCGGCGCCGGCGGCGAGAGCAGCCTGGAGGCCCAGTACAGCTGCCCCATCTGCCTGGAGGTGTACCACCGGCCCGTGGCCATCGGCAGCTGCGGACACACGTGAGGCCCGGGCCGGGCGGGCGGCGGGCGGTGGCGGGCCTCAGTTTCCCCGTCTGTAAAGCGGGCTCCCTTCCCTTTCCCTCCCCGGGCGCTGCCGGGAGCGGGACGCTCGGGCGGAAAAGCGGGTTGTAGCGGCAGCAGCAGCGCCTGCAGTAGTGGTTGTCTACACTCTTCTCCCTTTCTGGGGGTGGCCGGGAGGAGGCGGGACCGTGACCCCCAGCTCTGCAGGAGAAAGAGGCAGCTGAGGGGCTTTGACCCCCTCCCCCAGTTCCTCAGAAAGGGAGGTGGCCCTGGACTCTCAACCCCCCCTTCCTCATGGGGGGCAATCTATCATCTCCCCAGCATAAAGAGGGCTCAGTGGGGGTGGATGGGGGTGCACCTCCTTCCTTTGTTTTCCCCAGAGCGCTCAGTTCGTGGAAGTCCTTGGCGAACCCCCCTGAGGGGAAGCGCAGGGATCCCCGTGGGCGTGGGGGGCCCCCCTCCTGCCAGCCACGACTTGTGGCTTCCTTGTTTCTGGAGTTCACCTTCTGCTTAGCGTGCCCAGGACTGTGTACAAACAAGGTGTGGGCCGGTGAGCAGGAGGGAATCTTCACACTGGGAGGGGGGTCGGGGTGGGGTGCAGAGAACCCCGGGTGAGGACCTGGTGCTGCCACTCGGGAGCTCGGTGACCTTGGGCGAGTTTATTTCCCTTTCAGTCCCCCAGTCAGCTCAGGTGGAAAATGGAAGGGCCGGAGCAGCTGACCCCCTGGTCTGTCTGAGGTGCTCAGATAGGGGTGAAGAGCCAGTGCCCAGACCCTCCTCGTAGCCCTTCGGGGGTGGCCAAGGTGCCCTCCCACACTAGAGGCTCCAGTTGGCCTTCCCTGGTGCGGGATCGTCTTGGCACGCGCTCTCAGAAGCAAGGGTATTACTTTTAAATATAGTGTGTTCTCCATATGGTACTGCCGAAGTCTAGAAATCCTTGGGGGAAGAACTTGGTTGTAGCTTCTCCTGCTCCTATATTTAGAGCCTTCTCAACGTGATTCCACGTGATTTAACTTCGCTTGTTGTGAGCTCTCAGTTCCGTTTCTAGTTCAGAGGTTCAGTGTGTGGCAAAGTTTTCTTCCTCATGAAAGTCTTTGAATTTTCAGCCCCTTCTGCCTTTTCAGGAGGAAAAGTAACTTTGGATCGCATAGAATGTCAAGCCATAGAGATCAATTTCTGTGAAGCTTCATTTCCATTCAGCTCCAGAAGAGATTTCTTGGGTCACACTGGTTAGTTGGCCTGTTTCTGGTGTTCCTGTTTCTTCTCTAGCCTCTTCCCCACAGAGCTTCCTAGTTTGCTTTTCTAGGGGCCTGTACCTCTTATTAAGTGGTGTTGTGATTTTTTTTTTAAATGTCTTTGTACAGTGCCTTCCTCAAACAAGCACAAAAGATGTAATGAATCACAAGATCCTTCTATTCTGCTGCTCTCCTCATCGGGAAAGGCACCTACTAGGTCCATTGTGGCTCTTTTGGGCATTTTGTCTTTTCCCACAAATCCCTTGGCTTTGAGCTATCACCTTCCACAAAGTAATTTCTTTTTTTTCTTTGTTGTTGGGGAAAGGTACTGGATTGCCCACTTCCAGGATTAGCCCCCCTGACCATAATTCTATATTGCCATGTCTAGCACCCTAGGAGGCAGCTAGATGCTCAGTGTTGAGAGTACTCAGGTCAAGAGGACCTGAGCTCAGATCTTGCCTCTAACAGTAACTGTGTAACCCTGTGTAACCGTTGCTTAACTTGTTTGCTTAATCCACTGGAGAAGGAAATAGCAAACCACTCCAGTAACATTGCCTAGAAAACCCCATGGATAGCGTGGTACATGGGGGTCACAAAGAATCAGAACCAACTAAACAGCACCCAGTTAGAGGAGAGTAGCTAATAATTGAAGGCCAAACAAGCTTTAGGCTCAGGCTAACCAAGTTCACAGTCACTGCTTCCTCTTTCAGCCAAGTCCACCAAGTGGGTGATAACCCAAATGGCCCCCAGTGGAAGATCTCACGCGGTCTCATCTGCATAGTACTCTGGTGGATCTGAATCTCACTTGTATAGAGATTGGCCCCACTGACTCAAACAAAGCCACATATCTAATTTCTAACCCTGGGATTAATCCTGTTAATGTTTGGGTTTGGGGGCTAGAGCCTTCCAATTTTTTTTGGTGGTTAGGGAATTTTACCCTTGGGCAAAGAGTCTTTGGACTTCTCTATCACTCCTGTTCCATTTACCACCTTGTGCTGCCTTTTTCTCTTTCATCTGGTGTCATATTATTTTGGCATCCAAATATCCTCAGCCCCAAAGGGAACTCAGTAAAAGCATCCATGTTGGGAGAGACCTGGGGGTGTCTCACAAACCCTCGTTCAACCGTGGCTGTAGAAGAGCCCTGGAAAGAAGAGGAAGAGATCTGGGTGACTGCCCTCTTGGACTTGCCTTTTCTCAGTCAGTTTGGGGGCTGGCCCTGTGATCTGTATCTGTGCCATCTCCACACTGGCACCGTCCTCATCCCCCTCCTGCCAGGCTTCCAGGCCAGCTCTGCCATGTGTAAGCTGCTAGGTGCAGGTGCCTTCTCTCTCCCTCCCCCCCCCCCCCACCCTGAATTGTAAGCCTCTTAAGGACTGGGACTCTCACTTCTGTTTGTTTCTGCAGTACTTGGCACCAGCACTTTTTAACTGACTATCTGTAATCAGACATTAACTGAAATAGTGACCCTGTCTGGTTCATGGCAAAACCTAGACTGTACCCTCAGCATTTGGCAGTTACCAGGGGAGGGGTGGGGTGCAGTGCGCCTTGCCTCCTGGGCAGGATCAGTCACTTCCCGGATGGGGTCACTGGCACAGCAGAGTCCTGAACCTTCCAGCCAGATTCTTCTTCCAGCAAGCTGGTGAGGGAGGGAGAAGAGAGACCAGGCTTCATTGAGGGCTTGGGAACGTGAGCTAGCTCTGCAAAAGGCCCTTGTGGCAAATCTGACCCATTTTGTAGGGTCTCAGTGTGCTTCACTGAGATGAGTTATGTGGGCTTGAATATTCCCATCCCCACTTGGGGTCACACTTGGCACCTGGGACCTTGACAGCCCAAGGCAACAGAAAATGTCTTGCCCCCAGGCTGTTGTATTTATTTAGGTCACCTTTAATCTGGGATAACCCTGCCCATCTCTGAGCAAGCTCTGGGTAGTTTGCAAAACTCTTATCTGTTCTGTGAGTTAGGTAGTGCAAACTTCATCCCTCTTTACTACTAAGGAAACTGAATCCCTTCCAGTTTGAGTCCCTTGGCCCTTCGGTGCACGGCTCCAAAGTGCCTAAAACAGGATTTGAACCTGAACCTGTGTGTTCACTCCAGCACTTTATCCACTTAGGCCACTGGTCCCAGTCTTTTGAGTTTTCTACCTCTCAGTTATCTGGGAGAATGGCTTCTGGTTGTCCATGAAGTCACCTCTTCTGGATTCTTTGGGCCTTCTGCTCATGCTTGACCTGGGGTTAGTCCCTTCTTGTCCTCTTCTCCTATGCAGAGTTTGTAACTGGATCCCCACTCAAATGATTAATACAGCCCAAGAAGCTGTTTATCGCCAGGACAAGTTCTGGCGGGAATTTATAATATTACAGGCTGGCGCTGCTGCCTAATTGTGTACTCTTGGATCTGAGAACATCAAGGTACCTGTGCGTGCACCGACACCCACAACTTGGACGCTTTGTTCTGCTGCCTAACTCCCAAGGGAATCTGACACATTGAAATAGCTGTCAGGATTGTTTTGAGTCACCGTGAGGCATATCTGCAAGGCCTCCCCATATACCTGAGGCCTCTTCCTTACCATCCCTCTGAAATAAGAGCACTGAATTGTTTGAGATAGTGTTGATAAAGTGCTTAGCAATGGGTCTAGCCCTTCCCCTAATTTATAAGTGACCTGAACTAAGTTCAGACTTTGACCCTTTAATTGCATGATTTTCTGAAATAAATGGCCTTAGCTGGAAGCTAGGCCTGGCTTCTCTCTATTTCTCTTTTTTGTATTGTGGAATGGTTCCCCTTGTGTTTTGTTCTCCATCACTGATTGGTTTTGTCTGACCAGTAAGCATGGTGATGGGGGAGGACCTTCCTGTGGGCCAGCTCTGGGCCTAGCTACTGAAGCTTGAGAAGAGGAATGAGGCTTCTTTTGTGGCCCTCTGGGGGTGGGAGGGGGTGCACCGTGTTCAGGCTCCCACGATCACATTTCCTCTGCAGTGCCTTATCTCACCTCCTGAAGTAAGTGACAAATGGTGTCACCCTCCAGCCCACGAGCTCTGTCCTGTGAAAATAACAACTGTTCCTTCTCTCTGATTAGTTTTTCTTTCCATCTGACTGATGAACATACTTCTATAGAGTGGGAAGTAATTGTAAATACCAGTTGGACGGGTGTATGTGTGAAAAAGCAGGGAGGAGAGGAGAGTGGGGCAAAGCCCAACTTTTAGAAACCCAGAGTCCAGGAAAAAGCCTTTGGAAGCAACGTCCAGTTGCCTGGCAGTTACCAGCCTTTGGGCTTAGCCCTGTCTTGCATCTCAGTAAGCTAGCAGGAGATCCCAGCAGCTTACAAATGTGCAAATGTCCTTAGCAGAGTGATTTCAGTTGTGCCAAAGAAAACTGATTGGATTCATCTCCCCAATCCGAACATAGGGGCCCCCGCCCCCAGCCTCACCCCACTCCCACTGTGTCCTGCTTAGAAAGAACCAGTGGCACCCGGAACCACAGCTGGTTCTTTGTTTGCCATCTGGATGCCAGCTTTTCCTTCTGGGTAGACTGGAAAGGAGGCTTGCTGTCTTAGAGGTTTCACATCACTACTTCCTCCCCACAGCCCTCAATAGATCCTTCATGGCAGAACAGCCCACCAACTAATTAAAGGCAATATTTGATCTTACTCTATTATCGCCTTCTCCCAAGCCTCATGCCCCACTTTCTCTAACCCTATGTTTAGACTCTGAGCTAGGTGCACATTAATGCTGCCTCCTTCCTGCAGGGCCCACAGAACTTGGAGGTTTTACCTCCCTCTGGCATTTACAAAGTCTTAGAGTGAGAAAATTAGGTGATTTGAGGCACTGTAATCTTATGTTGTAGAGCAGCATTTTTCCTTTTTTGTTTCTGTTTTCAGATTAGAAATCCCTGGGATTGATGCCATTTACCTCTGGTAGAGCTTCCCTGGGGGCAGGGAGGGATGGGATCCACTTGCACCCTTGCTCCTTGATTTTTTAAAAGAACAAGCTAGCCAGGCTCCTTGGAAAGGAAGGAATTTGGAGGTGGGGAGGAAGCAAGGGAGAGAGAGGTAGGATAAGCTGGGGATCTTGCTAGTTTTTCTGACCTGACTGTGGTAGCATGAATGGCCAAGATGGCCCGACCGCTTTGTTCCCCAGTTTGGGCCATACCCGCATGTTAGGAGAATTCTGGGGTATTAGCCCTGGGTGGGACTTTACCTAGCTCATCCAGTCCTCTTAATTTCCTAGAGAAAGAAACCAAGATGCAGTGGTTTGACCACGGCCACGCAATAATGATAATTGATGGCTATATGGCATTTTTTTTGCAGAATGCTTCAGCTTATCTAGGTTGACCTTAGTACCAGCCCTTTTTTTTTTTTTCAAGATGGGTACTGCAGGAAAGATATGATCATCTCCATTTTGCTGACAGGAAACTGAGGCTTTGCAAGGTCTGTGGTGGTGTTTAAGCCCTCTTCTCTTATACCTGTCCAATATTTCTACAGCTTTCATGTGTAGAATTGGTTTTGGAGCAGAAGAGGCCAGGTAAACCAACCTCCTTCCATCACCAGGCCAAGACTGGGCCTCCTGAACCCCTCTAGGGCTCATTTTATCCAGTGGATCTGACACTTTTGCCCAAAGACTGTGCTATTTGGGAATGTTTTTTCTGTACACTGAGTGAGAGTGAGAAGGATGGTGGACATTCCAAAGGAGAAGTCCTCTTTTCTCCTGATGGTTTTGGGGCATTTGAACATGTTGGATTCTCTCACTTGTTGGCTATTCCTATTGAATAAAAATGGTCCTGGACAGGTCCTGGGGCCCCTCCTCACATTTATCACCCAAAGCACTGTTCTGCCCCTGACAGCCCTTCTGAAGACATTCCTGTAGAGTATTGTGCTTGCACTAGAGAGGTCCATAAAGCTTATTAACAGGATAGCTAGCTGATAGAGTGGATAGAGCACTGGCCATAAAGTCAGACCTGAATTCAAAGCCAGTCTCAGGGACTTGCCTGTCTTTGTGAACCTGGGTAAGTCACTTAACCCTGCTCGCCTCAGTTTCCCCATCTGTAAAATGAGCTGGAGAAGAAAATGGCAAACCACTCCAAAAGGGAGACACAAAGAGTAGCACACAACTGAGCTTATTAATAGTAGCATAATTGATAAAGGCATTGGAAAAGTGCTTACAGAGTGTGCTGTGTTAGGCATTGGATTAAGCACTGAGGATACAAAGACTGAAACCAGCCCCTGCCCTCCAGGAGCTCCCGGTCAGGGTGGAGGTGAGGTGGGGGGAATCTACAAGAAATGTGGAGCATGAGTTGGAAATCATCTCAGGGAAGGCATCTTGTCTCAATGCCACAGGCCATGGAAGGGCTCAGTGTAGAATGGTGGCCTTTGGCTGAGACCAGAAGGAAGCTGGGAAGGTGCTCCAGACAGGAGGGGCAGGCAGCCAGTGGAAGCAGTCCCAGGCAGGAGATGATGGGCCATGTGCCCAGGAGCAGCAAGGAGCACTGGGTGTCTGGTTCACATGGAGGGGAGGGGAGGATGAAGGTGTAAGACTGGAAAGGTAGCCAAAGCTTCCCATGCCAAATCAAGACTTTTCTATTTGAGCTTGGAAACAATAGGGAATCACTGTGTTTATTGACACGGAGGCTGACATGGTCAAACCTCAGCTTAAGGAAGTTCATTTGGACTGGAGTAGGGAGAGACTCCAGGCAGACAGGCAAACCTCGTCAGCAGGCTGTTGGCAGCAGTCTGGGTATGAGGGGATGAGGGCCTGTCAGAGGAGAGGAGGGGGCACATGAGGAATGGCATGAAGGCATGAACTAACAGGATTGGAGAGCTTTAGAAATGGGGAGGAAAGAGATTGAGGAATCAGGGTGACAACCAACACTGTGAGCCTGGGTGACGGAGGATGGTGGCAGCCTCAACTGCTCAAGAGTGAGGACTGAGAAAAGGCCATTCCGCATGGTGACGAAGAAAGGTCTCACTGGTAACTTTGTTTGAGTTGAGTGATGAGGTCAGAAGCCAGACTGCAGAGAGCTGAGTGAGAGGTAAGGAAGGCCCGAATTACAGGGGCTTTCTTAGGGAATTTAGTCACAAAGGGGAGAAAATAGGACCCCATCTATTGGGGAGGGATGAATCAAGTTAGGGTTTTTAGTAATAGGTAACACTTAAGGAGCGCCTGTTATGTCCCATGCACGGTGCCAGGGGCTTTCACAATTTTATCTCATTTGATACTCAGAACAACCCTGGGAGATAGGTACTGTTATTATCCCCACCTTGCAGGTGAGGAAACTGAGGCAAACAGGCTTAATGACTTGCCCAGTGTCATAGAGTTAGTAAGTGCCTGAGACCAAATTTGAACTCGGGTCTTCCTGCCTTGTTCGTTACTCCTGTGTTTGTAGGTAAGAGGGAAGCAAGCCGGTGGAGAGGGAGAGGTCAAGGGTTAGGGAGAGTCTGATATGCAGTATTTAGGTACTTAAGTGTTAAACTTCTCTTTAGGCCAACATTTCTAAGATTTTTTGTTCTCAGGAGCACTTTTCACTCCTAAAAATAATGAGGACCCCAAAGAGCTTCTTGTTTATGTGGGCTATATTTATCAGTATTCACCAAAATAGAAATGAAAGCTGATAGACTTTTAAGCTATACATTAATTCATTTAAAAATAAATAAGCTCATTACATATTAACATACTTTATTTTTTGTGAAAAATAACTTTTCCAAAAATGGCATTGTTTTATATATTTTTGCATTTCTCTGATTTAAGCTTAATAGGAAACAGCTGGATTTTCGTATCTGTTTCTGTCAATCTGGTGTGATATTATTTTGGTTGAACTGTTAATAATCCAACCTCACATTCTTAGTAGGAAAAGGAAGAGTGTTTTGCTAGGCAAATAATGTCTTAGTATTAATTATTGAAATTGTTTGTCCTTATGAACCCTTGGGACCCCCAGGGATCCCATACTCTGAACTGCTTGCTTAACATTCATGGATAGTTAGAGAAGATCCCAAGATCCTAGGGGCAGCTAGATAACTCAGTGAATAGATCACTGGCCCTGGAATCAGGAGGACCTGAGTTCAAATCTAGCCTGAACTTGACACTTACTAGCTGTGTGACCTTGGGCAAGTTGCCTCCCCCCTCAAAAAAAATAAAAGATCCCCAAGAGAGTCTTTGTACACATTTAGACAGGTAAGATCACACAGTAAGTTTGATAATTAAAGCTGAGACAGTCAGAGTAAAGCCCCCTTTGGGCTATGTGCCCAAAGAACAGACATTAATCTTTTCCTAATATAAATAATAAACACAAATGAGTGTGGCAGCCTCATTCATGACTTGTGACCAAGTGTAGCTGATGGGGGTGAGGGTAGAATTGTGTCAGCAGCCAAAAGTTACCCTTCGCAGGGGCTGGTAATGCCACCTAGGACACTGTGTACAAAGCCTCTTTCCCTCATTCCCAGAAGGGCTCAGGAGCTCTGTTTTTTTGTAGATTCTGTGGGGAGTGTTTACAGCCATGTCTCCAGGTGCCATCTCCACTCTGCCCACTCTGTCGAATGCCCTTTGACCCAAAGAAAGTGGACAAAGCCTCCAATGTGGAAAAGCAGCTGTCATCCTACAAGGCTCCATGCCGGGGCTGCAGCAAGAAGGTAAAGTCTCATGGACCCTGTGCTCAGCTTTTAGGAGGGTAAATGATCTCACACACTGATTAGGAGTTTTGTTTCTGCCTTTGAAGACACACCTCTCATGATGAGTGGGTGGACTTTCTTTTGTATTTTTATTTCTCTTGAGAAGTACTTTTCAAGCTCTACCAAACCTTTTCTACCTAGAGCTAGAGAATTGTCCTGAATGGGTTAGCCAGGGAACTTTCGAGTTTAGAAATCAGTCTGTGACAGGGTTGCTTCAGGAGAACTGAGGGCAAGGAAATGATAAGATTCTTAGGGAGTCACAGCTGACCTTATAGAGGGAGTGTGTGATTTCATCCCCCTGACTTAACAAAGCTTCCTGAGCTGATGAGCTCTCACATTCTGCAGTCAGCTTATGGCTAAAAGGGGATAGAAGACCATGAAATGGAAGAGCATGTATTAAGCATCTGCTGTGTGCCCAGCACTGTGCTAAGTACTGAGGATACTCAGAAAAGCAAGACAGACAAACAGGTCTATTCTCAAGGAATTCACATTCTAATTAAGGGAGACAGCAGCTCCAGGGCAAATGTTAAGGGCCAGAGTGGGTGATGCTGTGTTTATATAGGTGGTGATGAGATAAGAGGAAAGACCAACTTTCTGGTTGGGAGGGGATGTCCACTGCATGGGCATTGGAGCATGGGGGTGAAGAAGATCCCCGATGCCTCTCCACCAGAAAGCAGAGAGGCTCAGTGCCTGGAGCCCATAGGGAGTCTCTTGTGAGCACAGGGATAGGCTGCTCGGTCCTGGGGCACAGGAAGACTAAAGAGGGAAGGGCCAAGGATCAGAGACCACAGACAGCCCGCCAAGCAGATGTGGGAGGGGAGAGTGGCACCCGGTGGGGCTGAGTGGGGAGATGTTGGTGTTCAGGCACAGGACTACCTGGTGTTTTTTAAGGTTAGTATCATGGAAGGCACTATTTGTTTTGAGCCTTTTCACTGTCTAGTGCCTGCTTACCCAGACTCTACTCTTCTAATCCTCTCACTTCCACACTCTCTTAACCTGCCCCTGCATTTGCATAAACTGCCCCCCCCCTTGCTTCTTCTACTCTGCTTCTCTGGGCTTCTCATCTTCCCTCCAGGTATCCCCTGCCCCCCCTCCCCAAGTGGCAATCCTTTCTGACCTCTGGTGAAAGTGTGGAGTGTGCCCCAGAGGGATGTTAGCTTCTTTTGTCTGGGTATCCTGAGGGCCCAAGCACAGTCCTTGCTAAGGTGGAGTTTGATTCCAGTTTGTTTACTTGGGTTGAATTTAATCTAGTGTCAGGGTATCCTGAATATCTCTAGCATCCTTTTTGGTAACTCCAGGTTGCCTTTACCCAAGAACTTACCTTGAATCTATGTATATTTTGGGTAAACACAACCTCTTGGGGTTTATAATCTGCCCCTGTTAATGAGTGTGTGCAGCAGAGTCTGAGATTGGCTCTGTTTAATTGTAAGGAGTTGCTTGTTCAGCCTTTGTAAAACCTTCAGAGTTCTATGCTTCTCCATCATCTGTGCTCTGCCTTCATCTCCAGACAAAAGAGATCAAAGCCCTGGATCCTTCTAGTTGCTCTTCCCTGAACTTTTCCTGGCTTTATCACATCTTTTTTGAGGCACTCACCAGA
The DNA here is from genome assembly GCA_028658325.1 of Potorous gilbertii. Taxonomy (NCBI): domain Eukaryota; kingdom Metazoa; phylum Chordata; class Mammalia; order Diprotodontia; family Potoroidae; genus Potorous; species Potorous gilbertii. The sequence goes on from CM053769.1 coordinate 130,008,831, forward strand.
ACTAGGGACAGCTCCTAGTTTCCTACAGACCTTGTGATTTTTAGCTGACACATGAGTTCATCTTGTTTCTGGATCAGTGGCAGGAGATCTACACATGAGATCACCTCTTGTGTTTCCCTCCTGGTGAATGTAGCACACCAGGCGCCGACTCTGGTAAGCCTGGGAAACCTCAGAAAACCACCTCATCCTGTCCTTTGCTTTGTTTTAGGTGACTCTGGCGAAGATGAGGTCACACATTTCTTCCTGCATGAAGGTCCAGGAGCAGATGGCCAACTGTCCCAAGTTTGTCCCAGTAGTGCCGACCTCCCAGCCCATTCCCAGGTAAGCAGCCCCAGGCTTTTCCTTTTCCTTTGGTGACGTGAATCCCCATGAACCCAAGGGTGGAAAAGTAGGGGTGGTGATAGGGTCTGCAGGATTAAGTTCTTAAGCTGGTGTGGTTTCCTTAAAAACCTCTAACAAGCCTTGAGTACAAAGTGTAGAGGCAGTCTGCCAGTATGAGTCTTTGCTTGGAACCCTCGTTTTCCTCTCTTTGTGTGGGGACAGTGGTACTTGGTCTGCATGCGTCACAGGGTTGTTATGAAGGGGAGCCCTTTATACACCTAAAGCACCGTAGTCATGTCAGTTATTCTTAGTCTTGGGTCCAGGAAGCAGCTACACTGTCACACAGGAAATGAACAGGAAAGTGTAGCCGTTTGTACCTTGTTGGTGTTTCGGCAGGGCAGCCATCTGGGGCTCATGAGAGTTCCCCTTTTTTGAATTCTTAGAATGTGGTCTGGGCCCAGCCTCCTTCTGCTGTTTTCTTTCTAAAGGTTCTTTGATTTCTGCTATTCAATCTCTGCCAAGCCACTAAGGGGTGGGTAGTCTAAGAGGGCAAGAGTCATACATATTTTGTAATCTATTGGCCTCATATGCAGGAGGGGAAGAACAAGGCAACCAGACCTGATAGACAAGAAATTCCCAGGTGTTCTGCTCTGGGGAGATGCCCCTTGGAGCAGGCTGATTCTAGTTGTAACAGTTTTTGGTTTTAGAGGAGAGGCATTTCCCCAACTGACAGGCAAGCCTGGCTTCTGTCTGATTATTTTGGGGTTGGATATCAGGATTGTTTCTGGGCCCTGGGTGTGGAAAAAAGAAATCTGGGAGCGGTTTCTCACTATCTTCCAAGTGATAGGAAGTGTGGGGCCCTGGGAAGGAAATCAGAGGAGGTAAAATGTTAGTGTCCAGCAGCACTGGTTTCTCTGTCCCAGAATAGAGTAGGCCCTTGTGAATTAGATCCATGGGTCATCATTTATCTTTGAGATGGGTGAGAAGCTGGGAATACAGCAATACCAGAGATTTGCTTTAAGATAGTAAGCAACTCCTAGGCAATTGGGCAGGTGTTGACCAATGCACATGGTGGGAGCTGCTGAATGTTCTGGACCTCTGATATCAGCCCTGCCTCCCTAATTCCCTCTCTTTTCCTCCCCATTGCTCAGCAATATCCCAAACAGATCCACCTTTGTGTGTCCGTACTGTGGAGCCCGCAATCTGGACCAGCAGGAGCTGGTAAAACACTGCATGGAGAATCACCGAAATGACCCCAACCGAGTGGTGAGTGAGAGGGGGGTGCCAAGAGGGCACATACTAGTGATGAGGAGTACAGTGCCTCCCTCCTAACTCTGCCAGCATCATGCCAGGCACTGTGCCAAGCAGTGAGAATACAGAGAGAGGTTAGACTGAGCTTTCTCAGGGGGAGACTTCTTGGGCCTTCTGGTGGGAATCAAGCTGAGACTTGAAGGAGTCAGAAGCAAGTTGAGGAGCCTTCCCAGCACAGAGGATGGGTAGAGATGAAATAACGTGTGCAGGGACTACCAAGGAGGCCAGGAACACTGGACTGCAGAGGACATGGGGGAGTTTGGAGTAAGGTAGGAAGGGGTCAAGTTTTGAAGGACTTTAAAAATCAAGGAGATTTTATTTTTTATCTTAGAGGTAATAGTTAATTCTAAAACAAATGTTTTAAATGAAAAGGTTTTTAAAAATAAACATTCCTTTAAAAGATGTAATAGGTAGTCACTGGAGTTTCTTGAATAGAGGGGGTGATCTGGTCAGAACTAACTAAAAAAAGATCAATTTGACCGCTGAAGAAAGGCCAGGGTGGAGTGGGGGAGGACGAGACAGTAGTCCAGGTCTGGGCTGAAGAGGTCAAGGGTCATGGGCATGTCAGAGGAAACAAGGGGGCATGTGTGAGAGATGTTTCAAAGGTAGGATCCACAGAACTTTTGGATATTATGAGCCTAGGTGACAGAAAGGATGGTAGCCACCTTGATGGTAATAAGTTAGTTAGGAAGAAGGGAAAGATCACGATGCTGTTTAGGATGTGTTGAGTTTAAGGTGAGGTCAGGAGAGAAGTTGATCAGGGCTGAGTAAGTGACCTGAGAATCATCTACATGGACATGATTATTGACCCCATGGGAGCTGGTGAGGTTATGGACGGAGAAGAGGGCTCAAGAAAGATCAGAGGGGGAAGCGCAGTGTAAGAGTTTTCAGAGCTCAAGAATGAGGACTGAGAAAAGGCCATTCAACATGGTGACAAAGAAAGGTCTCACTGGTAACTTTGGAAACAGCAGTTTGATTTGAATGATGAGGTCAGAAGCCAAACTGCAGAGAATTGAGAGTGAGGGGAAGAAGTGAAGACCTCAAAAGCTGATGCTCTTTCAAGGAGTTTAGACACAAAAGGGAGGAGAGATTTACAGCAGGTGGCAGGGAGATAGGACGGATGGGGGGTGGGGAAGAAGTTTGAGGATGAGGAAGACATGGACATGTGTGTAGGCAGCAAGGGAAAGCAGTTGCTGGACAGGGAAAGATTGAAGGTCGCTAATGAGGTGTGATAGAGGAAAAGGAGAAGGCAGGGATCACTTGTACATCTAGAGGTTTGCCTTAGAGAATAGGGCCCCCTCTTCATGTGAGATGGGGGTGGAAAGAGGAGCCTGGAGCCTGGCAGAAGGATCTGAGTGCTTGCAGAGGAGTGGGAAGTGGAGCTCTCTGCAAATGGTCTAAGTTTTTTGGTGAAATGCAAGGTCAGGTTCTTAGCTGACGCTATGGGAGGTTTGAGGAGGAATGAGAAGGTCTGGGAAAGCTGAGGTGGTGAGCGAAATGATGAGTTGATGGAGATGTACACGGTGCCCCTTGCTGCAGTGAGGACCTGGTTGAGACTGTGAAACATGAATTTATAGTCAGCATGATTTTGTGGTTTTCTCCAGCCATAGTGGAGAATAATCCAAGTATGGGATGTGGCGTGATGGTCATTTATAGGAAAAGAAGGCAGAGGGCCAGAGTGTACAGCCTAGTTTGGAATAGAACTCCTTCCCCAAAGGCCCATGAAGGGAAGGGATGGTGTAGTAGGTGCAGAGGTCTCATCCTGGGAAAGAACTGGGCGGGGCAGGAGGGCAGGATGGGAGGTTGTGAGGACGGCACAATAGTAGCACTGTAAAAACTAGGATTTCCAGATACCGAGGATAACCACGCAACAGAAGTTAATGGATTTAGGATGCCACATGAGATCTTTTGCTTGATCATGCATGTTTGTTACAAGGAATTTGTTTTTCTTTTTCTTCTTCCCCACCCAGTGTGGGGGGAGGGAGTGAATAGATTTCTGTTAGGCTGTTTTTTTAAGTGAGGGGAGTTGCTACAGATGCAGGATGTTGTGTTGTTTTCAGATGAAGTCACTATTGGTATTAATTTATGGGAACCCCCTGTTGGAATGGGAGTCATCTGTAAATATTTGTAATTTTTTTTAGTAACTTTGTTGTAACTTTTTTTTAAAGGGACTAAGTTTAGTGGTTGTAAGACAGAGGGAAAGATGGAATATCTTTCTATTCTATTACTATAATACTCCATTAATGCAAAGTTCTCAGAGCACGAGCAGGAATTCAAGCTCAGATCTCAGGGCCTCCCAGTTCAGCATCATGTGCTCACCAAGGCATGCCAGCATATTTGTGGTCAGCCACACCACAGGCACAAAATGCCCTGCCCTGGTGGTTATCCTGGTGTAAAGGCAAGGAAGAGTCCCTTGGGTCAGTCAGCAAACACTAAGTGAGCATCTGCTCCATGTCATATGTGATCTGAGAAGGAGACTACAGATCATCAGATGGAGGAAGCCTGTCTTATCTCCCCCAGATGGGCTTTACACCAAAGAGAAAAGACTAACCCCTAGTGACTGTGGTAGTCTAGGGGAAGGAAAGGGAGGCAGGCATGCACCCACCTCCCCTTGGGCAGAGATGCGGGGTGGGAAGATTGTCTTCCAGGAAGAATTCTGTGGGAGTCTGCCTGTGGTGCCCGGCACCATGCTGAATGCCAGGTGGGATGTGGAAGGCATGTCTGGCCTCACACACTAGCTGGGAGCACCAAACACGGACGCCCCAGTGTTCATTGGTACAGTTGACTTGTCTAGATTTAGGGGAGAGCAAGCAGTTCCAGACCCATTTGAAGCTGGCAGATCCTTCTTCTCAGAGGAGGGAAAGGGAAAAGGGCCTCTGCCCTGTCCTTACTCAGCTGGTGTGTCCTGTCTATTCTCAGGTCTGCCCCATCTGTTCAGCCATGCCCTGGGGTGATCCCAGCTACAAGAGCGCCAACTTCTTGCAGCACCTCCTCCATCGACACAAATTCTCCTATGACACCTTTGTGGTGAGTGTCTGTGGACCACAGTGGGGGTGGGGGGAATATGGCAAGAGCAGTGGCTCCTTAGTACCTGCGATGTGCCAGGCTCTGGGGACACATAAAGGCAGCAGAGAATCCCAGTCCTTGAGGAGAGGGAGGTAACATGAAGACAAGAGAATAAGAAAAAATAAGATGGGCTGGTGAAGGCAGCAGGCAGAGGAGGAGGGAGCCCCTCTAGGCATGGGGGTAGGGGTCTGTTAGCAGCTCCTCCCCTCCCCAACACTCTGCTCTCCATTGTCAGGACATCATGATACTTTGACTTCTAGGTCCCAGCTGGCATCAGCTCTTCCACAGACTAGGAAAGGGAAGAGAGCCTGCACTCCCATCCCTGGTTCCTCATCTTGTCCTCTGTAGGCTGGGGATGACAGCGCCTGCCTCCTCCTCACTTCTGGGTTGGGGCGATGAAGTGAAGGCTTCTGAAGCCAGAGGAGCAGCAGCTTGGTGCCCTGTACAACCCCCACACTACACCCTTGTGTCTGCACCCCGAGTCTTCCCCACACCAGACAACCATGGCAGTGGGGCCCTGTGAGTCTGACTCAAAGGCACTAAGTGGAGTCTGTCATGAAGAGTTACCAGAATGCACCATGCCTACTCTTCACTCCATCCTCTTTTACTGGACTGTGTCATTCCCTTGGACAGTCCATGCACCCAGCCCTGACCATTAGGAGGGAGGAGCCTTTTTTCCCTCCCCTTTCCCAATGTCCTGCTCTCTTCTGGGGCAGCCCTATGGGCTGTGTGGGCCTTGTTGGCCGTTAAAAATGGCAGAAAAGGATTGTCCTATCAAAAGCATAGCTTCATAGTGGGTCAGAGTCAGAGAATCCCCCGCTTAAGGCCTGGAAAAGACTTAAGCCGGGAGAGGTTAGGAGATTGACCAGCCTCTGACCAAGTGGCCTGGCCCCGCTGGACCACTAGAGGGCGCGTCAGGCCCCTTAAAAAGCCCAGGATTCCTTTATGACTTGGAGAGGGGTGAGTTCAGGCCAAGGGCAGCTCTGGCCCTCCCTTGGCTTCCCACAGATTTTCATTTAGCTGCCATTAAGGTGCTGAGTCATGGCCTCCTGTGGTCTCCTGAACTTGTCACCCCCTTAGACATTCTCACTAGCCATGGCATGTTGAAAGGGCACCCAGGTGTGTTCTTAAGTAGATGAGACTGATAGACTGTGAGTCAGGCACAGATTTCAGAGTCCCACTCCCCCCTACCCCCCAATTAGAGAAGTGGAGAGGGCTATCACCTGGGCGGGGCAGGTCCGGCTTCTTAGGAGAGGAAGGCTCTGGTGGATGGTGGGGAGAGAGTCTCTGGTCATAGCTTGATTAACTGTGATCGAGGCAGCTGGACCTAGAGTCAGGACACCAAGAGAGAGATGCATCTTCAGACCCGGCTTTGTGACCCTGGGCAGGTTACTTACCTTCCTCCCAGGAGGGTTGCAAGCATCAGACCTTAAAGTGCTCCCAAGATGCTGGAGACCAGCTGTTGTATTTGGGTAGGACTTAGAAGAGCTGATCCAGAGAATGGGATTCTGCTCATGGATAGGTGTTGGTTAGAATCAGAAGGTGCCTGCTGAAGGGGGCCTGGGACAGCCTTGTTCTGGGAACCCAGGGTAAGAAGACTTACCTTGCAGTTAACTGCTCCCTGCTTCTCCCCACCCCACCCCTTCCTTCCCTCCACAACTAGCAATGTCTTGGCAGCTGTGGCTCACATCAGCAGTATTCCAATACATTGATTTACCAGGATTACTTTCTCCCAGGTGCTGGACACCTGGTTTATTTTCAGTGTTACTGTAAACATTTGGGTATGTTTTCATTTTTCTTGGTTTTTAAGTCCTGTAGTGGGATTGCTTAGTCAGAGGGAGGAACAGGTTGGTAACTTGTATAATTCCAAATGATTTTTCCACAACAGTGGAATAGTTCACAGCTCCACCAATAGTGTATGAGTGTGCCTGATTTTCTGGCACCCTCTGCAACACTGTTTTCACCTTCACCCGTGTGATGGGGGTGTGGTAAAAGCCTTAGAGGTATTTGGATTTGCATCTTTTTACAGTGATTTGGAGTGGATTTGTTTTATGTGTGTTGTTACTGAAAGTTTGCATTTCTTCTGAAAACTCTTCATACCTTTTGGGGAATAATTGGATCTCAGGTTCCTGTCCTCCTTTTTTTCTTCTAGGACTACAACATTGATGAAGAAGCTGCATTTCAGGCTGCCCTGGCGCTGTCCCTCTCTGAGAACTGAAGGCAAACCTGGCTGGGTCCGAACCCAAATCTGGAGTCAAAAGTCACCTTTTCCACATGGAGGGAGAAGAGAAGAGGCTTGCTCATTCTTCAGCATTCCCTAGCAGTTAGGCCTCCCCCTCACCTTTTTTAATAAGGTGGAATCTATTCCTTGCACAAGGAGAGCAGGCCAAGCCCAGAGGCCGATCCTCAGTGCCCTCCCTTGGGTGGGACCTTTTACCAGTTCAATGGTTCAGTCTAACTGAGGACTTCCACCTCTTCTGGATTATCGGGTGTTTGGAGACCCAGATGATCCCTAGAGGGCACCTGAGGGAGGGAGGAATGTTTGGCTCTGCAAAATCAGAGCGTCAAGTTGACTTTTTTTTTCCTAAACAGTGGTTTGGCTTTCATGCTTAAGAATTCGTGGAGAGCCCTGACTCTGTATCATTGCTGATCCAGACAGGTTAGACTAGGGCGGGGGTGGAGAGGTGGGAGAGACTGACAGAGAAACTTCACTGAAGACCTGAACGGGAGGAATGTTTTCCCAAGTCCCATCCTAACATCTGGCATTCCGTGAAGTCTCCACCTTGCTCATTTGGTACCAGCTTTTGTGATACTTAGAGATTCGGGCATTTTCTATATTAACCAGTGTGATAACCTTTTCACATTTTATAGAGCGAGGAAAAAGCAGTTACTCTTCATATTGCAATATCTGTGTTTGACTAGGAACAATAGTATTTTTATGGAACATTTAAAAAATTATATTTTTTAAAAAAAAAATCAAAAACAAGCCTAGTATAGGATCAGCATGGGGGAGTGATAGGGAGGCTGGGGAAGCTGGAACCAAAACTGGAATTAAGAGGGGTTTTTCCACTCGTGTTGTGTGATTTTGAGGTGGCCACGTTCGTTAGATTATTTCTATATTTTTAAGGTTTTCGTTGTGTCTGTTTACCTTTTTGCTAATAAAAGAGACTCCTAGCCTCTTACGCAAGCAGTGATGCTGCTGGGGTGCCAGGTTCAGGGGCCCAACTGGATCTTTACACAGTGCAAACAGCAGAGTTGTTCCCAGGCTTGGGAGAAGACCACCAGAAAGGAGAATGAGAAAGAGGTCGCTCCCTGGTCCCTTTATCACCCTTCCAAAGAGATGACTGGCATTCACTCCTCAGGCCTCTGCTTGGGGGCAGCCTCACTGAAGGTCAGGGAGTAGGGTGGGGCCAGTGATTGGGCTCAGCATTGGGGCTTGGGAAGAAGGTCATTCAGCTTTCTGGTTTGTTTAATGATATAAATTATTGTTGTCTTTTTTAAAAAATAAAATAAAAAGTTTCAGAGCATCTACAGCCACATGTGAGAAGTACTGTTTTGTTCCCTACGCGTCCAAAGCAATGAGCCAGTTTGGGAGTCTGGGGAAAGCATCTTGGGAGAACTTGTCTAGACTCCCCTTTCACCTGGATTGAGGGAGGAGTTCCTATTTTAAGTATGACCAAGATCCTTCTACATGTCTGCTAGAATACCTTCCAAAGCATCTCCTTTGCTTTTGGAGAGTTCTAATACTGAACCACAACTGGCACCCTTGTAAATGCTGCCTGTATTTGATCATAGTAAGTGCCTGTGGAATGAATCAAAGGTGGAAAAATGAAACTCCAGGTAAGTATAAGAGGTAAGGTGTGACAGGCACAAGGAAATCCAGTGAGACTAGATATACCTCAGCAAATCACTTCATCTTTGCCTGTTTCCTCATCTGCAAAATGGGGGTAATAGGATCTACTTCCCAGAATTGGGGAGTTAAAATGAGGAAATATTTGTGAAGCACTTTGCAAAAATGTGTTACATGTACATGCTAGCTAACCAAGGTCATACTTCAGATGCGTGGTTTTCTAAGTTAATATGTGGCCTGTAGGGATCCTAATATAGTTTAGCGGCCCTCCTTTGTATTTGAATTTTGACGCCACTAGTTTAGGAACCCAGAATCCAAAACATTAAAAACCCATAAACTGATCCACCCTGAGCTGACTCAGCACCCCTTCCCCCACCACATAACTGCAGTGAAGCTGCACTAGCCAATCCAAAGGCCTGGTACAGACTTGCAGCAAAAACCACCCCCATATCTCCCCCTTCCCAGCATTACAGAGGCCCCAGCTCCAGGCTGTGGAGCTTACTTGGGCAATACAGATGTGGCTCCAGCTACCAGGTTACAGGTTGGGGATGAGAGCAAAACAGCATTCTGTGCTGCAAAAGATCTCTGCAGGAGATTGGTAGAACAGAGGGGTAAGGGCAGGACATAGTTCTGTCCTTGAAATAAGGCTCAGCTTCATATGGGTCACCAAAGCCTCAGAGACCTTAACTACAGAAATTACCTCCAACATTAGCATGGTATGTGGGACCAGAGAACTAAGGAAGAGATGGAATGAAGCAGGACACAAGGCAAAAATCTCAGCATCCAATGTGTCCCCATAAAAGTCACTTGGGTCAGAGCTAGGCTGCTGAACCAGTAATCTCAGTGCAGGAGAGGCTGAGATAGATCCACACCCGCCCCAGGGAAACCATCACAGGGGAGGGGTTCAGAAAGTGAGTGATAAAGGAGGGTGAAAAAAAAGACTGAAATTACTTAAGCTCTCAGAAGAAAAAAAGACTTTGAACATAAGCAAAAAGTTAATAGGGAAAACATTAACAGCAGGAGGAAATACAACCTTCACTCTAGTAAATTACTTGGTCTTCTATGAATAAATACTGCAAAACAAAAGAAAACAATCTAAACTTTGAGACAGCAAACCCTGTGAAATTTGAGGGAAATATGGAATCAACATATTGATTGTTCCTGAGTGGTTTAAAAAGGAAGGAAAATCATGAGAGCAGGATTTATGACCTATACAACCATGGGCAGAATTGAAGGAACGTTAGATTGGGAAGGCAACCGAATCCACAGGAAAAGCCCCCAAACCCATAACATTGAAAGAAAAAAATGCTCACTATCCAAGCAAAACATTGATCTTAATGACAAAAGATAGACAACCAAAGGATCGCAGGTCTCCCAGAAGAACATGAAAGGACAAAAAAAACCCACCATAAAGCAGAAAAATTAGAGAATTGGCCTGAAGTTCTAAATACAGAAAATGGGAAAGAAATAATAGACTGCCTCCAGGAGAAGCAAAAAGTGGTAACAAACCAATGCCACAAACTGGTTGACTTTAACAATTCATTTTGAAAAAAATTCTACAAGCAATCTGGAGAAAGACTGCCAAATGCAAGAGAACGAAATTTCAAATTACAAAAGACTATTCTGGGCACACAAAAAGACTCTGGACCTGAGAATGGAATATTGTGTTTTGAAGAGCAATGAACTTAGGATGCTGCCTAGGTTGACCTACCCTGCAAATCTGAGCTGAATTGTTAAGTGAAGAAAAGATGAACTTTCAATAATAAGGAGGCATTTGAAATACTTCTTAGAAATAAAGGCAAGCCTGAAGAGATTATGTGTTTCTTGAATACCCTAGAATGCAGAAAGGGAGGAAGGGTAAATGAATGCCACAGGCAAGGACAGCAGTAGCTACAGTGACCGCAGAGAAACCTGTAAGAGGAGATTATCTAAATGTACATGAGGAGATGGATGAAGGTGGGACTTGCAGCAAAGAGGCAAGGCTGGGGCGTTATAGACAGAACTTGGCAATAAACCTACATACAAGTGAATCAAAAAATAATTTTGTTTTTGTTTTTGTGGGACTGCATTATAAAATGGGATGATGGTTCATGAAAGGGAGGGAGGAGAGCAGAGGGTTGGAAGGGAATGTGTGATGTACTGGATCAAATCAAGGGCTTGCAATGAGAGGATGGTGATCCCTATGGTCTCAGGAAGAGAAGAACCTGTAAGTGGGTGGAGAGGAGGTGAGAAGGATTGGAAAAGGAGGAGATGGAGGGAGGCCATGCTTTGGTGGTGGGAGTGGGTTTCACTGATGAATATTCCTATGGATGAAGAGTGAGATGTTCTATGAAAGGCAATGGGGACCTTGTGCGGGGTGGAGTTCAGGGGATTTGGTCCTTGAAAGGCACTTACCTTACCTCACAAGGCGGGTAGAATTGGAACTCTTGTGAGCAACTAGCCTCTGGAGGAGTGGAAGGGCATGGGCTCAGGAAGATTTTTAGTTAAATGAGAAAAAGAAGGTAATGAGGGGAGGTGTATAAGATCCGTGTTGGAATCAGGAATGGGGGGGAAGAGTGCTACCATGACATAGCATCCTCTCTGTCACCTATAGAAATTGGCATTGTCCTGAGATTATAAAGCACAATGGAAAATGGTAATCCATTGTTAGGCAAGCTGTACAGTAGTACAGAATGACTATCTGAGAAATTTTGATTCCATGATGAATACAGAGAATAGTGGAAAAACTAGATAATTACAGAGGTTATGAACTAGAGGATAAGGGTCTAGAGTAGACAGAGAAAGATATATAATAAAGAGAGTGAGCAAAACCCTATTTGGAAAGGAGTGCAAAAAATGAAATTTTAAAGACTAGTAAATATGACCTAACATATATAATCAATATCAAATTGCTTGCCTTCTCAAGGTGAGGGGGGGTGGAATAGAAAGGGAGAGAATTTGGAACTCAAAATTTTAAAAAATGAATGTTAATTTTTTACACGTGTTTGGGTTACGTGTGTGTCTCCTAATGAGTAGGACTAATTGAAGAGGAGACAGAGGAATCTCCTTAGCTGAGAAAGAAAAGAGGAGAGGAGAAAAGAATTAACCAGATGAAAGCAGAAAATAAAAAGGAATTAATAAGCAAAAACCCCAAAGGGCTAACAAAAAGGAGGAGGAATCAGATAAGAGGAAGAAAGTTAGTGGGAATATGGCAAAAGAGGGAAGGGAAGTATAATTTGAAAAAAATCTAGCATTATGGACAAATAGAAATATAAATCAAATTCTTATTAGAGTTTAATTGTGATTGGATTAAACAATCCAATAAAATGAAAAAGAATGATAGTTTGGATAATAAAACTCTACAATCTGTTGCTTACAAGAAATTCATTAAAAACAAAAACAGACATATACAAAACTAAGGGGATGAAAAAAATTTTACTTTGCAGCAAGTGAATCCAAAAAAAAAAAGCCAGAGTTATAATCATGCTATTTGATAAAACAAAAATTAAAATTAAAAAAAATTAAAATGGATAAACAAGTAAACTACAATAGGCTAAGGAGAAGACTAGATGACAAACCATTATTAGTAATAAACTTACACACTCCAAATATGTTAGCATCCAAATTAACAAAGAAAACTTTAGTGGAGCTACAAGAAGACATGAACAGTAACACAATAGTAACAGGAGGTTTCAATATCCCTCTCTGAATTTTGTATAAGTCTAATAAAGATAAACAAGGGAAATTTTGGAACTAAATAAATTACTGGAGAAAACTGCTAAGCAAGCATTTTCTGGCAAGAGAAATGCATATTTCTCAATATGATATGGAACTTTTACAAAAATTGACTATGCACAGAGAGAGTGCAAAAATGTAAAAAGGCAGAAATAGTAAATACATCCTTTACAAACCATGGCAATAAAAATAGTCTTTGGTTCAGGGACCACAAATGAAAGACAGACCCATATGAAATCATTGAAATCCTAACTAAAGAGTGGGTCAAAGAACAAGTCACAGAAACAACTAATAATTCTGTCAAAGAAAGTTATAATATTGAGACAGCATACCAAAATGTCTTGCATTCAATTAAAGCAGTCCTTGAGAACGATTATATCCCTGTAAAACATATATTAACAGAATAGAAAAAGAGGATTAATGAACTGAGTATGCATTTTTTAAAAATTAAAAAGCCAACAAATAAGAAAATCTAAAATAAGCACAAAAGAGAAGATATTAAAAGTTAGAGGAGAAAGCTAAATTTAAAATTAAAAAGATAGAAACTATGAAACTAAAAGCTGTTCTTTGAAAGCTAATAAAATTGATGAATCTTTAGCTACCCTGAAAAGAGCAGAAAATCAAATTTTTAAAAATAGTAAATGGGAAGGTGAAATCACAACAAAACCAGAAGAATAAAAAGAACCATCAGAAATATACAGATACATGCTAACAAAATGGAGAACATAAAAGAGAGGGATGCCTTCAAACACAAAATACCCAAGCTATCAAGACCTGATAGATCTTAACCCAGTCTCAGAAGAGAAAATATATCTAGCTATAAAGGAAATGCTAAAGAAAAAACTCCTGATCCTGATGTATTCTTAGAGGAATTCAGATTCTTTTTTATTTTAATTAATTTATTTTTAGTTTTCAACATTTACTTCCATAAGTTTTAAATTTTCTCCACCTCCTTCTCCTTTCCCCTTCCCCAGGACAGTTGTAATCTGATATAGGCTTTACATATGCATTCTTATTAAACACATTTTCACATTAGTCATGTTGTATAGAAGAATTAGAACAAATGAGAAAACCCATGAGAAAGAAAAAACAAAATAAAAAAAGAGAGCAAATAGTATGCTTTGATCTGCATTCAGATTGTATAGTTCTTTCTCTGAATGTGGATGGCATTTTCCATCATGAGTCTTTTGGAGTTGTTTTAGGTCCTTGCATTGCTGAGAAGAGTTAAGTCCAAGTCAGTCATTGCACAGTGTGGCTGTTACTGTATACAATGTTCTCCTGGTTCTGTTCATTTCACTCAGCATCAGTTCTTTCCAGATTTTTCTGAAGTCTGCCTGCTCATCTTATAACACAATAGTATTCCATTACATTTATATACCACAACTTGTTCAGCCATTTCCCAGTTGATGGGCATCTCCTTAATTCCCAGTTCTTGACAACCACAAAAAGAGCTGCTCTAAATATTTTTGTATATGTGGGTCCTTTTCACATTTTTATGATCTCTTTGGGAATACAGTGATAGAAGTGGTATTGCTGGGTCAAAGGGTAGGCACAGAGTTACAGCCCTTTGGGCATAGTTCCAAATTGCTCTCCAGAATGATTGGATCAGTTCACAACTCAACCAATAGTGCATTAGTGTTCCAATTTTCCTACATATCCAGCATTTATGATTTTCCTGTTTTGTCATATTAGCCAATCTGACAGGCGTTATGTGGTACCTCAGATTTGTTTTGATTTGCATTTCTCTAATCAGTAGTGATTTAGAGCATTTTTTTTTCATCTGACTATAGATAGCTTTAATTTTTTCCTCTGAAAAGTGCCTGTTCTAATCCTTTGACCATATATCAATTGGGGAATGACTTGTATTCTTATAAATTTGACTCAGTTCTCTATATATTTTAGAAATGAGACCTTTATCAGAGACATTGGTTGAAAAAATTCTTTCCCAGTTTTCTGCTTCCCTCCTAATTTTGGTTGCATTAGCTTTGTTTGTGCAAAAACTTTTCAATTTAACATAATCAAAATTATCCATTTTGTATTTCATAATGTTCTTTATCTTTTGTTCGGTCATAAATTCTTCCATTCTCCATAAATCTGACAGGCAAACTATTCCTTGCTCTCCTAATTTGTTTTTAGTTATCAGTCTTTATATTTATCAAACTTTTAAATAAAAACCAGTATCATACTTGACAAGTTATTCTCAAAAACTGAGAAAGCTCCCCACCAGATCTCTTTTATGAGACAACTAGTGTCCTAATACCTAAACCAGAGAAATATCAACATAGAAGGAAAACTGCAAGCCATTATAATTCATGAATATTGACTCAATTTTTAAACAAAATCCTGTCAAACATACTAGTGATTTATCCAAGAAAATAATTCATTATGACCAAGTGGAATTTATACCAAGGAGGCAAGAATGGTTTAACATTAGGAAAATAACATAATCGTATGAAAAAACCAAAACATCCAAAACTACACAATCATGTCAGCAGATGCAAGAAAAAAACCCAAAAACCCTTGACAAACTATAATCTTCTTTCATGTTAAAAACTCCACAAAGTATAAGCATAGAAGTACCTTTTTTCATATCATAAAAAGCACCTATCTAAAGCCAAGAGCAAGCATCACATGCAATGAGCCTACAGTAGAATGTTTTCCAATAAATACGAGAATGAAGCACAGATAGCTACTTTCTTCACTATTATTTGATACAGTTCTGGAAATGTTAGTAACAGAAATAAGACAAAGAGAAATTAAAGGCATAAACATAGATTAAATAGGAGATAAAACTGTCTTAGTTGATGATATTATGGTACACTTGAAAAATTCTAGAGAGTCAGCAAAAATCCAAATCAAGACAATAGGTTCAAGAAAGTTGCAGGCTACAAAATGAACTCAAAAATAAATAGCATTTATACATGAAAATAGCAAAAGCAAAGAAGCAAAAACAGAAAAGGAATCCATATAACTACAAATTGAATAAAATATCTGAGAATTGATCTACCCAAATCAAAGTAAACAAAAGACTCGCATAGAGTCAATTCAAAGTATTATAAGCAGCTAGAGGAATATTTTCAGTGCTCATGACTAGGTTGAGTCAATACAATAATAAATATGATAAATAAATAATAAAATACTCTCAAAATTAATTTACACTTTTAATGCTAGACCAACCAGATTACTAAGCAGATACTTCACAGAACTTGATAAAATAATAGCAAAAATCATTTGGATAAACAAAAGATCTAGACTATTAAGGGAAATGATGAAAAGGAATCAGGATAAAGGAGGAGATAACTCTTCCAGACCTCAAACTGTATTATGAAATATCAATCATTAATGTGGAAATGTTTTCCATGATTGCACATATATAACCTATATCAAATTGCTTACCATCTTAGGGAGGGAGAAAGAGAAAATAAAAACAAATTAACAAATGAAGAAAACAGCACTCATCAAAACCATGTAGGATTCATTAAAAAATAGAGAGATGGGTCAGTGGAACAGATTAAAAACAGATGCATTAGAAACAATGAGATCCAGTATTTAAAGGAAAACTCCTTATTTAATAAAAACTGTTAGAAAAACTGGAAGCAGTCTGATAGAAATTAGGCTTAGATTAAACACCTTACACTATATTCCACAATGCATTCTAAATAGATATATGACCTTAATGTTATATTTTATTATTTCCCAGTTACATGTAAAAACAATTTTTAACATTTTCTTTCTAAATCTCAATGACGATTTTCTAAGGCAAAATGCCTTTCACACTCAGAGAAAGAAGTATGGAAGTCATTCACAGAATGTAGCAGATCATGTTTGTGTGTGTGGGGTTTAGTGTATTATGTTTTGATTTGTTATGTGATTTCTTCCATTTATTTTAATGTGACTACATAGCATCACTATAGTGAAAATGTGCTCAGTAGGAAAGTATATGTAGAACCTATACAGAATTGTATGCTGTCATGGGGAGGGAGGGAGGTAGTGGGGGGAAGGTGTGGGGGGGACAAAAATCTTAATTTTAAGGAAGTGATTGTAGAACATTTATAAACAAACACATAAATAAATAAATTTTAAAACAAAACAAAACAAAACATTTTCTTTCTAAAATTTTGTGTTCCAAATTCTTTCCCTCTCTCTCCTCACCTCTCCCTGAGACTATAAACAATTTTATATAGGTTATACATGAACAATCAACACATGACCTTAATGCTAAAGATTATACTATAAAAAATTAGAAGAGAAACAGATCACATACTTCTCACAGCTGTGGGTAGGAGATGTATTTTTAATCAAAAAAGGAAAAGAGGCAATTACAAAAGATGAAATAAATAACTTTTTTATGTGAAACTGAAAAAAATCTGCACAGACAAGATTAACACACCTATGATAAGAAGGGAAATAGCTGAATAAGAAAAAATCTTTGTCTCTAATTTTTCTGATAAAGGTTTAGTAGCCAAGATATATAAACAATTAATAAATACATATAACACTAATAGCTATTCCCTAATACAAAAGTGCTCAAAAGATATGAATAGTTTTCAAAAGGAAAATTACAAAGTAGTCACAACCATATGAAAGAATGTTCCAAAGTACTAATTATAAGAGAAATACAAATCAAAGCAACTTTAACGTTTCACTTCACACCCTACAAATTGGCGCAAAAAAAATGACAAAAAATGGCAACAGTCTATGTTGGAAGTGTTATGGAAAGGAAGATCTGGACTTGTGAAGTGCAATGACCATTTTGGAAAGCAATTTGGAATTATGCAAATAAAGTGATTAAAGTGTTCGTGTCCTTTAAACCAGAGACTCCCTTACTGGGTTTATACCCTAAAGAAGCCATCAATAATCTAAAATACTTATAGCAGCACTTTTTGTGATAGTTAACAATTAGAAACAAAGTAGATGCCCATCAATTACAGAATGGCTAAACAAATTGTGTTACATGAATGTAATGAACTATTACTCTTCTATAAGAAATGGTGTATATGATGAATACCTCTGTAAGCATCAAAAGATCTATATAACTGATACAGAGTGAAGAAAGCAGAATCAAGAAAACAACGAATAATGTGAATGAAAAGGACAACTACACACACACACACACAAAATCAAAAGTAAATGAAATAAAATTATAAATATCTAGTGGGATTCAGATGAAGAGATAGGAAAAGACTCCCAACCTACTCTTTCATGGAATTGGGAAGTCCACAGGTATTACATATTGCACATATTTGGACTTTTGGACTTTTTCAATGTATCAATTGGTTATGCTGACTTTTTCCTCTCCTAAAAAATACTTTTTGTCATATGGGATGGTTCTCAGTACAGGGGAGAGAAAAAGATAATGAGACACTATGGTGATGCAAGAAACAGAAAATATCAATAAAAACTTATGTTTTTTAAAAGAAAAAATCATTTAGAAAAAAACTAAAAGAGGAGCAGATCACATGTTCTTCACAATTATGAGCAAATATATTCTTACCCAAAGAATAAGTATAGTTACAAAAGATGAAATGAATAACTTTGATTATATGAAACTGAAAAACTTCTACACAGACAAAATTAATGCACCTAGGATAAGAAGGGAAGTA
Source organism: Potorous gilbertii (assembly GCA_028658325.1). Lineage (NCBI taxonomy): Eukaryota > Metazoa > Chordata > Mammalia > Diprotodontia > Potoroidae > Potorous > Potorous gilbertii. Next base: position 130,026,696 of record CM053769.1, read on the forward strand.
GTTGAATAGGAAAAACACTCTTTGTCTCAGATTTCTCTGATAAGGGTTTGGTAGCTAAGATATATAAACAACTAATAAATATATAATACTAATAGTAATTCCCCAATTGATAAATGATTAAAAGATATGAACAGTTTTCAAAAGGGAAATTGCAAAGTATTCACAACCATATGAAAGAATGTTCCCAATCACTAATAATAAGAGAAATGAAAATCAAGAGAACCTTGAGATTTTGCCTTACACCTTGCAAATCATCAAAAATTACAGAAAAAATGGCAGTAGTTAATGTTGGAAAGGTTGTAAAGTGATGGGCACACTAATATATTGTTAGGAACTGTGAGATACATTACAACTGTTTTGGAAAGCAATTTGGAATTATGCAAATAAAGTGACTAAAATGTCACTCACTTGACTAAATTGTGTGACTAAAATGTCACCAAATGATTCAGTTACTAAGTTTACATCCCAAGGAAGCTATCATTAGAAGAAAAACCCCATATATTCCAAAATATTTATAGGAGTACTTTTTTTTGGCGAAGGCTAAGAACTGGAAACAAAGTAGATACTCATCAATGGCCAAATAAATTGTAATGCAATATTATTGTACAGAGAGAGCAGGAGGAATTTTGGAGATAATTATGATGATGTAAGAAACATGTCATCAATAAAAATGTATTTAGAAAAAAAAAAAGAATTCCAACTGAGACCTGTATCCCTTTGTCCTTGCAGTTATCTTTCTCCTTGCAGCCATTTTAATTTTCTGGAGGAATTGAGCTATCCCCAAATAGGCTATTTCTTTCTGTATTTTTCCTTTACTGAGAGTCTGCCTCTAAAGAAGAGAAGGAATGGCTTTAGAGGTAAGCAAGTGGATAAGTGATGCTATCTTATTTGAATGGAAGACCATGGGGACAGTCTGCCAATCTAGAAGCAATGTTTCCTAGTTTCAGATAGTTCATCTTTCTGTCCCACAAAGTACAAAGCATCTAGGTGATGCAACGGAGAGAGAGCTAGATTTGGAGTCAGGAAATTGACTCAGCCACTTAACTAGATATGTGACTGACCAAGTCACTCAATCTCTCAGCCTTTTTCCTCATCTGCAACATGCAATTGGATTCAGTAGCCTCTAAGATGACTTCTAGTTCCAAATCTATGATTCTATGGATTAAACCTCATGGTTGTGATAGGTGGTATATTGGCCTTCAAAAACTGGGATAGTTTATCATAACTGTTTTTAACCTCGCCCCACCCTTTTCAGGAAAAGGCCCTATTTCTTGAGTTCCTTTTGGTCCTAAAGCAAGTCTTTTCTCTTTAAAATACCTAGACAGGTAACTGAACACAGGGCAATTAGAATGACCAAGCTTGTTTGGCACCTATAGAAGAGACATTAGAATGCAACTTTCTCCCTTCTTTGAAGATATGACTATGGAAACAGAACATAGACTCTTGACCTATGTATTGGCTAATTTGGGGGAACTTTTTTCCTCTTCTTTTTTCATTCTTTATCACAAGGGATGGTTCTCAGAGTGTGATGTAAGGGAATATATCAAGAGATTAAGATAATGTAAAAACAAAACACATCAATAAAAAAAGTTTTTAAAACATACCCACCTAGTCAGCCCCTCAGCTGTGCGGAAATCCTCAAATTCCAACTCTGACCAAAGATTTGTAACTTTTGAACAATATAATTTACAAAGGATGCTGGGAGTCGTTAGGTTTCTGGTTCCTCTCTCCCAAGCTCATCCGTCTGGGTTAGATGTATATCAGTCTGAAGGCAAGGGGACAGACCAGGTGAAGTCTCTAGCTAGAACTTTCACAGTGAAGTGTTTGATGGTTCCAGAAGCAGTGATAACTTCAGGGGAACTCTTTATGAGAAATACCATCTCCATTTGCTATGCTTGTAGCTGATAAACGACTTGTGAGACTTGGCCTGCTGAAGGCCTCTGTTCCCAGCTGCTGTCTCCGCTGGCTTCTGGCTTCCTGCCTACCTGATTATCAGAGCTCGCTAAGCTGACAGGTTTGGCAGCCTACCCAGTGCTGTGAGCTCTTGGGCTCCTGGTTTCTCCATCTTGCTCTTCCATCTCTCCAGAAGGTAGAATAGGGTGCCTTGCCGCTCACTCCCCTGTGCCTCCCACACTGCTCTGGGCATACTCTAGTCAGACCACACGGTATGCATTGCTTGGTGATTTTCCTACCTGGATTTTGGATCCCTAGTCTGATTTCTGGTTTATCCTTGTTCTCAGTACCAGGTCATTTGTGAGTCACCTGGAAGTTTTTTCACCATGCTGAGATTCCCCCATATTTGTTTTCTTTTTTAAGTGTGTCCTACCTCTGCAACTTTTAGAATCACTTTCACCTAAAATAAGAAATGGGATATTCATGAATCACATCCTAGAAAAATGATTTGCTGTTATTTCACTGATTCCACATGTCTGTCTACCTTCAATCCCTTTCTCAAAGCCTTCCCAGCCTACCTGAGCTTGCTTTCCTATTTCAGTCTCTTCCTTCCTATCATCTCAAGAAACAAATCAGAAGAGTGCTGTTTGAAAGATTTCCAGGAAATCTGGGAAGACTTGTATGAACTGATCAGAGTAAAGTGAGCAAAACCAGGAAAACAATTTATACAGTAACAAATGTATATGTTCGTCCTTTGTTGCCAAAGAAGACCATGCCGTCAGAGAAATGCCATGACTTGCACTTGACTCTGTTTTGAGGGCAGGGGCACTGTGCAGGTCACCAGCCTCACTTTTCCTCCAGAGCCATCTGGATCCAGTGACCAGATATTCATCAGGATGACTGGAGATGAGCCACGATGAGGCAATTGGGGTTAAGTGACTTGGCCAAGGTCACACAGCTAGTGAGTGTCAAGTGTCTGAGGTGAGATTTGAACTCAGGTCCTCCTGACTCCCGCACTGGTGCTCTGTCCACTGTACCACATAGCTGCCCTATACAATAACAAAACTGTAAAGATAAACTTAAGAATTTTGATCAATGCCATAACCAACCACAATTCCAGAGGACCAGGAATGAAGTATGTCACACATCTCCTTACTGAGGGGTCATGGATTCAGAGTATAGACTGAGACACATTTTTTTGACATAGCCAATGCAGTAATTTGTTTTGGTTATACATTTTTAGGACAAAGGTTTTCTTTCTTTTTTAATGAAGGAAAGAGTTATGAGATAGACAGAAAAATGGATTTTTGTTCATTGAAAAAAATGAACATTTATTTAAAAAGCTGCTCTGAGCTGCTGATTGTATAATTTCAAAAGAGAGGCTGAAGATATGGGTGGAGACAGTGGTGTTAGCCTTGTGGGTTTTAAACTCAAAAGGGGGCCAGGATTAGAATTGATTCTGACAGTCAAACAGAAACATCCCCAGAAGTCAGCTTGAGGGGCATAACCAGGTGTTTTTCTATCCTCTAAAGCAGTATCAATTTCAATTATCATCCATGCTTGAGAGAGTCAATCCTTGAGAGTTGAAGTCCCAGAAACTTCCTTCCCTTCCCTGTTTGACAGTTAAGAGGTTCAGTAGGTATCACACTGGATCAAAAGTCTGGAAGATTTGAGTTCAAATCTGATCTCAGACACTAGCTATGGGATCCTGTCACTTACATTTTTCTACCTCAGTTTCTTCATCTGTAGAATGGAGACAATAATTCCCAGGATTATGAGGATAAAAAAGGAGAATGTTGTAAACACTTTGCAAACTTTAAAATGCTATATAAATGCTGGCTATTAGCTATTATTAAGGGCAATTAGGTGGGGCAGTGGATTGAGTACCAGGCCCGGAGTCTGGAAGATCTAAGTTCAAATCCAGTCTCAGACACTCACTAGTTGTGTGACCCTGGGCAAGTCACTTCACCCTGTTTGCCTCAGTTTCCTCATCTGTAAAATGATCTGGACAAGGAAATCACAAATGACTCCAGTATCTTTGCCAAAAAAGCCCCAAATTGGGTCATAAAGAGTCGGATACAATTGAACAACAATTTGCTATCATTATAGTCCAAAAGCCATCACAGGCTTATGGTGTCTAACTGGATTCTTTATAAAGTCAAATGAAAAATAGCTGCCAACCCTGTTCTCTGAGAACTGTTGCTTTCCAAGGTAGTGTAGGGTAAGGTCTAGGTCACTAGAAAGTTTTTTCTCTCTCTAGGCTATAATCTCAATTAATGTGAACTCTTAGAAATCTACACAGAGAACTGAGAAGATGCTTTTTTCTCCCACTCAAATGTGCTTCCTACAATGGTTGACGTAGAACGACTTGAATGTAGGGGGATGGACTAGAAATCCTCATGTGCCTTCATTTTCCCCTGTTAAAAAAATATGGGGATTGAACTAAGTGATTCCTAAGATCCACCTAATTTTAAGACCCTTTGATTTTTCAAAGGCTTTGGAGATTTGGCATATCTCTCTTACGGCAAGTGTTCCTCAGGAAACAATCTTTTTGTCCACAAAGATTGCAACCACTGACCACTGCAGCAGGAGTCCAAGTAGACAGGTTCGAAAGGACACTTAGTAAGTAAGGCCTTGTGCTAAGTGCTGCAAGCACAAATGCTAACAAGCAGGATAGTTGCTACCCTCAAGGAACTTATATTCTTTTTTTTTTAATTTTCATTTTTTCCTAATTATATGCTAAAACAATTTTTAGCATTTAAAAAATTTTCATTTCAAATTCTATTCCTCTTTCTCTCTCTGCTTTAATCCCTTCCCTGAGATGGTAAATAATCTAATATTAGTTATTCATGTGAAATCATGTAAAACATTTCCATATTATTGATCTTGTACTAGAAGACTGGAGTATAAAAAAGGAAAAAGAAAAAAGAAAGTGAAAAATGGCATGCTTCAGTCTGTATTCAGTCGATATCCATTCTTTCTCTGGAGGCAGATAGTACCCTTTATCATGAGTCCTTAGAATCATTGTATTGCTGAGAATGGCTGTCTTTCACAGCTTTTCATCATACAATATTGCTGTTGTGTACAATGTTCTGCTGGTTCTGAAGGAGCTTACATCTAACAGGAGATGGAAATATGTAAAAAGGAGCTGGAAAATGGGAATGGGAGAAAGCTGAGGTACCTTGCAATTAGGGTGGAGACAAAGTAGTTGATGAAGAGAAAGAGCAGTCCAGGGGTGAAGTGTGTATGAAATGACAGTCTGAACTAGGGACTCCTCAATCAGGAGAGAGACCCTCAGGGTCGAAGTGTCTGCAGATAAGGGAGCAGAGAAATCTGAACAGAGAATTGAGTCCCAGTCATTGCTGAATCCCAAAGAGGTTACTCTCTCAGGGACTACCATAAGATCCAGAACACCAGAACCATTGATCTCTGATCTCACACCCTATTTATTGTTAGTTGCAGATATGCTCATTTTCCATGGCTACACCCTGTAGGGGGAGTAGTCATGCCACATTGTGGTCAAGCAGGCTGGGGCAGTGGGCCACCTGAGGTCTGTGATTATTTAAACTGCATGGTTGTTTGCTGCTGTCATTACCAGGGAGAGAACAGCCCCTGTAGTGCTGAAACCAGGTGCGGCTGCTGACAGAATGCACCAGAGTGGTTCAAAATGATGAGCTGGCGTTCTTCACCCCATCAGCTGGACTCTGTAGCTGATGGCTGAGAATATGAAAGTGAAGAACTGTCCTAAATGCCAGTGGGCAGTTCTACCACCTTCAGAAAGGGGTTGCTTCTGCCTCTGTATGTTCTTTCCTACCTAGGGCTGGGAAACTCCTTTCCCAAAGGAAGCAGGTGCCCACTGTCATGCTTGTAAAGGCTAGGTCTGCCTCTCTTTCTCTCTGGTGACAGGGTGGAGCAGAGAGATGATGAGAAGCATACATTCTCTAGCTGTCATTATTCAGAAGTCAGTCCATTGGCCAATCCCACCCACACTCACTGTAGCCTGGGAAGCATTCTAAAATACCAAATTCTAGTCTTAGACTTCCCTTCTCCTACACACTGCCCAAAGCTACTGGGGTTGAGTCACAGGACTTGAATGGAAGGAACTGAGTGGTTTGGTCAAGAAAGGAGATAATAAGGTACCTGACACACAAGCTAAGTGAACTATGTCCTCAGGTCCTGGCAGATGTGATGGCCAGTGATATTTGAAGGATCATAGAGAAAAGGAGAGACCACAGGACAACCTGTTTTCCACAAAGGGAAGAAAATAGAATCTGTAAACTATAGGCCAATGAAGTTGCTATCCATTCCTGGCAAAATTTTTAAATATACCATTAAATGTTATCTACAAAAGAAAGGGATGGTCACATAGAATCCACCGTGGCTTCAGCAAGAGGAGGCTATGTCTGGCTAACCCAATTTCCTTTTTTTTGGCATGGTTGCTAAAATGAGACATCAGGAAATTTCTAAAGAGAGATTTTAACTAAGTGATTGATAATATATATCATGTTATTCCTATGGAAAAAATGAGCTAAACCAAAGGAGTTGGATGGATTTGGAAGAGGTGGAATGGCCCAACTCAAAGAGTTCTCCCTAATGGTACTATGGCACCTGGGAAAAAGGTCTCTTGTAGAGTACCCCAGCATCTGTGATTGATCCCACTGCTAGGCAACATTTTTATCAATGACTTCCTTCTCCATCTTGGTATTCTCTTCTCTCTGGGTTTTCCTTACTCCATTTTTCCAAGATCAAATATAAAAATCCTCTCTTTGGGCTTTAACCCCTTTCAGCTCCTGACCCCTTCCTACTTATCCAGTCTTCTTACTCTTGACTCCCTTCCATGAACTCTACCATCCAGCCACAGTGACCTTGTTGTTGTTTCTTGAATAGGATGCCCCATCTCCCATCTCCATACCTTTGCACAGTCTATTTCTCACATCTGGAATACCTTTTCTCACCTCTGTCCCTTAGAAGCCTGGTTTCCTTCTAGTCTCTGCTCATATCCCATCTCCTGCAGGAGTCCTTTCCTGATCGCCACCAAGACATCATTATTAGAGCCTTCCCTTCCAAGGTTATCTTCCATCTACATTGCATATATTTTATGAGTATCTAGTTATTTACATGTCTGGCACTAGAATGTAAGGACACTGAGGTCCTTTCTCAAACTAAACTGCCAAGCATTCATACTCTGCATCAGAGAGCATAACTCTGATGGGCTGGCCATGTTGTTTGAATGCAAAACATACACTTGCGAGAAAGACTGTTTTATGGAGAACTCACATGGGGCAGCTGATCACATGGCCAGAAGAACTGATACAAGAACACTCTCAAGGTCTCTCTTAAGAAATTTGGAATTGATGATGAGACATGGAAGACACTGGCACAGGACTGCCCAACATGATGTGTCCCCATCCGAGAAGGTGCTGTGCTCTATAAGAAAAGCAGAATTGAGATAGCACAAAGGAAATGCAGGATGCATAAATTTAGAGAACACCCCTAATGTTCCCATGGACTACTTGTGCCTGACCTCTGGTAGAGCGTTCCAAGCTCATTGGTCTGATCAGTCATAGTCGGACACATTGAAAGTTGACTATAGCATAGTGATGTCATTTTGGTCTTCTTTGAGAATGAAAGACAACAAGCAACCAACCAATCAACCAGCCAGTCATTAAAATATAAGCTACCAGAGGTCAGGGACTGTTTTTGCCTTCCTTTGTATCCACCGTGTTTAACACAGTTCCTGGAGTACACATAGTTTGTTGTTAAGTCATTTCAGACTCTTTGTGACCCCATTTGGGATTTTCTTGGCAGGGATACTAAAGTGATTTGCCATTTCCTTCTGCAGATAATGTGGAAACTGAGGCAAACAGGGTTAAGTGACTTGCCCAGGGTCACACAGGAAGTGTCTAAAGCCCAATTTGAATTCATGAAGATGAGTCTTTCTAATTCCAAGCCTAGTGCTCTATCCACTGTACCATCTAGCTGCCCCTGTGTACATTGTTAGGGCTTAATAAATGTTTGTTGATTGACTGGAATAAAGAATGAGTTGGTTTCCTTATCAAACTGCAGATGACACAAAGCTAAAAGGGATAGCTTATGGCCATTAGATGACAGAGCTGAGACCCAAAAAGGTCTCAGTGGACTAGAACATTGTGCTGAATTCAATAAGATGAATTTTTTGGACCAGAGTTATAGATTTATGGATATAAGAACCCCCAGTGTGGAAGCTTCCTCATGAATAGATAGGTGCCCATCTTGCTACTTAGGGTCTTAGAGAGTTGCCTGGGCCACTGAGAGGTTAAATGACTTGCCCAAAGTCACCCAGCCAGGATCTGTCAGAAGCATAAATTGATCCTGGTTCTTGAATTGAAGGTTCAATTCATCTTCTGCCTCTCAAGATGGCGTTTAATAAGAATAAATGTAAAGTCCAAAACTAAATGTAAAATCCAAATCCTTGGGTTCAAGTTTGGCCTTTAATCCTCCATGCTGTGATCAAGTTCCATGAGGGCGAAGGTTGAGTCTAATCCTAACTGTATATATCCTTCCCTATGCTAGCAAAATGCTCTGCCCACAACAGGAGCTTAAGAGATATGTGTGTGCATGATGACGCATGAGCACAGTCTGACCCTACCCAGATTTACTGGGGCTCCAAGATGAAGGGAACTGGGAATGTTTAGTCTAAGGGGATTTAGGAGGGATGTGACAGTTGTCATCAAGTGTTTGAAGGGCTGTCTCCTGGTACTGGGATGTGACTTGTTCTTCATGGCCCAGAGGGCAGAACTGGGAACAGTGGGTGGAAATGACTGAGGCAAATTTAAGCTTAAAGTCAGGAAAAACTTTAAGCAGAGCCAGACAGAAGAAAAAAGGGGCTTCCTTCAAAGGCAGTGAGTGGCTTTCTTCTCCTTGGAGGTCTTCAGGGAAAGCACTTGTTGGATGTGTTGTTTACAAGATGCTTGCCGGGGAGGAGGGGGCACTTCTAAGACACTTTCAACTCAAAGATTCTGAGATACTGGGGAAAACAAGAACATGACCTTATCCTGGATAAGGTCAGACCTTCTCTGAAGAGATACCAAACACCTGGGAAAATTGGGATTCCAATTCAATCATCTCCTTCTCTTTCTTGCTTTATCGTTCTTTTAATATAATTTATTGATATATTTAACTGTTATATCCCCTATATGCCCCTCCATTCTCCCTTTTCCAGAGAGCCATTTCCTATAACAAAGAGTAAAAAAGAGGGGAAATCTATTCACCAAAAATCATTCCAGATATTAAAAAAGACCAACATTGTATTTGATGTTCCATGGACCTCCCCATCTCTTCCAAAAAAAACCAAAACAAAACAAAACCCAAACCCAACAAAACAATTCTTGTATCCATTATGTGGAGGAGGTGAACTTGGTCACGATAACTCTACAACCTTCAGTTTTTATTGTTTTATCACTTTCCTTTATGTTTACTTTGTTTCCTGGTTCCACTTACTTCTCTCTGCATCGGTTCACACAAACCTTCTTATTCTTTGACTTATTCATGATTTCTCTGCACAATAATATTCCATAACTGTTATGCGCCACAAGTTATTCAGTTATTCTCTCTTTGTTTCTAGTTCTTTGGGACCACAACACTAAGTTTAGTTTTAAAGCCTTATCAATCATTGATACCTTACAAATCAAGTTTTGCCTCCACCCAGATGATCAATATAGGAACCTTTAAATTTAATTCTTTTCCAAGGAATTGAGTTAGCTTTACCTACTGGCAACCAGAATTACCGGTGAGCCTATTTAACATGAGTATTTATTACAAAGTTAATGATGATGTAAATTGAACTTAAATCTAAACCCATTAGCAAGGAGCAAAGTTCCCAAGACCAATAATGTAGGTAGGGCTGAAGAACTTCAGTGAAGACAGGGTCTAAATTGATCCCAGTTTCGGTCCTTTCTCTGACTTCCAGTTTCCATGTGCCAGATCTGTGTCCAGCTCAGAGACTCCCCAGCACTGATCCGACATCTACCCCCCCACAATGCTCTTACCACCATGCCAGTTGGCACCACCCTTACCTTCTCTGTGCCATAGAGATCAGTCTTGCTCTGAATAGCCTTGCCCTCCTCCAATCAGCCCCAGTGTTCTAGGCATAGAGAATCATGGCAAAGGGCATCCTTGTTCTCCCTGACCTCAACCCGTGCCCTAGTTCACTTTGCATTGATTCACGCAAGTCTTCCATTCTCTGTATTTACCATATTCATCGTTTCTTACAACATAGTAATATTCCATACAAATCGTTTAGTCCTTGTCCTGGGTGCAAGACATTATGTGAGATGATCTTTTCTCTATTAGGTGCACTCCCTATTGAACCCTGGAATGGCAGATTTGGGAAGGACTTCAGAAATGTAGTCCAACCCCTCCTTTTCAGGGAAAAGGGAACTCATTCCCAGACAGGGGAGATTCAGTGCCAGAAGACTGACGATGAGGACTCATGCCACCCACCCCCTAACACAAAAATAGTGCACTCATGGTGGGGAACAAGGCATCCATTTTTATACATGGCCACCATGGGACTGTGTTTTGTCTGACGGCATGTTTGTTGCAAGGGGTGGTGGGTGTGGAAGAGAGAGGAGAGGCAGGGTTAGGATTGCCAAAAAGAAGAAAAGGAGCATTGAGCCTTTTTTACAATCCACAGAAGACAATAAAGGGAGAGCCAGGAGCACAATTTTGAAAGTTTCACAACCAAGTCATAGCTAGGAATGATAGATTCACATTTTCCTGTACAATCTTTTTTTTCTGTGATATGAATGGAAATGTTCATTTCTTCAGTGTTTGTTAAGTGCAAATTCTTGATGCTTTGGTGGGGGAAACTTCTTCCAGATCCTGATTAGAGTGCTGGCCACTGCAGGAGTCTCTTTGCCAAAACATAATTCACTGGACTGCCTCTTTCCTGGTTTTCTTGACCCCTGACTTAGAGAAAATCACCTTGGCCTCACCACAGCCTCTGCTCAGGCAGAGATTTACAATGACTTAAGGCATGACTTGTGAGTGGGAGGCCAAAGATCTCCCAAGATTCTGAATTAAAACCTGGGAGAAGGCAAGACTGTCCCAAACATGGTGCTCTGCAACCGTCCACATCCCATCCCCCAACGGGTCTCCTGTACAATGCCTTTTTCCTGTGATATAGTGGGAAATGCTCATTTTTCAGTGTTTGTCCTTACTGGATTCATGTGGACAAGTTACTTGGTGGCTGTCCAGTGGTGCCTAGGTGTGGCATACACCACACAGCACCTGATGCTGGTCATGCTGATCCCACGTCTAGCCTTTGTGACTGACTTGCGGCTGGAGTGAGCAGAACCCCTTTCCTTTAAATTTGTGCCCCAGTCACATGGGGCAGTAAATGCATTTTCCAATTTTGTTCTGTAGAAAAGTACTGTCCTGTAATAGTTAGGAGTTTGGAGGGGAGGGATGGGGATTGTTAGAGGATGATAGGGTACCTGGTGTGGGGTAAAGAATTGAAATGGATTCAGGAAATCTGGACTCATAGGCTCATGGTGCAGTGTGGTGCAAAGGAAACACGCAGGTCTCCCAGATCCCACCTTCCAGGTGGGTGACCACTGACAAACCTTTCAGCAATCCGGAGCCTCGGTCTCCTCATCTGTAAAATGGGGACAATAATGCTTGTTGTATCTACTCCATGGGGTTGTTGTGGGAATCAGCTGAGAAGATGTATGTGAAAAACTATATAAATGCCAACTATTATGATAACACAGCACTTTTATGGTGTCATTAGGCATATTGAGGCAGGAACCATTGCTTTTTTCTTTCTTTTTTCTTTTTCTTTCTTCCTTCCTCCCCCTTCCCTCCCTCCTTTTCTTTCCTTCCTTCCTTCCTTTCTCTCTTTCTTTCCTTCCTTCTTTCTTTTCTTTCTTTCTTCCTTCCTTCCTTCCTTTCTTTCTTTCCTTCTTTCTTTCTTGTATTCCTACCAGTAACACAATGCTTGGCACATAGTAGTCTTTTAATAAATGCATATTGGCTGATCGATTAACTTGTATGTCAGTTGAGGGCCCTAGACCCCTCTCCTCTAACATACAGATCAAGTTAGAACTTAGTAGTTTTTCCCCTAATAATAATTGCTATGGCTCATGACTCCCATTGAGAAGTCTCCCCTGGGATCATCAGAATACGGTTTGTGTTTGTCTGAGGACTTCTCAGCCCCTTGCAAGCATCAGACTTCCAAAGCAAAAACAATCCAATACACTGGGATTTACTAATTATGTGTAAAGAACAGAAGAGAGACTTTCATGTGAGTCTCTTTAACAAAACAATCAGTCTCTTCTCTTGGGTGAGCTCAGTCTCCTTCTTCCCACAGGCTCTGTCATACAGTCCCTGCAGCTCACAGTACCACACTTAAGAAAGTCCCAACAACATGAGTGAGATGGTGGGTCGTGATGTGGGTCCAGAGTCTTTGTCTCCCTCCCCATCAACCCCCACCCCAAGCTCTACCGTGTCCATGTGGATCCAACAGCAACATCATCCACCTTCCTCTCAGCACACCATGGCATCATTCCCTTCATCTGGGTCCTTGCGTGGCTCCAAGACTTTTTGTCTTTACCCAGCAGGCCCTGCTTCTGTTTCTGCTGGCTTCTCCTCCCTTCTGCATGATCTTTGACCCTGGAAGCCCTGAGTCTTCTTAATATCTGTCCGCCCTCAGCAAACTCAGTAGAACATTTTTCATGCACATATAACCTTGGGCTATGATTTCCTTCTGATTCCTTTAAAAATATATAGGAGGGTTCTTCTGGCATGAATTGCCTTAATGCATGACTGCTACATTATTAATTAACCAAGATTCCAACGTAAGTGACCTTAAGCAAGGCACTTCTCATTTCTCTGAGTCCCTGTTTATTTTTCTGTCTGTTTTCTCTTGGCAAGAGGAGTGTTCACACTCTCTGTGAGAGTGTGAGCACTCCCTCTAGTGATAAAAATCAACTTGGAGGAATGAACTTGGCACCAGCGGTTGAATACTGTCTCTTAATGACTCAATCTAATGGCCTTTCCTCTGTCTGGATCCTCCTTGACTTGTCGATGGCTTTTGAGCCTGTTGATCACCCCGACCTCGATTCTCTCTGCTTTCTCCTATGCATCTGTTCACCCTTTCTCAGCCTCCTTCACCAGATGTTCTCCCACCAGTAACTGTAGGTGGAACAGATAACTATATTATTATTTTCCAATAAATAAATAAGCATTGATTAAGTAACAGCTGAGTGCCAGGTCCCGGGCATTCAGAAACAAAAGTCAGTAGTCCCTAACCTCCAGAAGCTTATAATCTGGCCTGGGGGGTGGGGTGGAGCATGTAGATATATTTTTGTTGAATCTTTTCACTCATGTCTGACTATATGTGACCCAATTTGAGGTCTTCTTAGCAAAGATACTGGAGTAGTTTGCCATTTCCTTCTCCAGCTCATTTGACAGATGAGGAAACTGAGGCAAATAGTAAAGTGACTTGCCCAGGGTCATGTAGCTAGTAAGTATCTGAGGCTGAATTTGAACTCAGTTCTCTATCCACTGTGCCACCTAGTTTCCTGTGTACATATATAAATATATGTGTATATATATAAATATATGTGTATATATATATATGTGTGTGTATATATATATGTGTGTATATATATATATATGTGTGTGTGTATATATATATATATATATATATATATATATATATATATATAGAAAACAGATTCAAGGTGAATTTACATATTTCTAGATTTTGATGGGACAGATCAGAGATTTGGAATTGAAAAAGACCTCAGAAGACACTTACTCTGCTGAGGACCCTCTCCCCAATTTTACAGAAGAGGAGCCTGGAGCCTAGAGAAGGCAAAGACCTGCTCCTGGTGCCCTGGGTAGTAAGGGGCTGGAGGGGCTCCATTTCCCACATTAGGCACCTTTCATCGAGTGGATGAGAGCAGCATCTGCAAGTGTCTGTTCTGTTCTGCTAACTAAGGCTCTTTCTAGTCTCCCCTACTCACCAGGCCTTCTCTTCTTCAAGAAGTTTTCCTTCTCTAGCAATGGTCCTTCCCTCAGCTCTCATGGGAACTATTTGTGGAAACCCTTGAGATGTCTGTGTGACTGGGAACGGCAGGACAGTGCGTGGCAGGATGGTAAGGAAGATCCTCTTCATTGTTTGAGGTTTGAGGATCAGCAGCCCTGAAGACCCCCAAGAAGCCCTTCCTCCCACTCCAGGGCACACGCCCCCAACCGTCTCACCTGTCTCTGTCCCACCCCTTTGGAGCATCTCACCTTAATGACGTCTCCTAACTTACTTTCCAAAGTTGTGGATGGAGCCATTTGTCTCATTCCAGACAAAGTACTAGACCTGTTGTGGCCACGAGGGGCCCCCAGCCGAGGACAGCTTGGCTGCAGTATCTAGAGGACCATGAGGAGCCCATGACTCAGGGTGAGAGCATTTCACACGATACCTAGGAGGCCTGGCCTCAGAAGTTACTAGGGCTCAGACCAGTCATCCTCCCTGAGAAAACTGATAAAAATCTAAAAGCATCCCTCTGACAAAGGGGTGCTGGGCAGTTCTGGGAGCTTGGTCTATAACTCATTAACTCTTCCACTGCCTATTTGAGGTCTGGAGTTACTGAAAGTGGGGAATTTCACCATCTCATATTGTATGGTCTCCTTCCCCATCCTAGATACGAAGGAGTGTGAACAATAGCCCTGGTGGCTTATCTGGGAGAAGCACAAAGCCCCAGAGGCCTTATCTCCCAGGCTTGGGATTATGTCTTGAGGTTTGGGGAAAGAGTCAAGGAGTCTGCCCCTGGAATGACTTCAGAAGTTTCATATTGTGCAATACCTGGAAGGCTCCAGTCCTTAGGTATCCTAGCAGGATCCAGGGGAGGAGTCAAATAGCATAGGCTCCTGGAATCCCAGAATGGGGCCACTGGAAGGTGCCTTTGGGATTGGCTAATCCAATTCTTTCATTTCACAGGCAAGGGACATGCAGCCCAAATGCTGCCAGGGGCTGGACTCTACTATCCCAGTCTGCTTTTTTCCTCAGGATTCCTCTCTTTGGTTTGTGATTCAGGACCTGAGCCATTCAGGGTAGTGAGGTTCCTAGAACTTCTCTAAGAGCACATGGAAGTGTTCCATTAACTGTCTGCCATTTTGAAAGGAAGGAGATAAGGTGTTTACTAGACCACTGGAGGCATACCTGAGTGGCATGGCAGGTAAAATTCAGGCCTGGACATGACATCCAGCTGTGACTGTGTCATCTTGAAGCAAATCATTTAACTTTTCTGGGCCTCATTGGCCTCTCCTAAAAAATGGTACCTTTGGACTCAGTGATTTCCAGTGTCCCTTCTAGCTCTAAGTGCTATGATCCCCTGATCCCAAGCTTTTGGTACCCTGCGTGACTTCAGGCAAATCACTTAACCCTTCTGCCAATCTCTGAATAGATGGATGATGGGAGAAGGATCAGGAGACTAAAACATTACCCATGTGAAGAAGACCTGGAGGTCTTCGAGAAGAGTCTGGAATGTCACTTGTCCAGGATATTGTAGGATGGACTCATGCTTCAGGCTAAATAACTTCTCAGGTCCTTTCCAACTCTGAGGAATGGCCTCCCAAGTGATAAGAAATCCTAATGATACGGCACCTACTTTGATGACAGGTGGGAGACATGACTCCAAAGTGTATGCACCCAATATATAACACTCACTTCAGTGGATTGCAGTCTTGGATCTGCATGAATATTTTCTCTCACAGTGCAGATAACAACCCTTCCTATGTGACTTCTGTCCCATAAGTTCTCTTTCAAGGGTCCATTCAATCTGCTTGGGCCGATTTCTGGGTCCCTTAGCATTATGTGGGTACCAGTACCACTAGTAGGCATAATTCTCATACAGTCCAACTTTCCAAAGCAAGGAGGACTTTATTTCATCTCTCTTGCATCTCAGAGACGTAGCTATAAGGCAATAATTAAGATATCCATTTTGTAGATGGGGAAACTGATGGGGGAACACTTCGCCCTGGTTAATGACATGTCAGTCTAGGAACTGGATGAGAATGTAAATGGAAAGAGTCCTGAACTGGGTAGGCAAGAGACCTGGCTGTGTGACTTTGGGAAAATCACTAGGCTTTAATTACTTTCTAACTTATCTGACTCAAGGTTATTGTGAGAGAAACTTTATGGTGTAAGAGGAAATCTTTCTACTTTTGGAGTCCGAGAACTTGAAGACCCCCCAAATAGGAGTAGGGTCCTAGTGGAGTGCCTTGGGGCTCAAGCCTTGGTCTTGTTCTGTTCCTTCCACCTTTGAGATTCAGCAACCCCGAGCACGAATCCAGTCTCTACTCCTCAGTGTCCTCTCCACACTTGAGTTTCTTCTCAATCAGATGAGCAGGATGGATTGAATTGTTTCTAAGATGCCTTGCAACTCTCAATCCTGTGTCTGCAAGTGCTCAGAAAACATAAAGCGCTGTCTCTAATATCTGAAGGCTAGTAAACCTCCTTGGTATTAAGACACTGGAAGCATTAAGACTTTCGTCTGTAATGCTAGTGAATGATTCAGATTGAGTCTCTCAAACCCACAGAGTCATTCTGCCTTCTGATCCAGCCCCACCCTAACGCACCCTGAAAACCTCCCTGGCTTTTCCTGCCTTTTCTAACCCTTATTCAGTGATTTTTCAGTCTTCTCCAATTCATCATGATCCCTTTTGGGATTTTCTTGGCAAATATAGTGCAATGGTATGCCATTTCCTTCTCCAGCTCATGGGACAGATGAGGAAACAGAGGCAAACAGTTTTAGTGACTTGCCCAGGGTCACACAGCTGGCCAAGGTCTGAGGCAGGATTTGAACTCAGGAAGACAAGTCTTCCCGATTCCAAGTCCAGCGTTTTATCCAGTATGACACCACCTCTTCTAGCCCTAGATGTCCCTTGTTCTGAGCTGCTTCTCAGCCTCTTCTTGATGTCTTTCTCCTTCCCCAACAGCTTCCCCCTGCTCCATCCTAGGGTGGTCAAAGGAAGGAAGTGAAGAGACTCAAATCTGTTTTACCTTCCAAAGCAGGGAGCATGCTACACTTTTTAAAAATAAGTTTTCAAGGATATCTTTTGTTTTTTATATCATGATGGTTTTCCCTAGGTTCCCTTCTCCTCTCACTCCTGGAGAGCCATTCCATATAACAAATATTATTTTTAAAGATAAAGAAAAAATAGCATAATTGATCAATACATTGAAAAAGTCTGAAAACATGCTTGATTTGTAATAAATGCTTATTCAGGGATTCAGAAACTGACAGAAGGGTTTATGTCCACACCAGTGGCACAACCTGTTACCTTGATGCTGCTTGAGGGTAGAGAACTTGATTTTTGCCTTTCTTTAGATCCCTGGTACTTGGCACAGGGCCTGGCACATAGTAAACCCTTACATGCTTACTGACTTGACTTGACATATTGCCCTTTATGGGCATTCCCTTATTCAACAAAGCACATTGAGGTGGGCACAAAGAGAGGGCAATATGCAAGGGACTGGACTAAGCTCCAGAGGGCAGGGAATCAGGTCTGATCTAAATGTTGTATCTCCCACAGCTCCCAGTCTAGTGTTCTGCACTCAGTAAGTACCTAACAGCATGTTTGTTGGATGATTATTGGACACTTTAGATAATCCAGAGCAGTCTACTGTATTTTTTCTCTTCATCCTTGGTAATCCCCAGCTATTTCTGGAGGGTGTGGAAATCACTGAAATAACAAGGAACTAGAATATCCAGTTCCAATGGACATTCCAGAAGACCAGCAAACAAAAGGCCTCACTGGCCAGTTGACATCTGTCTTTCCCAAAGAGCCCTGGACTCCGATGAAGCACAACCTTCCACATGGACTGCTTTGGAGAGCAGTAGAGATTATTTCATTCATTGTACATTTATTCCCATCCCCCAATGTTAGGCACATAGTAGACTCAATAAATGTTTGTTGATGGACTGAGTGAATGTGACTCCCTCATCAACTAGCTTCTTCCATGGTGTCTCCTCCATTCAATGCTGACCTCTAGTCCAAAAGGTTTCCAAAGGGATGGGGTTTGAAGTCCTGGCTTCCTTGTCCAGTCTAGACTTCACTTCATCACCTGCTCTAGGATGAAGACATTCCAACTCTGATTCATGCTGGGCTGGTGTCTTAGCTGCAGGCTGGGGATTCTGTGATTGGTGTGGGTTTCTAGAATACCTGCCCTGGGGTTGTACCAACAGAAGAAGCTGTCTTTGGGCCAAAGTGAGTCACAAAACAATGAGGCAAGCTGGAGAGGTTCATCCTGTCGTCCAAGGGCCTGTCTTGGCTGGTGGTTTCTCTCCACCCAGGTGCCCTGCATCGCTGTTTCGGAGTGTGGGAGTTGGCTCAAACATCTCTTCCTCTCTGCCCCAAGGCACCACACACAGGGTCAGGATAGGGATCTCTGGGTTAGTTTCCTTACAGTCCCCCCCAAAATACCATTTTTATTTACCATATCAGTGTCATATGAGAAGGATTCATGTTAATCTACTAACCTGGTTTAGCACCTGCTCTGAGGTTCCTGAACTCACAGAAGCCTTGGCAGATTAGGTCTTCAATAGGGTGACTGCTGCTCCTCTCAGAGCTCTAGAGGTAAAAGTGATTATTCTTCTAAGGATAGTACATAAGCCCCTACCAGTGTGTTTCCCTCCAATAATCAGGCAGTAGATTCAGTTAGTGCTCTTAGAAAGTCATTTGATCAAATAAGAGGAGGTAGAAATCTGGCCCCTTGTGTTTAACAATTCTTCCTAGTTCTGAGTCAGTTCCTTCATCCAGGGGAATCTCCCTTGGCTTGAAGTGATGAGCCCCCAATTCAGCCAGTTATTTGTCTCAGACACTTTTTGAGGTCTTTTGTGGATTAGTGGATCGGGACAAAGTAGGAATGAAGTTTGTACCCTAGAAGCAAATTCACTGCCTCACTGGCTTCTTAATCAATCAGGAAGCATTATTAAGCATCTACCATGTGCCAGACTCTGTGCTAAGCTCTTCTAAAATTGAGCTATTTAAGCTTCAAACTCTTTCTAAGGAAGGGTTTGTGTCTGGCACTACGGCTAAGAAAAAAGACAAAAACCATAATTCTTAAGGAGCTTACATTCTAACAGAAAAACAGCAGGCAAATAACTATGTACATACAAAATATACACTGTAAATGGAAGGTAATCTGAGGAGGGGTTCCTGCAGAAGGTGGGGTTTGAGCTGAGTCTTTGAGGATGCCAAGGAAGCTAAGAATCCAAGGTAGGGAAAGTATTTCAGGTATGAGGGATGGCCAATGCACATGCAAGAAGTCTGATGATGGAATGTCCTGTTGGAGGAGGAGAATTTAATACAGCTGGACTGTCAAATGTGTGGAGGAGAACTAAAGTATGAGAATACTAGAAAGATAGAAAGGGGACCAGGTTATAAAGGGCTTTAAATGTCAAATAGAAGATTTTGTATTTGATCCTAGTGGTAATAGGGAACCACTGGAGTTTATTGAAGAGGAGAGAGAATGACATGATCAGATCTGCATTGTAGCTAGTTCATTTTTGCAGCTGGAGGGAGGATGGATTTGCATAGGCCCTTGCAGCAAGGATACCAATTCTAAGTCTATTGTAATAGTTTAGGAGAATTGATGAGGACCCATATAAGCAGGGTGGCTGTGAGTGGATAGAAGTGGATGCAGACAAGAGAGGTAAAGGTAAAAACGACAAAATTTGGAAACAAATTTCTATGGGAGGCACATTTGAGTGAGGAGTCAAGGAGGACCCTGAGGTTGACAGCCTCAACCTCAGTGACTGAGAAGATGGTGGTGCACTACATAGGAACAGGAGAACTATCTTTGATCATGGGTTAGCTTGGGTCTGCTAGACTGTAATCCCCACAAAGGAAGGGTCTCTTGTCTTCTTCTTCTTCCTATTTCTCCATAGTTCAGAACCTTGCAGATTGTAGATATTTAGTAAATGTTGACTGAATAAATGTTTTATGCATCCAACTGGACTATAAAAGCCATTAGTCAATCATTTTTAAGTGCTTACTATGTGCCAGGCACTTTTAAACACAGAATACAAAGAAAGGCAAAAAGTAATCCCTGTTCTCAAGGAGTTCACAGTCTAACGAAGGAGATAACATGCAAATAACTATGTACAAACAAGAAGAGAGAAGGCACTAGAATTAAAAGGAATTGGGACAGATTTCCTGCAGAAGGTGGAATTTTATCTGGAAATTGAAAGAAATTAAGGAATCCAGGAGGCAGAGATGAGGAAGGACAGTGTTCTAGGCATGGGATAGAGCAAGAGAAAAACCCTAGAGACAAGAGAGGAAGTATCTTTTTTGAGGAACAGCCAGGATGTTTCACAGAATATGTGGGGAGTGAGGAAATGAAGACTGGAAAGGCATGTAGGGGACAGGTTATAAAGACTTTGAAAACCAAAAAGAGGGTTTTATTCCTGATCTTGGAGGTTCTGGGGAGGCACTGGAGTTTACTGAGTAGGGAGATTGATGTAGTCAGACCTGTGCCTTAGGAAGATCACTTTGACAGCTCAATGGAGGATGGAATAGAATAGGGAGATACTTGAGGCAGGCAGACACCCCCTCCCCCGGAGCAGGTTACTGAAATGGTCCAGGTGTGAGGAGATCGACGCCTGCCCAAAGATGGTGACACTGTCAGAGGGTGAGAAGAGGGTGGATGTGAAAGAAATTACAAAGGTAAAATTAACAAGCCTTGACAACAGATTAGATATGGAGGGTGAGGGTGTGTGTGAGAAAGTGAGGGGTTGAGGATGCCATCTCAATTGTGAGCCAGAGTGACTAGCAAGATGGTGGTAACCTCAACAGTAATCAGAAAGTTGGGAAGAAGGGAGGATTTAGGGGGAAGTTTGGTTTTGGACATACCAAATTTGAGACACCCACAGGATACCCAGTTTGAGATGTCCAGTATACAGTTTTCAAAGCAATACTGAAGGTCCTTGAGAGATCACAAGTTAATCATCTTTGTATTTCCCATGGCACCAAGCACAGAATCTTGTACATAAAAGTCTAATTATTTGTCTAATTTAATTGAATATGTAGTCTATGATCCAGGGCTCCCAAAGCTCTGGACTCACAGAAACTAGGTCTAATCTTGTTCCTCCTCCCCAGAGTTTGAAGGAAAATCATCAACTACAGCTAAGATCCCCAGGTCTTATACAAGAACACAAGGTAATAAATGCATATCAGATAGGACAGCCTTTATTTCAACCTACAGAAAATGAGAAAATGTAAATGAACTCACAGAAGCCCATCAATATACATTGAAAACACATGAAGTGTTCAGAGTAGCTCTTCTTGGAAGAGACTAAATTTGAGGGGGCCATTGAAGCAAACCCTTGACATTATTGTCAATAAGGGGGAAGGGAGAGGAGGAGAAGAAGGGGAAGGATTTAAAAGCACCTAGTAAGTGCTAGGCATTGTGTCATGCTTTTACAAATATTACTCCATTTGGTCCTTACAGTAACAAAGGAGATGCTGTTATTACCCCTCACTTTACAGATCAGGAAACTGAGGCAAATAGAAGTTAAATGCCCAGGGTCCCCCAGTTAATAAGTGCCTGAGGTCAGATTTGAACTCAGAAGTTCCAGACTCCAAGCCCAGTGCTCTATTCACTATACCACTTAGGTACCTAGAAGATTGGAGAACACTACTCAAAGTACAAAGAAGCTATCCAGTAGAAGATAGCTATGTATTTCCTCCACCACAATAGAGGTGCTTAAAACACAAAAAACTTATAACTGACAAATACTTAGGATATAAATAATAATATAACCTTTATTATATTCTCCCACTTTCCTCAAGAGATAAAGATGTCCAGGGGACTTACGGGACTGACAAATAGATATTTCACATTCCCCTTAGATCTATACCATTTGATAAACTGATAAAACCATGATTTTCTGGTCAGCGTGAACAATCTTAGGCGTCATCCTAGTGGTCATCATCCTTCTCTTCTGAGAAGTATGATACATCCTCCTCCCGTTGGGCAACCAGACTCAAAAACTGGAACATCCATCTCTCAAGATCACTGCTCAGTCATCTGTGCTTAGGGAAAGAAACATAAAGCATGAGAGGCAGCTTGGAAGTTGAGGTACAGTCATGAGCTCACCTAAGCAAGCACTCTCACCATCATGGGGCCCCAGGACACACAGCTAGAAAGCAAAAACTGAACTCGAAGCTTCCTGACCCCAGGTGCAGTGTTCTAGTTGCCATAGCTGCTGGGAGGAGAGGGAGGAGAGAAAAGGAAAGACCCCCTCCCTTCTCCCACCCACACCCTATCCCCCACCAGTGTTGTGAAGTCCAAGGGAGAATTGACATTGTCTGTGTCCTAACAAAGAGACTGCTTCAAAACAATAACCATGAGCCATCCCTTCCACCTTCTTATGGCCCTTAGAGCAGGCAGCTCTTCCTGGCTCAGTCATCAGTGCTCCCCTCCCCCCATATCCCCTCCCAAACACACATACACACACACATACACATACACATACACGCATACACACATACACATGTACACACGTCATGGAAACCAAGGGAGCCTCTGGTGATTCATGTCCTTAAGGGACCAGATCCCAAGTGTTCATCTCCGTCCATGGGACGTACTCAATCCAACTTTTGCTACACATAAATATGAGAAAGTTGAAGTATGTGTTGATAGTTTCTGATGCCTTCTTCTTTGTTTTTTCTTAAAAAATAATATCATCTATGTTTTTTCCATCCTCTTAGTATCTTCCCTATTTTGAGATATCTTGAAAATCACCTCCTCAGTCTGTTGATTGATTGATGTCATCTCCTGCTGGATTTCATCCATCTGAACATGGTCCAGTCATTCTTCCTGACTTTCTCCTTTTAAGTGACATTTCTACCTCCTCACTTAGAGCATCTGTACTGGAATATCAATTTCCAAATGTGGTGGTTAATTTTAATGAGAATAATTGGATACAGAAACACTGGCAAATTCTGTTCATTTTATACCCAATCCAATCAATTTTTGCCAAGTACCTACTAAGTGTCAGGCATTGCGATAAACTCTGGGGATGCCATTAATAAAAAAAGACAATTTCTGCCCTCAAGGCACTTACAATCTAACAGGTGAGACAGTACAAAAGCAGGTAGGAGAGGAGGGTGAGGAACCTGGGAGTACCGTGTTACTTGGAGTTAAAACCAGCTAGAGCAGTAGATACAGAGTGGAGTGACTGGAGAGGTGGGTTTCCATTCCAGTGGGAGGGGAGAGGAAGCTGAAGGGTGGAGAGTTGATGAGCTTAATCTAGGAGGCGAACTAATTTAAATCTATCTTCTTCTTTTCCAGTTTCATTAGTAAATGGTATAGGAATAGTGCAGGTTAGTTGTGCCTCATTACGTCCACTGCTTTTTTTTCCTGCCTTGTGAAGCAATATAGCTCATAATCTTTCACCATCTTTCTCTTTAATGTTTTATGATGAGTTTTTACTATAAAGTGGTGTTGCCCTTCATTGTCATTGCTTCCACCTGCAAGAAGGTTAAGTGTTTTCATAGATGAAGCAGTTTCTGGCCTCCTTGTTACACACTGTTTAACTCTCTGTAAGAGATGATAATTACCTAAATAAATGTCTTTACTTTTATCCATTTCCTAGAGAATTGTTAGGAATAAAGCGTTCTATAAACTTGAGAGCATTAGAGAAACATAAGTTATGATTAATAATTTTTTCCTCTGCTAATGTCTTCTTTCTTATTTTTGGCATAGAAGCCACCCTGGGTCTTAATCAATCAGTCAATAAACATTTATTAAATACCTATTACATGCAGTCACGTGGCACAGCAGGGGATAGAGCATTAGGCCCGGAGTCAGAGAAGATCTGAGTTCAAATTTGACCACAGGAGCTTACTAGCTGTGTGATCCTGGGCAAGTCACTTTGCCTCAGTTTCCTCATCTGTCAAATGAACTAGAGAATGAAATGAAAAACCTCCAGTATCTTTGCCAAAAAAACCCCAAATGAGGTCACAAAGAGTCACGCATGAATGAAATGACTGAACCACAACTACATCCCAGGCCTTGCACTAAGGTCTTAAAAGCTATTCCTGAAGGATAGGAGTTCCTATTCCTTAGAAGTTCCTGCCAAACTGGAAAGGCTTTGACTACGTACTTTGTGACAATTTGTACATCTTGTTCAAGAACTAGGCTAGTGAAGTATAGCAGTGTTCATCCTCAGAAGAATGGCTACCAGGTAAGGAATTTGTTCTAGCCACAGCAATTAATGAAGACTGTCTACTAAAGCGTGGAGGAGTTAGGATCTGCATTGGTAGAAAAAGAACCCACAACAATAAAAATCATGAAGAATTTAAGAATTATTAGTATTTCTTTATTTCACAAATTTCCAGGAAAAATCAAATGTTTGTGTGTGTCAAATGCAGTGAATCGGGGAGAAACAGGTCTAAAGGAAATGACATCAAACTAGAATTAGAATGTATGGGTCCAGTCCTGGCTCTGCTCCTAACTGACTTGAACATATCACTCACTTGTGCCTCGACTTCCCTCTACAAAATGGGTACAACTGTTATGAACTCTTGCTATTTCCCTTTAAGTGAGAAGGACTGTAAAATCAGAGGAAGGAATATTACTAAGAAACCTGAGATCACTTTTCTGAATGAGGTGTGACCGAAGTGAGGTTAATGAGAAAACCACTGACAGCTTTAGCCCCAGTCACACCTTGAATGGGGGGCAGGGAAGGTGTTCATCCTTCATTGCCAAAGAAGACCATGCCATTAGAGAAATAATGACATGACTTGCACTTGACTTTGTTTTGTGTGAGGGAGGGCTGTGCAGGTCACCAGCCTCACTTCTCCTTCAGAGCCATCTGAATCCAGTGACCAGCTATTCATCAAGATGACTAGAGATGACCCAGGATGAGGCAGCTGGGGTTAAGTGACTTGCCCAAGGTCACACAGCTAGTGGGTGTCAACTGTCTGAGGTGAGATATGAACTCAGGTCCTCCTGACTTCTGCACTCCTGCTCTATCCACTGCACCACCTAGCTGTCCCCAAGGCAGGAAAGAATGATACCCAGGTGAAAGACAACTGAAGAAATATTTGAAAGTTTGTGCTTTCCTTTGGAATGGGTCTGTATACAGGAACCATGAATGGCAGAGGAAGCAGGGAGGGCGGGTACACACACACCCTGAAAAGTATATCCCTCATGCTGTCAGCCTGTGATACAACAGGAGAGCTGCCCTTACCTAACCAACCTTTCCAAGTAACATGGAAAGAACACTTGGAATTTAGGAGACCTGGGCTTTGGTTCCCAGCTTTTCCATCGTCTCACTTGTGACTTCTGGCCATATGTAGATGGTTTAGATAGACAGAAAAAGATAGATAGTTATAGATACATAGTACATATGCATGTATACACACATATCTGTATAGGCACATACACAAATATGCATATGTATATCCTAATCCTAACACTACTTATGTGACCTTGGACAAGTCAATTGACCTCTCTGTCTTAGTTTCCTCATTTGTAAAGTAAGGAGCTCATGCTATAGGATACTTATAGTCCTTTCGTCCTCTAAATCTATGATTGTGTAATCATGGTATGAAGCTTTTGTTTTGGGAATTATTTCAATATAGCTTGTTGTGTAGCTTATACCTGTGTATCCATGAACGTGGGCAATTGAGTCTCCAGCTCCTGTACAAGCACTGCAGGTCAACAAACCTATATTGAGTAGAAGAAGATAAGCTTAATTTTACCTTGGTGAAAATTTAGAAGTCATAAAGGGCCCACATGGACCCATAAATGGATATAAATGGGTACATAGAACTGGACTCTTGAAGGCTTTGCCTGCTACATGCAATCTTTGGCAGGTCCCAACAAGCAAGTAAGGTTTTGAGTCTTGGGACATAGTCTTTATGTTACCTCATCTGTACAATAGGGATAATACTGTGGATACTACCCACCACTGTACAGGATTGGAAGGAAAGTACTTTGGAACTTAAAGCAGTATAGAAATGTGTGTGCGCGCGCGTGCGTGTGTGTGTACGTGTACGTGTGTGCGTGCGTGCGCACTTGCAAATTCACAGAATTACCGCATCGGGAGAGCCTGAGAAATTATCTCACCTGATCCATACCAGAAGAGCAATTCCTCTCTCTACCACATCCCCAAAAGAGGTGTGTGGCCAAAGGAACTGCTTTGAATTCTGGCTTAGTTACACGCGTGACTTTGAAGACATCCCATTACTCTTCTGAACATCAACTGCCTCCTTTGCAAAATGAGAAACTTGGACTGGATAAGATTCTTAACCCATCCTAGGAATAGATTTCAAGGGGTCCACGACTTTGGATGGGAAAAAAATGCATTTTTATTTCATATTCATTTATGGTAATCCTATGTATTTTGTGCATTTAAAACCATTATTCTGAGAATTTTACCAGACTTCCAAAGGGGGTCCAGAACACAAAAGGAGTTAAGAAACGGGAACTAAATGGTCTCTAAAGTCTCTTCTGGATCAAAATCATATGATCTCTAAATGTGTCATGTGCTTGGGGGTGGGGGATTAGGTGAATTTCTGGTTAGTTTAACTAGAATAACAAAGCTGGGGAATGTCTGAACGTTCTCGAGATCTCATAATCCAAACTCCCTCATTTTACAGTGGAGGAAACTGAGGGCCAGAACTGGGAAGTAACTTGCCCAGGGACGTATATCTACAGTGGCAGAACAGGTGGGGCATTCACAGTTCAGTATTCTTTCCACTAATGCTCTGTCTCCTAATCCTGTCCGAGAGAAATATGCTATCTCCCTGGGTAAATGCTTGATTAGTGACCCATTCCTGGCAGTCCGATAATGAAGGTGTACATAGAGCTTATCTGCGTCGATTCTGTTAGAGAAGAGTATATAGTTAAGCCAGTTTCTCAGGGATCAATTTTCCAGACCCCAATATTCCCCAGCATTATAATGCCCAACCCCGCGGAGGAAGTTTTACTCAAAAACAGAAATGAAGGATTTGGAGTCTACTGAGTTTCCGTAATCGTCCCTCTGCCCCCAGCAGGGACGGTGGGAATTGCTGGTTACACAGTCCAGTTGGCATGAGCCAGGGAGATCTTGCGAGCCGGGATCATTAAGGCAGGGATGTGGTTCTGCTAAGGGTCTGGCCTTTGGGGTCTTGAACCCAGCGTCTATCGGACACCTGTTCCCTGGCAAAGGCGCCTCAAGGAGGCGGGCCCCTAGGCCCCGCCCCCTGCACTTGTCCCAGGCCCTGGTTGGTCCGTTGGGTGAGCTATGTTAATAAGATCTGACCCTTACTGCACCTGACTCTGAGCCCCTGTCCAGCCCTAGAGGGCAGGGAGGAATGTGAGCCTTTGGGGCTGTGTGACCCTCCCCAGCTACCGGCAGAACTGGAGGCTCCTGGGCAGCCGCCGCTTCTCCTGCATCTGGGACCTCCCCAGGGAATCCACTGGACTCACACGGCCATCGCCCTGTCCCCTACACCCTTTTTCCTCCCAGGGAAGATGCCCAGGTCCTTCTTGGTAAAAAAGCACTGGAGCAACAGAATCCCCAACTATGGCCAATTGGAATCTCAGAAAGGTAAAGGAATGTCCCGGTGGGCGCTAGAGCGGGGAGGGGGGCCAGTTGGGGTGGGGGGCCTCCTCTATCTCCCAGCCGCTGGCGTTGGCCTTCCGGGGGGGACCTAGGGGAAGATCGGCTCCCCGCTCTCCTTTTGTGGGGGAAAACTAATTTTGAAAAGCAGGCTAATGGATAGGAGAGTGAGAGCAGGGAGAGAACGAGCTGGCGGCACCGAGCCCAGGGGCTCCTTGTGCTAGCAGGTGCAAGCCCGGCAGGAGTCCGCGCTGGAGGATGCAGGGGCAGCGGCATTCCGCGGGGAAGGGGGGGGGCGTTGCGGGGGGAGGTGTTGGAGCTTCCTCGGGAACATTGACTGGGGAGGGAAGGAGGGAGAAGGGGGCCGCCAGGGGCGCGGGGGACTTGAGACTATGAGACCATGCGGGAACTCACCTGCTGCGCCCGACCTTCGCCTCCGGGCCAATTCTCAGCTATGTCAGCCCCTAGAGGGGGCTTTAAACACCCCAAATCTGTAGCCAAATTCCTGGAAAGGTCTTAGAGCTTGGTTCCCAAGCACCTAGGCCGGACCTAGGTGCTTTTCTAGATCTTTCCCGTGAGAGCTGATAGAGACCCTCCTACGCTCCTGCCGCTCTATGTGGGACAAGCAAAGCTAGTGCTTGGTGAAGGCGATCCCCCTCCCTTGGCCCCCAGTATACTCTGAAGTCCCGGGAGTTTCAGACTCCGAGGTGTGGGTATTCCCCGTAGCTTCAAGGGTGCAGATCTTTTTCTGGACAAGGAAGGAAAAACAATCTCTGCCTCTTTCTCTTTTTCACTGTGTCTGTCTGTCTCTCCCTCTCCCTTGGAGGAGAGAATAAGGCTGAAGGGTCAGGTCTCCTTTTCCCCCTCTCCAGTGATTTCGAATTCCACTCCTGGCTGGTGTCTGATAGGAACAGACACTTAGACTCTCTGTCTCTCTCTGTTTCTTTCAGGAACAGACATTTACTTACAGGAAAGAGAAGGTCTAAGTGGCCAGTGCCGGAGAGCAGCCACAAGTTGAATTTAAACTGTTTGGAAAAGTGTGAAAAAGAGGGACCCAGTCCTCATCCATCCTTATCAGTCCTGAAACCTATTTCTGACTCTTCAAGTCCCTTTCCCTAACTTTGTTACCTCATGGAGACTTCCTAAGGGGCTGAGTTCTAATTTACTGAATGAAAAGATTCTCAGACCTCCTTACCATTCATTCGTTGGAAATTGTAAGGAATCCCCTCGTTTTATAAATGAGGAATTTGGGGCCCAAGAAAGGGAACTGATGTGCTCAAGGTCACAGTGATACAAAGTAGCAGAGCTTTGATTCAAGCCCAAGTCAATTCTCCTTCCTCTACAGCTGTAGGGGAAACCACCCCCAACCTTGAGTCTTTGGGCTGTAGGTGAAATAGCGAGGTACAACTTATTCCTTTAGAGTAGAGCTTGTTTGGAGGCATAAGAACACAGTCCTCTGAACCTGATAGAGAACAGAGCAGCCGCCACTATCTGGGGATCGGCAAACAATCTGAGGGAGGGTATTACTCTGTATCCCCCAAAGGAGGAGAAGAAACGGAGGGGGCGGTTGGAATGGTCTTTGTGAAGTTATTTTTTCCTGTGCTAGGGACAAGTCACCTGATCAAACACTCCCTTCTAAGCCCTTGAAGTCCATTGTTTGGCTGGGGTATCCGCACAGTCAAAGTGAATTATTCATTAACACATGTCCATGTCCACTCCCTACCCCCCTCCAAATAACCACCACATAGATGATGATCTCAATTTCTAAGTGACTCCCATTAAGACATCCCTAAGGGATGTCTCTCCACACCCAACCTGATATCACTTCAATCAGTGAAACTGAGTTAAAATTCTGAGTAGTTTGGGGAAAGAGAATTCCAGAGGGTAGCTGTTGAAGTGGAGAGCAGGTATTAGAGAGGCTTGACACTAATTGCCTGTGTATCATCAGTCTTTTAACATACCAACT
>CM053769.1:130064334-130085429 GCA_028658325.1 Potorous gilbertii
GAATGAGGCTGTAGTATGGAGGAAGTGAATGGCATGAAGAGAGGATAATGGAAAATAATGGGAAGAAATGGAAGAGAATTTGAAGAAGGGGAGGATTTATTGGAGTCCTTTTGAGAAACAGTAGTGTTGGTAGTAAGAGTGGGCCATCATTTTCTTCCACATGTTTAACAAGCATTAAGTACCTACTATGTGCCAGGCACACGTAGAATATACAATATTCTAATGAGAATAATTGCACAGAAAACCCTGGCTTGACTGACAGCTTTTGATGAGTACTGCATAGCATTTTGCTGAGGAGATGGATTTAAAACTTTCCCTTCTGAAGTCTGATGGCTTCTTTCTTACAGAAATGCCAAGTTCAGGTGCCATGTTCCTTGAATATCTTGCCCTGTAGAGGTATGGCTCTGCCAACACTACCCTTTGCTCTTTCTTGTTTGTTGGCTAGCATACTCCCCCTTAGAAGCTCCTTAATTTGGTGATGCTACCAAGCAAGGCTCCCTCTACTCAGCTTTACTGCCCTTATCCCCCCAGTTTTGGTGGTTTCATGTCTGCCTCCCCTTTGCCCTCCCCCTTACTTGCCTTGTTCCCTTTTGGGCAGCCTCATTGGGTTGTCCCCATCTCCTGCCAGTGAATCTTGGAGTCCTTCTCAGCTCTGTACTGAAGGGATGGCATCTAGGAATGAGCCGGGGAGAGGCCTTGTCCAAGACTGACTGAGTTCTTGATGCCTCCACCAAGATGCCAGGTGGGGAGATTTTCTGGAGAAGACACTTGTCTCTCACAGTGGGGCTGGCCTGTTCCCAACAGTTCTACTTCTGGCCCAGGCCTGGGAACACATGTTGGTCACCACTGTCCTAGGTCTGGAATGAGGTCTTCCCGCAAATGAAAAAAGCTCTCCTTTACTGTTCTCCTACACTACCCAGAATCAAGCACTTACTGAAATGCCTAGTCATTGAGCTAAGTGTTGGGGATAGATACAAAGACAAAAATTAAATGGTCTCTACCATTTCCTATTCATGTGGTGGAGAGAGATAATATGTTCACATAGTATAGAAATATGTGCAAGATAGAAACAAAACAAAACTCTGAGCTTGCTCCTAGAATTCAGAATGTACTTGGACTCATACTTAGGCACAAGAAGCCTTCTTCCTGACCCCATTGGCTTAACTGGTTATAGTCTAGGCCCAAAGGATGAGACATGAGCCCAAATTGTTCCTTTCTGCTCTGATGATGCCACCCAGCTTGAGTTCAGCACCAAGGGCAGAAGACCATGAATGCTTGGTTTGGGGTCATTTATCTGAGGGATTTGGTCCACTCTGGTAAAACCCAAGCTGGGATTTCTAGCCTAGGATAGATGTCCTGAGATTGCTCTAGTTTCAACTAGAAGCTGCCTAACCTCTACATCAAACCTGATCTCAAAGACATTACAGTCAACTCTATGTTCTCATTTAATCCCTATCATTCATGCCTCCCCTTTCATTCAGTAAACAATTATTAAGTCTATATGTAGGCAGTAAGATGGTACCATGGTGCACAGAATCCTGGGCCTGAATCCAGGAAGACTCATCTTTTTCAAATCTGGTCTCAGACATGTGCTAGCTGTGTGACCCTAAGAAAGTCACTTTGCCATGTTTGCCTCAGTTTCCTCCACTATAAAATGAGCTGGATAAGAAAATAGCAGACCACCGTAGTATCTTTGCCAAGAAAACCCCAAATGGGGTCACCGAGTGTTGGTCAAGATTGATAGGAACTAAACAATGACAATAGAAATCTCTGTCTTGTTCTAAGAATAGTGTCAAGCACTGACAATACAAAGACAAAAGTGAAGCAATTCTTTTCCTCAAGAAGTTCGTCTTCTAATGAGGGATCCTCTATCCTGGTTTATGTGTGAGCTCAGAGCCTTCTCCAGCTTTCCTGGCTGCATATAAGGCCAATGCTTGGCCTTATGGGAGGTAATGATCTTCCCTCCTCCACTTGCTTGCTTTTGGGTCTGTCCCTAATGTTTTTTACTCCACAGGAGACTGAAAAGTCTTAGGAGTTAAAAAAATAACTTGGAAAATCACAAACCTCAGAGTTGTTTGGCAGTTATTAATTAGGTAAATAGCCTTTATTTACATAGTGATCAGCTAGAGTTTAGCTTTCAGAGATTAAAATCGAGAGATGGATGAATTGCTCACCATGGGTTATAATGAGAGAGAGCATTATAGTTGAAGTCAGAAGTCACAAGGACCTCCATAGACACACCCTCCCTGGCTTCCTTGAAGCCCTAACTCAAATCCCGCCTTTTACAGAAAGCCTTCCCCAACCCCTCTTAATTCCAGTGCTTTTCCTCTGTTAATTATTTTCTATTTTTCCAGTATATAGCTTGCTTTGTATACATTTGTTTTCATGTTGTCTTCTCCATTAGACTTAAGCTCTCTGAGGGCAGGGACTGTCTTTTGACTCTTCTTGTATCTAGAACAGTTAACACAAGGCCTGGCACATAGTAGGTACTTAATAAATGTTATTGAATTGAAATGCTAGGTGGCATTACACATGGCAGCATCTGACAGGGACTTCAGGTGGAGATGCTATGTGGAGGAGGCCAACCACAACACAAAAGTGTCATTGGAAGACAATCACATTAGAAGTCTATCACCCACTTCCCTCATCTACAAGGGGTCACAAGGAGATGAGGATACAAGCCCATCTGGAATTTACTAGAAGGGCCTTGGGAAGTTTCCTGAAAGCTTCTCCTTCAATATGCCGTGACTCTCACCTCTTTTATCTGAAAATAGATTCCTCTACTCCTCCCCTCTACCTCCTTCAGTCCAGAGTACATCTCTATTACTATAGGTCAGGGTAAAAGGAGGATAATATGGGACCTGTGAGCCAAAGGCCATGATGCCTTTGTGGGGCTCATCTCTGTGCTAACAGAGTAATCCTCCTCCTTGAACGGCTCACCAAAACCATTTACCCTAGAGCTTAGCTTTGTTAGTGGAACAGATCAGACTTCCTGAGGGTGAGAAGAGGCCCTTTCCCCCAACTTTGCCGATGATGTTATCTACCCTTCCCCAGCAAAAAGGCAAAGCCCAAACAATATTTATATTCTAAAAGAGGGGTGGCTTAAAAGAGAATTACAGATAGAGGCCAGATGCCTAAAGGAAGCTATATTGTAAATTGTGATCTATTTTGGGGTTCCAAAATCTAAATGAAGCCATTGCACCTGTTAGGCATGGAGGAGGAGAATTTCACAGGCCTAAAATAAAGCCAAATATTTTCCCATGGAAAATGCTTTTTATATTTAACACCAGGTTGGCAGGGAGGTCAGGGGAGTAGATGGTAGGTTGGCAGGGGGGTAAGGAGAGATAGTGGAAGTTTGCCAATCTTCAAAGCCAGGGTGAGAATTGATATGTAATGAATGAATGAGATTTTCCACTTAGAGTAAGCCAGACTGAGGCTATCAACAGCAATTGGGCCTCCCTACCAGGTCCTTGGATCGTTCTTAGCTCTGAGACTCCTACCTCATCTCCCTCCTCTCTGATCTTCCTATTCTAGGTTCCTTACTCAGTCCTCTTCCTACTATAGGGGACAGTGTTCCAAACCTCTTATTGAAATAAATCCACAAATTTACTCTTTTCTTTCCCATTGGGCCATTTATATTCTCTCCATTTCAACCCCTCTCTCCTTCTATCCAGACTCTCCATTTTGCTCTCCAAGGGAAATTGTTTTCCTGACTCAAATTGCTGCAAGGGAACGTTACCAGAGCAGCCTGTACTATTCAGTCTAACCTGAAGGTGGAGTAAGGACTGGCACTTTTTTGGAATCTGGAAGGAAAGAAAAAGATGTTTCAGTTAGAACTCAATTTGGTCTGGATGACATTAGGGCCACCTGGACACAGTAAGAGGCTTGGGATACAGAAAAGAATAAAAGCTTTTCCCCAGGAACTATATGAACACAATTACAAAACGCTGCACACAAATGAAGTCAGATCTCAATAATTGGAAAAACAGTTGCTCATAGGTGAGTCAAGCTAATATAATAAAAATGACAATTCTACCTATATTAATTTACTTATTCAGTGCCATACCAATCAAACTACCAAAATTATTTTATAGAGCTAGAAAAAAATATCAAAATTTTTCTGGAAGAATATATGGTCCAGAATATCCAGGGAATTAATGAAAAGAAATGCTAGGGAAGGTGGCCTAGCCATATCAGATCTCAAATTATAGTATAAAGCAGCAATCATCAAAACTACTTGGTACTGGCTAAGAAACAGAGGGGTAGATCAATGGAATAGTTAGGTACACAAGGCACAGTAGTCAATGATTGTAGCAATCTACTGTTTGATAAATCCAAGGACCTCAGCTTCTGGGATAAGAACTCACTGTTTGAAAAAATTGCTGGGAAAACTGGATAAAAGTGTGGCAGAAACTGGGCATAGACCAATGGCTGACATCATACACAAGAATAAAGTCCAAATGGGTACATGATCAAAGTATAAAGACTGATACTATAAACAAATTAGGGGAGCAAGGGATAGTATATTTGTCAGATTTATGGAGAATGGAGAAATTTGTGACCAACAAGAGAGAGAAAATATTATGAAGTGCAAAATGGGTATTATGTTAATATGTTAAATTAAAAGTTTTTGCACAAAAAGCCAATGCAGCCGAAGCTGGAAACTGGGAAAGAATTTTTACAATTAGTGTCTGTGATGAAGGCCTCATTTCTAAAATATATGGAGAACTGAATCACATTTACCATAATACAAGTCATTCCCCAATTTATAAATGGTCAAAATATATGAACAGGCAGTTTTCAGAGGAAGAAATTAAAGTTATCTATAGTCATATGAAAAAATGCTCTAAATCACTATTGATTAGAGAAATCAAAACAACTCTGAGGTACCACATCACACCTATCAGACTGGCTAACATGACAGAACAGGAAAATGATAAATGTTGGAAAAAGATGTGGGAGAGTTGGAACACCAATTCAAGGTTGGGGAAATTGTAAGCTGATCCAACCATTCTGGAAAGCAATTTGGAACTATGCCAAAAAGGCTATAAAAATGTGTTTACCCGTTTACCCAGTACATCCACTTGGGCTGTATTCCAAAGAGATCATAAAAATGAGGAAAGGACCCACACATATAAAAATATTTAGAGCAGCTCTTTTGTGGTGACCAAGAACTGGAAATTAAGGGAAGGCTCATCAATCGGGGAATGGCTGAGCAAGTTGTGGTATATGAATGTAATGGAATACTATTGTGCTATAAGAAAAGATGAGCAGGTGGACTTCAGAAAAACCTGGAAAGACTTATATAAACTGATGTTGAGTGAAGTGAGCATAACCAGGAGAACATCGTACACAGTAACAGCCATGGTGTTTGAGGACTGACTTTGATAGATTTAGCCCTTTTCAGCAATGCAGTTCTAAAGGACTCATGACAAAAAATGCCATCCACATTCAGAGAAAGAATTATGGAGTCTGAATGCAAAGCAAAGCAGACTATTTTCTTTTTTGGTTTGTTTTTTATTGTTTCTCCCATTCATTTTAATTCTTCTATACAACATGACTAATGTGAAAATACGTTTAATAGGAATGTATATATAGAGCCTATATCAGATTGCATGCTGTCTTGGGGAGGGGAGAGGGGGGAGAGGGAGAAAATTTAAAACTTATGGAACTGAATACTGAAATCTAGAAATAAATAAACTTTAAAAAACCCAAAAAGAATAAAAGAAAAAAGCTATTCAAGAGCAGGAGGAATATCTTGCTCCAGTGGACAATCAATATTGGGGATGGGATGGGATGAGAACCTATCCTGGAGCAAATAGAAGAGAAGCATTACTATGGATAACACAAATTCAAAGTTTCTTTGATAGGGGCCAGGGAAGGAAATGGGAGCACCTTTGACTTTCAAGATTTTTTTTCCTACCCTACCCCTTTCAGGTAGAAGTTTCTTTTCTGAGAGCTAAATACCAGCTAAGGTCACTCATCTACTTCCAAGAACTTCAATGGCTCCTGTAATATACCATAGTTTTCATGGATTTTATAGGTAGTTCTCTATGTTGTAGTTGTAGCCCCTCCTCTGGGGGGCACTTGAATTTGTGAATTAGGTCCCTAGAAGAGAGACCATTATGTTAGACTCTAGAGATAAAGTTGCTCTTCTAATACTATGGCTCACAAACCCCCACCAGCTTGCTCCCCACATCAGCCAGTAGACACAATTAACTCTTAGCAAAAGCATTTAGTAAGGTTGTATAGTAGGAACAATTCTTATAGAAAATTCCTCCCATCATCTTGGGGCACACAAATACACACTGCATTTATGGGAACAGTAGGTACATCTTAGAGTATAATGGCAGTGAAGGATATATGTAGGGAACCATATGTGCCAAGGCAATTCACAACTCTGGTACTAGAGGCCCTGAAATTCTCTCTTCTCATGTAGCCCTTTGTATGGCCCAACTGTTGACTCATAGAAGATACTCCATCTCCTGGCTCTGGGCATGTTCTAGGCTAGAATTTTCTCCCTCCTCACCTCTGCTTCCTGGCTTCCCAGATGAAATCCTACCTTCTCCAGGAAGACTTTGTGATCCCTTTTATTTCTAGTGTCCTCCCTCTTTTGATTATTTCCAACTTGTCCTCTATATAGCTTGTTTGCACATAGTCGTCTGCATGTTATTTCCTCCATTAGACTTGAGCTTCTTGAAAGCCTGGTCTCTCTTGCCTTTCTCTGGCACATAGTAGGAGCTTAATAAGTGTTTGTTGACTGTCAGGCCAATTTCCCCTTGAGGGTGACTTCCATCGTGTCACACAGGTCTGCTGCCTGATTTCCAACTTCCCTTGGACAGAGGAAATGGAGATGAGGGCACCTTACCATCATACTCCATGCATCTTCTGCCTGCCTCCATACCAATCTCCTGTGGCTGAGGTGTAGGAAGAGGGAATCATTCCACCAACTTTTCATCCTGGTCTCCTTCCTTGGAGAAGAACAGAATTACCATTCCTTCTACTCCAATTTCTTGATCTTTTTCCTGAACTGCTCAAGGCATTGAAAGAACTCCACTCTTAGGCCATAATACTTATTGACTTTGAAAATCTCTCTAAATTTTTCAGTTAATGGTTAACAAACTTCCACCTGGTCATACCGTCCATGTTCCAGGTGACACCTATAGGTCACCATCTGTACCTCATTTCCTACTCTATTCCTCCTTCCTATTCCCCTCAACACCACCTCTTCCTAGTCCAAATCTGTCTTCCACTGTGCCCTCTGGAACACCTGCTCCATAAGCAACAAACTTGCTTTCATCTTAAATCTTATCTTTTCCACTCCTTCCATCTTTTGTCTGTCACTGAGACCTGGCTCCCTTCTGATGACCTAGCCTCCATGGTCACCCTTTCTAGCCCTGGCAGCACTTTTACTCACTCCTGTCAGCTCATTGGTCAAGGTAGGGGAATTGGAATGCTCCTTGCCCCTCAATCCCACTTTCAGTTTCTCTCCCTACCACCATTAGTCAGTAACCTCTCTGAGATTCATGCCCTACTCATCTACCACTCAATCAAAAATCCTTGTACTGCGGTCTGTAGACCTCCAGGGTACTTTCTTTCCTTCCTCCATTAGTTCAGTACCTGGCTTATAATCTTTCTCTCCTCCTCAACTCCTGCCCTCATACGATCAGACATCATCATATATATTGATACTCCCTC
Organism: Potorous gilbertii; assembly: GCA_028658325.1. NCBI lineage: Eukaryota > Metazoa > Chordata > Mammalia > Diprotodontia > Potoroidae > Potorous > Potorous gilbertii. Next base: position 130,072,033 of record CM053769.1, read on the forward strand.
AAATATTCTAACCTTCCAATTCATCATACTTATTTCTCATGATCTACTCCTCCACCCTGCCTCAAATGGTCATATCTTTACAAAAATGGTCATATTTTTGATCTTGCCATGACCCACAAATACACCACCCCCATGTTCGTAAACTCAGAAATTACCCTATCTGATCACAAAATATTGGCTTTGCCCTCTCCCTCTGCCTTCCAATAACAAACCCAGCTTTTCATCTATACAATGACTTCTGACCCCTTAATCCTTCAGTCCTTTCCTAGGCCACCACCCCTGCAATAGCCACACTCTCCTCCTTTAACCAACTTGACCCCTTGGTGAACCAGTATATTATCTTTTCTCAAGTCTTTTGCCCCCTTATCATATCATGATTGTACCCTGCCAAGTGAGACTCTCAGCCTTGGATCACTCCTATCATCCATTGCCTTCCATCCCATACATGTGTTGCTAAATGAAGGTAGAGAAAATCACATAACCATTTTGACTGGGTTTACTACAAATTTATGCCACATAAACTCAACTGGACCCTCATTGCTGCTTGGCAATCCTACATCTCTTTAATTAATTCACTATCCCATTCATTACTGTAGCATTTCCAAACCTCTTCATCCTTCAGATTTTATATGGGTCTCCCTCCCCTCACTCTCTCAGCTGAGAACTTTACCTTATATTTTACAGAAGAAAACTGAGGTAACTTACCACCAAGTCCATAGACTGTCCCCTTTTGCCTGGAATGTCTTTCTTCTTCATCTCGGCCTCCTGGCCTCCTTCCAGTTCTAACTAAAACTTTGTCTCCTAAAATCTCTCTTAATTTTTCCAGTCCCTCTTAATTTTAGTGCCTTCTCTCTCTAAATCACTTCCTATTTATCCCATCTATAGATTATTTGTATACATTGTCTCCTCCATTAGACTATGAGCTTCTTGAGGGCAGAAAATGTCTTATGCCTTTGTCTTCTCAGCACTTAACACAGTGAGTGGCACACAGTAGGTGCTTAATAAATGCTTGTTGGCTGACTGTCCTCATATCCCTAGCACCTACTACCTAGCCTTGCAGTATTATGTTCTTAATAAATGTTTGTTGAACTTTGAAAATCCTCCCCTTATTACTAGCTATACCCAGAAAACCCACCCTTGTCCTCTACACATATTGCTAAGTATAGCTGTCTGGCAAAGCTCAGTGGAACAACACAAGTTTCCAGGCCTCCATTACTATGTGAACAGCAGGACATTTCAGGGAGAGCACCTGGGCTGCCAAGACTGGAGGAGATCAGGAAGGGGCCAGAATTGAGGCTACAAGGCAATCGTTTGCCCTCCAGCTTAGTGGAAACTTCAGAAAAAAAAGGAGGAGACACATTGTGAAGGGGACAGATGTATTCAGGGGGTCTAATATATTTCTCAGTGTCTTGGTCCAAAGTCCCTGGTCTCATTTGAATATAAAACTTTATAAGTACTTAATGTTCTAGTCTAAAATCTTTTAAACACTCTTTTCACTTCTAAAGGGATACAACCCCAAATTTCATTGATGAATTTTCTTCTCCCAGAAGATAGAACTAGGATGGTGACCAGACAAGGCAAAAGGACTTGATTAATCCACTTAAGTAAGTCAGTAGCCCCTTTCCCCATGCCTTCACTGAAACAGGGAGATGATTTGACAAGGTTCAATGAAATTTAAGTTACTATTGTTCCATTTGATTAATCAAAACTATTGTGTAGACTTTGTTCTCCTGTTTAATGTGGATTGTGGAATTTTTTACTATGTTCTTGAACCCTATAAATTGTATGTCGGAAATGGCCTGGACACAGAGAGATTTTGAAAGGTAGGATGGATTTCTGTCCCTTAGGAGTCTCTCTCTGTCTCTCTTTCTCTCTCTCTCTGTCTCTCTGTCTCTGTCTCCTCTATCTCTCTCTGTCTGTCTGTTTCTCTGTCTCTTTCTCTGTCTCTCTCTCTTTCTCTGACTCTCTCTGTCTCTGTGTCTCTGTCTCTGTGTCTCTATCTGTCTATCTCTCTCTCTCTGTGTCTCTGTCTCTCTCTGACTCTCTCTCTCTCTGTCTCTCTCTCTCTCTCTCTCTCGATACTTAAAATAGAACTATTTAATAAATTTGTCTCTGGCAGATTTGAGCCCAAAGCACAGCCCACTATGAATTCTAATCTCTTGTCTCTGGTTCATATGCCAGTTCAATCCCCTGAGCGTTGGCCTCTCCATTGGTAAGACAGGGATGATGCTACTAACCTCAAGGTTAGAATTTTAAGAAAAAGAATGAAGACAAATTTAAATAGTCATACAAACACTAACTTCAAAAACACCACTCTTTTTTGTTCTTCAGACCACTCAGGTTGTGTCTGTTTCCTGCCACAGGCAAGAGCTGACTCTCATAAATCTCCCATCCCCACCCCCAAGCCAGCTGAGCTATTTGAGATCTCAGCTGGCTCCTGTTCAGGGCCTCGTGCAACAGTCTACAAGGCTATCAGCTGAGCCCTGGGTAAGGCTCTTTTACTATGGATGATGTAAGGGAAAGAAGGAGTGGGATTTCCAGTCCCTTGCATGTAACACACAAGAAAAAATAAAACCCAACTCCCCAAACTAAGGTCTCTTCCAGCTTTAACATTTTATTATCCTAATTCAGCTGTTTTGTATAGTGGAAAGACACTGAATTTGGAGGGTAAGAAAACTAAGTTTAAATTCTAGCTTTTACTAACTATATGACCATGGGAAAATAATTTTTTTTAATTCTGCCTCAGTTTCCTCATCTGTAAAATACTGGGGTTGGACTAGTTGATCTCTAAGGTCTCTTCCAGCTCTACATCTATGATTCTATGTGCCAATAATCCTATAAAATTTAACATACTTAAGTACTTAATTCAGTACTTATTTAAAATACAGTGGGACATGCTACTGAACTATTTCTTCTTTCCATCACTGACTTCCTTTTCTTCTCCCAGTTAGCCAGAGAGACACAATTCCTTTCCAGCTATTTATTCTTCACAGTTTTTTTAAAGGATGGTCCAATGACTTTAGCCCCAAAAAAGTGCTTGGATCTCCTTGTTCCTACTTATCCAGATCTCTCACTCCTCTTCCCACCAAATGAACACTTCTCCTTTCATAAAGATACCCGTTCGAAAGATCAGCCAACAGCCACTGATGCCACCCGAGAGTGCCGCAAAGTTTGCAATGAAAAATGAGAGAAAAGGGGTAATGATGTAAATTACATAGGAAAAGAGTGTACCAAGTATGTATGAGGGGCACAAGATGGGCAAAGAAATTAGGAAGTTCTCCTTTACCATGGGTAAATATGAAAGTTCGATTAAATGATGATTTTTTTTTCTCCCTTGGGATGTGACAATTATGACTTCTCCCCATCCTTGGAAAGAAATCTGCTAGCTCTTCAGCAAGGGATCTAGTCATCAATAACAGTCCCACGAGGCAGGTGGAAGCCAGACTCCTATATTTAGACAGACAGAGTGAATCAAGCCCAGGATATATTTATCTGGGAGGCCATGTGCGAGTACGTACATATGCGTATGTGTGCGCTTGCATGTGTGTGGGTTGTGTGTGCTTGGGTTTCTCACTGGGGGAAATACTTTCCGCTGTGAGTGACTAGAATATAAAAATACCAATGCAAATGCTGAGCTGGCAGAGAAGAGCAGACAGGGTAATGCCTCACCAGCTTCCACAGCCATGTGTGTACAGTAAATGATGGTTTGGGGCTCCTTGTTTTGGAAAATGGTTAATATGCAGAGGGTACTGCACAGTTTATTAATTATATCTGGCAAGACTGGTCTGTCCTTTCTCCTGAGATAACATCATACTCATATGATGTCTTCTCAATGGGGAGATGGGATTTCCAATTACCTAACGGGGTTAGGTGGGATTGTATTTTGTTTATTTTTTAAGGAATATATATTTTTAAAAATTGATTTGTCCTTCCTATTGCCTCCCCCATTAAGCAAATTAAAAAGAAAATCTCTCATTACATATCTACATAGTCTAAAAAAGCAAATACCTATTTTAGCCATATCCAAAAGTGTATGTCTCTTTCTGCAACGTAATCCATCTCTCCTACTGGAAAGTGAATGGCATATTTCATTTTTCTTCCTTTGGACTGTCAGTTTATCATTGTGTTGATCAGAATTCTAAAGTAATTTCTCTCTATAATGTTATCATTCGATAAATTGTTTTCCTAGTTCGACTCTTTTTCTTTGCTCTGCCTCCATTCATAAAAGTCTTCCTACTTTCTTCTGAGAGAGCAGATAGATGGTGCAGTGGATAGAGTACTGGGCTTGAAGTCAAGAAGATTCCCCTTCCAGAGTTCAAATATGGTCTCAGACACTTACTAGCTGTTCAACCCTGGGCAAATCATTTGACCTCAGTTTCCTCATCTCTCAAATGAACTGGAGAAGGAAATGGCAAACCACAGCAGTATCTCTGCCAAAAAATCCCCAAATGGGGTTACAAAGTCAGATATGACTAAACAACAACCCTTTTCTTCTGAAATAGTGTAGTTCATGCATTGTAACAGTGAAAAAGTAGCCCTCTTTTATCATACTGATTGATGGAGAGGTGGTGGAAACAACCAAAGAACATCAGATAGTATTCTAAATGATAGGAAAAAGCAAAGTTTTATAGGAGCTTTGATAGGAGAATGTTCTAAATATGTTGTTGACTGGATTTGAGAGTGTGGGGAATAGGGTAGAAGAAATACAGAGAAAATAAAAAGGGAGGAAAGAGGACAAAGGATAGATCAATGAGATGAATATTCTAGCTATTGGTTGGAGAAAAATTCCTCCACTGAAGTAACATCTAATACTTGTGCTCTGCTGACAGAATGTCCCCATAGTTCCCGATTCTTGTTTTACATGCTTGGTAATTTGAAGGGTCTCTAACCTCCTTGCATACTAGTGCCATAAGCTATTTCAGGGAAAGGTGCCAAGGTCTGTAACCTAAAGACAGCTGAGCTTGAGGTTCCAGTTTAAGGCAGAGTAGACCAGTGCTTCCATTGGTATTCATGTTTCAGAATTCCTTAAGACACTCCAAACAGACTCAGTTGTTGGGATTACCCAGGGCTCCACTCATTAGCGTTTTCAATAAAAGGTCAGAATTTGTCATTTTTTCTTTTGATAATTAAATTGATTATTGGTTTCTCTAAAAGAGACCAAAATTCTTACTGTAGTAAATCTTTTGTCTTCTTTTGTCTGTGTCTTGAGACAGCCTTTCCTGTCTTGCTCCTTACTGAAAGAGAACTGGAATGATCTTTGCCATCTAGGATCTTCCAATTTAGGAGAGGGAATACTTCACCAACATTGGTAACTAATATACAATTTTACAAGATGTTACGTAGCATTTTAAGGGCAGAATCATTGCCAAAGGCTTTCAGGAAGGAACAAATATTCTAGATGAATTCTGTACTCCAAACATGATGGTCCCTAAGGAACAGGCCCTGCCTTTCATTTGGATTTATCTAACTCTGATCAGTCTCCAGCAACCAGAATTCTAATTTCTCCCAAGCAGTAATTACATCCCATTTGTTTGCCTTCCTTATAGACAAGTTTCATAATCTTTAAAAGATCGTTACTTCTCATTCTCAATCTGATCTTCTTTTGATTGGCTCCTCCTCCTCTTCTTCTGAGGTTTGTTAATGCTGAAATACCCTCAATTCCCCGTCCTTTCTTGAGAACCCGCTGCTCCTCTCAAGGATCCCTTGTTCCACATCAAACTGTATATTCTCAAGTACTGACTCCCTCAATCACAAACAAAATGAACCAAAGTAAATTTTAAAATTTTTTCTCCATCCCTTGTTCCCATTTATAGTAAGAAAATTATGAAGCTAATCTAGGGGACAACTATTTATGGAATCTAGAAGCGGAAGAAGCTACTCCTGAAGTGCATAAAGAAATGCTGATAATTTTTAAAAGGAACAGCATGAACTATTCAAATACACAGGAGAGATTAGATCTGGCTGGGAGGGAACAAGCATTTATTAAGCACTTACTATGTGCTAGGTGCTTTACAAAATAACTTATTTAATCCTCACAACATGGGAGGTAGATGCTATATCTCCATTTTACAGTTGAGGAAACTGAGGTGAACAGAACCTAAGTGACTTGTCCAGGGTCATATAGCTAGTAAATGTCTGAGGCTGGATTTGAATTCAGGTCTTCTTGATTCCAGGCCCAGTGCTCTATCCATTGTACCACCTAGACATGAGGCAGGAAGACCAATAGAAAGATATTAGATTAGATCCAGATTAGAGCCTGAAGTAGGGTGGAGGCTGTGTGAACAGAGAGAAAACAAGATACATGGGATGCTGAGGACACAGAAAGCACAAGATTTGACAACTGATTTGGATGTGTGAGGTGAAAGAAGGTGAACATCAAGGTTGTAAACCTGGGTGACAGAAAGGACTGGGGTGGTGATAGCAAAGTTTGGAAGGTGGTAGCCTTGGGAAGACCAATAATGCAATGAGATGTGTGGTGCAACTTACAATTCACCCTCACCTGCCTGGTCAGTGCCCTACCAAAAATGAAGAGAAGCAGGGCTCCAACTCATCAGTCACTTGCCCCAGGGTGTAGAGCCCAGGAGGGGATGAAAAGGAAGGGCACCAAGTCTGAGGGGAAGCCACAAAGAAGTGGGCAGGCTGGCAGCTTGCATGGAAGGAAGAGGAACAGAACAGGGAAGTCTTGAAGCATCAGGACAGGTTTGCTTGTGCTGGAGACAAACAACATGATTAACTATTTCAGGGAGGGTGGGATGTGGACTCAACTTTCCATGTAGAAATTGGTTAATTACAAACCCATTGAGGTCCTACCATGGTTGCCAGGGAGTAGAGAACACTTGTTCCATCCCCCAACTTTGGAGACCACAGATTTACACCCTCTAGAAACCAATTTAAATCATCTACCTTCCAGTGACACTTCTTGTACTGTTACCTTTACTGCCTTGATACGTTACTTTGGATTTATGCCATTTCCTTAGCTAGACTATAAGTGCTTTGCATTCCCTACATTTTAATGGCCTTGGAAGGACCAAGGGACAAAGGGATTCCTGTTTGTTCTTTAAGCTTGGGATTTCCAGCCTTTGCTAAAGCCTGGAGCCACTCTCTCACCCCAGCAGCAGCTCTACTTCCTCTTCTCTCACTTATTCCCCTCTTCTGCCTCAACACTTTGCAATCTGGTTCCAGTTTCATCATTCAACTGAAACTGCTCTCTTCAAAGTTACCAATGATCTCTCTTTTTAAAAAAAAAAAAGTGTTTCAATTCTGACTTCAAACATATCAAAAATTGCATTTCCAGATACACAGTAGAACCCCCCCAAAATAATGTATAAAACTTCAATTTGCTTTGAAAAAAATTAATTCCATAAATTCCTTTAAAACTGTCCTGTTTATCTATTCTTCCTTCTGAACTTCCTTCTGTGCACTTAAAAAAAAATTCCAGTGTTTTTATTTTTTTTTTAAATCACCAATTAAAAACTGAAAGAAAGGAGGAAAACCCAGTGTAGTCAAGCAAAACAAATCCTCCCGCAAGGAATCCAGTGCCCATGTCCAAAAATGTATTTCTCTTTCTGAGCCCTGACTCTAACACCTTTCTATAATATGCTTCATCATAGGTCCTCTGGAGACATGGTTGGTGCAACAGCATTGATGTCTTTCCACATTATTTTTTCTTTACAATGTTGTTGTCTTTGTATAGATTATTCTCCTGAACACACATATAACCTATATCAGATTGCTTGTCATCTTGGAGAGGGGGGTGGGATGGAGGGAGGGAGAAAAAATTCAGAACTTGAAATCTTATAAAAAATGAATGTTGAAAACTATCTTTACATGTAAGTGGGAAAAAAAAATACTATACCAAAAAACACACACAAAGTATTCTCTCACTTTCTGAGTCCTTCCATCAAGAAGTGATTACAAATTTCTTGCAGTACAATAATATCTCATTATATTCACATACCCCAATGTGGTAAACCATTTCCCAATTAATAGGTATCCCTTAGAAACTAGTTCTTTCTTGTCCCTCTCACTTTAATCTCCCCTCAAGGAATTTTGTTTGGCTTGCGACTATTTCCTCCTCCCTCTCAATTATCCCTCTGTGTCTGTGTGTTTGGCCCCTGTTGGTTTGATATATTTCTACACCCATCTCTGTGTTTGTGTTCAACTTTTCCTTGTTTCAGATAAGAGTCAGGTTCATCTTATGGGCACTCCCCCAACCCCTTCCTGTATACTTTTCTTCTCATGTATTCCAATGATGAGATATCAAGATCCATCCACTTCTTCCTCCTTTCTATACTAGTATATCCTTTCCTTTTCTTTTCCTCTTAAAGCATTTAGAACAGAGTCAAAGTAGCCCCCCATCCTCCATTTTTCTTATTTAACTCTCTCTGTTCTTTGATGATATTAAAGTTCTAAAGGGACACTTGTTTCTTCTCCCTCATCAGAAGGTTAGCACCGCATCATCCTGCAGTCTCTTCTAATTGTTCAGATAAAATTACCTTTTTAGGATTCTCTTGATTCTTATATTAGTATTTCAAAGTTCCTACTCGGCTCTGAAGTCTTTTCATAAGAAATCTTGAAAGTCCTCCATTTTGAGGATTCTTAACCTTTTTGGGTTATGGACCTCTCTAGAAGTCAGCTGAAATCTATGGTCTCCTCCTCAGAATAATGCATGAAATAAAAAACATAAGATTATAAGAGAAACCAATTCTTCTGATGACACAAATTTTATACAAAAATCAAGGCCCAGCAAAAGTCTCAATTTTTGCCTTGTTAATTCATGCATTTTTTTTCCTATACTATCTACACAAGTATGCTATATGTGTAGTATCTTGTAACAAATCCTTTGTTCTATGAAGTGTGGATTCAGTCAAAGGGCTGCACTTAAGGACCTAGAGGTCCACATGTGGCCTCAAGGCCATAGGTTCCCTACCTCTATGACCTATGCTATTATCAGGGCAGCTAGATGGCAGAGTGGATACCTGGCTTGAAGTCAGGAAGACTCATCTTCCTGAGTTCAAAGCTGGCCATAGACATTTGCTAGTTATGGGATCTTGAGAAAGTCACTTACTCTGTTTGCCTCAGTTTCTTCATCTGTAAAATGAGCTGTGGAAGGAAATGGCAAACCATTTCAGTTGAAAATGACTGAAAAAGAAGACTATTACTTCCACAAAATCCTATTCTGATGCATCATAATGGTTTGGAAGTCATCATAGGTCCTTGAAGATTATACCAGTGAAATATCTTGCTTTCACAAGGGGTGGGGAAGGGGAAAGAAGTAAGCAGGGAATTTTGAGTTCAAAATTTTTTAAAGTGAATGTTAAAAATGAGTAAATAATAAATTTTTTCAAAAAGAAAAGGGCATCAATAAAATATACAAAGAAAATGCAGAAGGAAACATATGTGGGATGATTTTATTATTACCTTGTTAAATTCAATAAACATTTTTTTAAAAGATTATACCAGTAAAGTATAAACTCTGGTAGGCTCTATCCTACTGGACAAGTTTCAGGTAAAGTCCTAGTCACAGACCATGTCTACTTCCTATGGAATATCCTAGCTAAGTATAGCAAGGCTCACTACCAACAGGCTGACCTAGCGGTGAATTATTTGGCCATAACAACCCTTAAGAATATAGCATCATAGGTCTAAAGCTAGAAAAGACCTCAGAGACCTTCTAGCCCAATCCTTTTATTACAGGTGAGAAAACTGAGGACCAAAGAAGTTTATTTGCCCAAAGTCATATGGGTAGTAAATATCCAGCAATATGATTTGAATTCAGACCCTCCAGTACCACCCTGAAACAAAGAAAAACTCAAAATGACATCAGTCCTGTTTGGCACCTCCTACTTCCTCTGCATGTAACAGTGGTAGGGTGGTAAAGGAGACCAACATTACAAGTTTTTAGATCATCTATATACATTAACTTACCTTTGGGTGCTCTAAATGGAGGATTCTTGCTAGTAACAAATGAATGGTATCTTGACATTCTTGTCATAAATGAAGCCAGAAAACCAAGTAAGTTTCAGTTTAGTGGAAGGATGGCTAACAAGTTTCCCCTGGAAAGGCAAAGAAAGGAGTTAGAGGAATCAGGTTTTACTGTAGGTCCAAAGGCAACGAGTAATGTCATGTATTATATGGTTCAGGAAAACATTTGCAAAATGAAAACAATTTCAGTTTACCTGCTAACATCTGTAAAAAGGATGAAAAATAGAGAAATCCTATGAAGAATTTAATAACATCTTTCAAATTAGATGATCATCTCTGCTTGGTACAAAGGTAACCACAGGAAAGGACAGTGAAAAATGTTGGAAAACATGGTTCAGAAGTCAGAAACAAAAGGGAAGGCTTGGAGACTGCACAGAAGCCTCATTCCTATATATCATGAGAGGAAAAATCTTAAGGCATTGGATATGACATGCCCCAATGATGCACAAAAAAGGATATTGACTATAGTTGAACAAACAGAATCACCTTGTTACTGTGTGAGTTTATAGTTAGACCACTGATGGACTAGAGCAAAGTGGGAATAAATGCAAAACTAGATGAAAAAATGAGAAAAAAGATACTCAAATACTCCAAGGGATCTGTTATCTCTTAGACATTGGCGCTCCCTCCAGTGACGCTGATCACAGCCTATCCTGTGTGCTCTTGCTCAACATTCTTCTATAAATTTGACATAAGTAGTTCACTCAACATGTTGGGAACTCTCCTCAATTTTCTCTTGACGTGAGGACATCCGTGGAGAACATGGGAATCTCAATGCTCTCCTTTAATCTCAACATCAGTCTTTTTCACTTGTTTCTTTGATGATATCCTTTACTCATTCACTTCATTCTTTCTTGACCTGGATGTCCTGTCCCATAGGCATCTCAAAATCAACATGCCCAACATAGGACCCATTTTCTCTCCCCACCCCAAACAATCTCTTCTTCCCAGCCTCCTTATTACTGTTGAAGGCAGTAGCATCCCAGGTACTTGATCCAGGTAGTCACCCAGGTGCACACATGCAGTTTGTTGTGAAATCTTGTTATTTCTACCTTCACAACATCTCTCATATACATCCCTCATATACGGTCATAAGCTCTCACCTCGATTGTATCAATAGCTTTCTAATTAGCCCTGCTACCTTAAGTCTCTTCCTATTCCAAGTCATGTTCTACTCAACTACCAAAGTGGTTTTCCTGTGTGACCATGTCACACCTCTCCCCTACTCAGTAAACTTCAGTGACTATCTCTTATCTCTAGGCTCAAATATAAAATCCTCTTTTTTTTGCATTTTAAACCCCTCGCAACCTGGTCCCTTCTTACCTTCTCAATAGTCTTAGATTTGACTCCCCTCTATGTATTCCATGTTCCAGATAAAGTAGAAAAAGTTGCACGTGAGAGGAGTCAAGACAGCAGAGTGAAAAGAAGCAATACAGTCGAGCTCTCCTCCACAAACTTCTCTAAACAGCTAGAAAATGCTAGAAAATGATAGCAAAATCAAGGAAAAAGAAGTCATAGTGAATCATTTGTCCAGCCCATTTTGGCATAAGGAGACAGAGAGATATGTCTCCATGTATACAGGGGAAGGGATCAAGTCAGGCGCTTGTGTCCCATGAGGAGCATTTCAGTGCCCAAGGAGAGGCTGTAAATATGAGAAGGAAGAAGACCATATTGAGAAAGAAGACCCACATTGGGTCACTGGGATAGGGAAAGGTGCCAACTGGCAGCTTTGTCACCTACTACTTAGTTTCAGGTCACAGATTCAAGATGGAGAGAGTAGATTTGTACAGGGGAGTGGCATTCCTGGGAGGTCATAGGCTGTGCATGGAGAAAGGAAGAAATCCTGAAGGCAGTAGCAACAGTAGAGTTATGCCTCAGAACTCAAGCACAAAGTAGGGTCTCCCCTTTTAGTATCTACCAGTGACATCTTGAAAGAAATACAAACATGAAAACAACCAGGAACATTATAGCCAAAATCCAGAATTTCCAAGTCAAAGAAAAAAAATACTGCAAGCACTCAGAAACAAAGAATTCAAATGTCAAGAAGCCAGAATCTGGATCACATATGATTTAGCAGCCACCACTATGAAGGAGTGGAGACTCTGTCATAGGATATTTTAGAAGGCAAAGGATATGAGCATACAGCTAAACTGAGTATAATGCTACAGGGCTAAAAATGGATTTTTAAAGAAATAGAGGACTTTCAAGCATTTTTGATGAAAAGACTAGAGCTGCAAGAGAAGCTTTGAAGTCCAAACACAAGAGTAAAGGGAAAAATAAAAGGTAAACATGAATAAAAATGATAAATGATTGAAAAAAGGATAACAGTTTACATTAAAATATGGGGAGATGATACATGTGTCCTCTCTGATTTCTATCATCATCAGGGTCATAGAAAAGGCCTGGGAGTGGTTCTATTATGGCTTGATGATCTTAAGAAAAGAATGGAAAAGGGAGGGAAGAGTAGGGTAGGGGACAGGGAAGAGAAAGTAAGGTTAGGGAAAATTATCTCACATAATCAGGTTGTACAAGTGGACATTTATACAAGCAAGAAAGGGGGCAGTGATTGACATTTGAACTTCAATCTCATCTGAATTGGTCAAAAGAAGGAAGAATATTCTCTCTCTCTCTCTCAAATACATACATACACACACACACAATTGGGTACAAAAAAAATTTCACTCAATAGGGAAAAAAGAAGGAAAAGGGCAAAGGGAGAAAGGGAGAATTGGAAGGAGGGTAGATTAAGGGAGAGATTAGTCCTAAGCAAAACAAATTCTAAGAATGTTAAAAATATATATCCATAGCTCATTTTGAAGTGACAAAGAATGGGAATACGAAGGGGTGCCCGTAAATGGAGGGACAGATGAACCAGCTGTGGTATATAAATGTGATAGAATACTTTCGTGCTGAGCTCTTTCAACATAATGAACAGCTAGGATTCTGAAGGACTAATGAAGAACCATGCTATCCACTCTCTGACAGGCAAAAGACTCAGAGTGCAGAATAAGACATATATTTTTAAAGACATGACCAATATGGAAATCTGTTATGACTATATATGTTTGTAATGGATTTTGTTTTTCTTGTGTTCTCAATGGGAAGAGGGGTTAGAGTGGCAGGTGAGGTGGTGGATGTGGGCTAATTAAAAGAACATGCACATACATACATATATATATACATATATAATAAAAAAGAAAACATATGCACATAGTCTTTGAGAGATAGACAGAAATGAGGAGATCATATGAGTCACTTGGTCAATAAGTATTAAGTGTTTACTATGTTCTAGGCACTGTGTAAAATACTAGGGAAACAAAGTCCTTACCTTCAAGGACTTGTCTTATTATATTGTAATAAGAGATAGAACATGTAAATAATAAAAATATTTAAAAAGTAGATGGGAGGTAATA